>CM060450.1:60218314-60816549 GCA_030545235.1 Helianthus tuberosus | reverse complement strand
GAAGTACATTGTCGGACGTTGGGCCCGTCATGTGCTTCCAAATTCAGTTTTCCGCGTTGAAAACATGTATGGAGTTGATCTGCCCCTTGCATTGAGCAGGTACCACCTGGTTGAATGTTTCACTGAGGTACTAGAGGAGATTGTTGGTGACGGTGCCGCGATGGACATTTTTTTTTTGGAGAAACTAAAGGCCATAAAGAAAGAAATTGTAGATGATCGTAGTGGAAAAGGGAATGTGCACACGGCGGATACAGAGGACATGGGTAGCATGTTGGGAGCTATCGTGGAAGTTGATGTTTCTCGCTCGAATTCCCGGGTCCTGCGTAACAAAGCCCGTGGGACCAACAACCATGCAGTTGGACTAGGAGCGACGACTGTCCAGAATCACAAGAAGCACCCCCGACTCTACAAGACTTGCTACCAGTATGTAACTGGTCATGACTCGCGAAACTGTCCCGAAAAGCGGAAGCAAGCAGAACCTTAGTGAAGGGGTTGTTGGGGGATGTGTGGTGTTGGGCCTTTTTTTTGCGTCTCGGTGCTGTTGGTGTTGGTCTTATTCCCACAGAAAGTTTTTTAAGTGAACAATGTGTTTTTGGGTCTTTTTTTGGAAATGTTGTTAAGTAATGTCCTTTATGTTGCTGTTTTATGGCCCTGTCTAGTAACGCACTGTCTATTAATGTTAAGTGCTTTTACCTTTTTACTGTCTATTGCCAAATGACAAATGCTTACTATGTTTGGTCCCCCACTTTTCCTACATGTGTTATGTAAATGAACTGACTATAGAATTTTTTTTATTTAGACTATTTAGCTTAGAGATTTTTTCGTAAAATCTTAAACCACCTGTAAAAAAAGTTTGTGAATAGGTAGTTACGGTAAGTGTAGACTTTTAATATAGTTTTTACGCGTGAGTTTGTATTTTTTTTTATTTTAAAACAATTGATGTAAACAAAAACATTTCACAAGGATGTAAAAAGGTTTTAGCATATACCTTTTACGTGTAGCGTAAAGCGGGTTTGTTTTAGCGAAAAAAAAATTTCCGGATGGTTTATAGGTTTTCCGAAGAAATTTATGCATGCGGTTTCAGTATAAATTAGTTTTTATTAATTTTAACATTTGATGTAAAAGGTTTTTTCTACGGGTGATTTTATAGTTATGTGAACAAATTTACGCATGCGGGTTGAGTATAAAAGATTTTTTTACGTTGAATTTTTTTTATGTATACATTTTTTACTTAGAGATTTTTTCGTAAAATCTTAAACCACCCGTAAAAAAAATTCTAGAATAGGTATTTACAGGTAGCGTAGACTTTTAATATAGTTTTTTACACGTAGGTTAAAGGTTCCTATTTTTTTTGAATTTTAAATTATTTATGTAAAAAAAATATTTTTTTACATGGATTATACTTTTTACGTGTAGCGTCAACCTTTAAAAAAACTTTTTTTTTTACGTAAATAGGTTTTTACGAGTGGTTATAGGTTTTCGAAAAAACTCTACATAAATAAAGTTTTTGTTTTTAAATTTTTAACATCCAAGTAAATAGGTTTTTATGGGTGGTTATAGGTTTCCGAAAAAGTCTACATAAAAAAAACTTCGAGAATAGTTATTTATGGTTAGGGTAGAAAATTTAATGTAGTTTTTACGCGTGGGTTAGAAGGTTTGTATTTTTTTAATTTTAAAACAATTGATGTTTAAAAAAAAACATATTTACATGGATGTAAAAAAAGGTTAAGCGTATAGTTTTTTACGTGTAGCGTAAAGCTTTAAAAACTTTCCTTTTACGGGGTTAGTTTAAATGCTTCTACTTTTTTTTTTAATTTTAAGAGTTGGTGTAAAAAGTTTTTTTTATGGATGTAAAAAAACTTCCTAGTGTATAGTTTTTACGTGTAGCATAAAGCTATAAAGAAAACTTTTTTACGGTTTTATTTAAAGAATTGTATTTTTTTTTAATTTTTAGATTTGTTGAAAAAAAAATTTTTACGGGTGGTTTCTAGGTTTCTGAAGAAATTAATGCATGCGGTTTTGAGTATAAACCCTTTAAAACAAAAAAGCCTTACGTGTACTGTATAGATATAAAAAAACTCTTTTTTTACATGCTTGTATTTTTTAAATGCTTGTATTTTTTTTTAAAGTTTAACATTTTGGTGTAAAAAGCTTTTTACGGGTGGTCATAGGTTTCCGAAAAACTCTACAAAAAAAAGTTCGAGAATACGTATTTTTACTATTAGGGTTGACTTTTAATATATTTTTACGCGTGGGTTAAAAGAAAAGATATGTATATTTTTTAATTTTAGACAATTGATGTTTAAAAAATAAAACACTTCACATGGATATAAAAAAAATATAGCTTATAGTTTTTTTACGGGTAGCGTAAAGTTTAAAAAAAAACTTATCTTTTTACGGGTTTTGTTAAATGCTTGTATATTTCTTTTAATGTTAAACAGTTGGCGTAAAAAAGTTTTTTTACGGGTGGTCATAGGTTTCCAAGACACGCTACATAAAAAAAGTTCCAGGATAGGTATTTTACGGTTTATAGTTAACTTTTAATATAGTTTTCACGCGTGGCTTAAAAGGTATGTATTTATTTAAATTTTAAACCATTGATGTTAAAAGAAAAAAAACTTTTTTACATGGATGCAGGAAAGTTTTAGTGTATAGTTTTTACATGTAGCGTAAACCTTTGAAAACGTTTTTTTACGGTTTGTTTAAAGGTTTGATATTTTTTTTAATTTTAACATTTGGTGTAAAAAGTTTTTTACGGGTGCTTTATAGGTTTCTGAAGAAATTTACGCACGCGGTTTGAGTGTAAACTTTTTTTTTTAAACAACCCTTAAAAAAGCTTTACGTGTACCGTAAAGCTTTAAAAATCTTATTTTTTACGTGGTTTGTTTATGCTTGTATTTTTTTTTTTTTAATTTTTAACATTTGGTGTAAAAAGCTTTTTTACGGGTGGTTATAAGTTTCTGAAAAAATCTACATAAAAAAAGGTTTTAGAATAGGTATTTACGGTTAGCATTGACTTTTAATATAGGTTTTACACGTGGGTTAAAAGGTTTGTATTTTTTTAATTTTAAACAATTGCTGTAAAAAAAACATTTTTCAACTATGTAAAAAAAATTTTAGTGTATAGTTTTTACATGCAGCGTAAACCTTTAAAAAAACTTTTTTTTACGGGTTTGTTTAAAGGTTTGTATTTTTTTTTTAATTTTAACATTTGTTGTAAAAAGTTTCTAACATGTGGTTTATAGGTTTTTGAAGAATTTTACGAATGAGGTTTGAGTATAAACCTTTTTAAACAACCCGTAAAAAAAGCTTTACGTCTAGCGTAAAGCTCTAAAAAACTTAATTTTTTACGTGTTTTGTTTAAGTTTTTTTTTTTATTTTAACATTTGACATAAAAAGCTTTTTACGGGTGGTTATAGGTTTTCAAAAAACTCTACATAAAAGAAGTTCGAGAATTGGTATTTCTGCCTAGGGTTGACCTTTAATATATTTTTACGCGTGGGTTAAAAGGTCTGTATTTTTTCAAATTTAAACAATTGATGTAAAAAAAACATTTTTCATCTATGCAAATTTTTTTTTTAAGGGTTTGTTTAAAGGTTTGTATCTTTTTTTTTTTAATTTTGACATTTGGTGTAAAAAGTTTTTTACGGGTCGTCTATTGGTTTCAAAAGAAATTTACGCATGCGGTTTTGAGTATAAACCTTTAAAACAACCCGTAATAAAAGTTCGAGAATAGGTATTTACGGTTACCGTATAGTTTTTAACAAAGTTTTTTTTACGGTGTGTTAAAAGGTTTGTATTTTTCCTAAATTTGTAATATTTGATGTAATAAATTTTTTACAGGAGTTTTTTTGTAGTGCAAACCTTTTAACACCGCCCGTTAAAAATTTTTAGAATTGGTATTTACGGCTAGCATACACCTTTAATAAAGTTTTTTTTATGGCTGGTTTAAAGTTTTTTATATTTTCTTTTTAATTTTAAATGATTCAGTGTAAAAAGGTTTTACTCGTGTCTTACACATTTGCGTACAAATTTACGCATGCGGTTTCAGTATAAAAGAGGTTTTTACGTACAATTTTTTACATACGAAAAAAACCCTCCCTAAAAAATTCATGTATAAAAAGGTAATAACCCCACATCATCGACCTAGCTGTGACATGAAAGTTTCCGAAAAACCTTATACTTTCGTAAAAGGGTTAGCCAAACCTAATATATTAGTTTCTGTTTTCACAGTGACAAAATGGGGGCATCACATACACATGTGGTAGTAGTCTTTTATATCTGGGCGTATGCCCCCAGAAAAGCGGAAAGACGACTGGCAGAAGGGTCAGTCTGTAGACTCAACATCCAATCAACCTGCGTAGAACAGACGCGTGTCAGCAAGTGAAGACGCGACATTTTCTGTTTTCAAACTAAATATGGAAGACAAAGGCAAAGTCAAGACCTATTTACCACTGTTGTGTGGACACAAAATAAACGTCTAGGCAGACTTGGATCGCGATAGGCTGGATCGTTGTTAAGGATGTGAACCCACACATCCACCACCGGCCCTGACACGTCGCACCCAATTCCAGTGTCTGAAATTTTTCGGCCTCCACACGGATCCAATACTGGTTCTCAAACATCATATAGCTAGAAAAAAGTACACACGTAAAAAAGTAAGTTTTCTTTTTTACAACTTTCGTAAATTTTTCTACAAGGTATCCGTGTTTTTTTTTCTTTGTGTTTTACTTACGGGAATTCTTCTATAGCATCCCATGCTGAGATTTTTACCGCCGGGTCCCTGTATAAACCATCCAGAAACCCTCCATAAATATAGATGTCCTTAGGAAAAAAAATGCATCTAGGACATGCATACATGCAATGGGGTTTTGTCAAGTTACCTGAGTCGTTGTTCCATTATTGTTTGTTTGATCATGCCTCCCTAGTCTTGTTGCGGAAAACAAACGCCCAGACCTTCTGATCATCTCTGGTTATATTTGTTGGTTCTATCACGATGTCCCCTAGCGCTACCTCTCCGTGGGTTTTTTCGCGGAAACTGCGAATTGGTTTCGCAAGAATTGGTACCCCCGACAAGTGTATAACAGACGCTGTGTTTGAACCCGTACAAAATCCACCCCCCCCCCCCCCCCCCCCCCCATTTTACCACTTTCATAGGAAGGCTCTCTTTGATCAGCACCCCCAGTGGGAATCCAACCACTGAAACTTGGGTGGCTTGACATGGGGCCAGACGGGCTACTTGGTCTTGAAGGACCTATACCACCACCTACCTCTATTCTCTTTTCCACTATTGTTTCACCTGTACATAAATATTTAAAAACACACGCTTTGTAAGAAAATCTGTGGGAAAAAAAGAAGAAGGTAATTGTTATAGTGTTCAAATTTATTACTCAGTGATTTACACACCAGATTTTTTGTCATCGTAACACACATCGTCCTGAGATATACCTAAGCTGAAGCTTGGTTGGCTCATCACATCAACCACGTTTCCGGTTTTTTCATTTAGAAAACCAGCAACAGATTTTTAAAACAACAGGGTAAAAAAACAAACACAATGAAATTAAATGAGAGTTCCTTTTTCTTTCCTTTTACCCACCAGGGTCAAAACCATTTTTTGATCCACCCGACAGTCGTCCGATCGAAGAAGCGGCAACAAATTCATGCTCCTGGACTGAATGCCCTACAACTACACATTCCCCACATGAAGATTGTGTTAGGAAGGCGTAAAATCAGTTTGTTACTTAAGAAATATATATAAACCCCCCAAAAAAATCACTGACCTAGTCCCCCACCCACAGAAACTGCGTCCTGTACTGTGCGACGCGGTCTTTCATTTTCTGGAAAAGTATCATCAGGATTTTCAAAATCTTTCGTTATTTACTTGTGGGGGACTTTTTTATTATAGAAA
Source organism: Helianthus tuberosus (assembly GCA_030545235.1). Taxonomy (NCBI): domain Eukaryota; kingdom Viridiplantae; phylum Streptophyta; class Magnoliopsida; order Asterales; family Asteraceae; genus Helianthus; species Helianthus tuberosus. The sequence continues at coordinate 60,810,641 of CM060450.1, read as the reverse complement.
ACATGTACCAATTTACCTAGTACCCTCGCCGTTATCAAACTTTTTGTCCACCCTTCAACGGGGTTGACAGCAACAGGTCTGGTCGACGGCGTGCAGCCTGTGGGGTTACCCCGACCTAGCGCGTGGAGTGCACAAACAACGCGAGGCCTTTTGTCAACATCCGAACACGGTGGGGGCCCCGACGTGAACTTTCACAATTTCTCTCTGCACCTGATTACCAGAATACTTAACATGTAATGGATAACCTAATGGAGAAATAAATGATTTTTTTCCTAATACTTATATTTAGTAGCCCGACAATTCCATCCAAAACACTCATAATGGCTAACGCGTCCTTCTTCGAACTCAGCCCGTCTTGTGGCCAATCAACATGTAACAACCCGACCTTCCGGGTCATTACTTGTCACTATCATTTCTTGCTTAATTGCTTGTACTCTCTAGATATCGATTATCGCTATGGGTTAACTATTTTAAACTATATTTTTAAAAGGTTATTATAACGCTTATTCAAAACGCAGTAACGCATTTAACGCTATTTATAACGCTTACTATTTAAACGCATTTTATCGCACATTACATCACTTGCTTAGACTAAAAGCAAACTCAACGCAAACGCAACGCAAACTCGAAACGCGGATTTACTTATGTTATGTGTGTTATTCGTATGATTATTTGTTTAATGTTATGTGGTTATCTCAACACAACGCTTTTACGCTTAAACGCTTACTCGCAACTCGCTTAAATGCAACGCAGTGCTTAACACACGAAACGAAAGTTGGAAAACTAACTCGCACAACTCGGCCGATCGAATAGACAACCGATCGAATGGACATCCGCTCGGATGACCATCCGACCGGATGGCCATCCGACCGGATGGCCATCCGACCGGATGGCCATCCGACCGCTGCACAATGCGCACCGCCTTAACCCTTCTCTCACCCTCTATAAATATCACCGTACACCTCCCTTTCACTGATTTGACACCTCCATCCGACCACTCGCACTCAAGTCACTCTCAGTAACTTTTACTCGCGATTCAAGGCTATTTCGTAAGTATTTCTCCTTAAATCTTGTGCAACCATCATCTCTAATCACTTCTACGTCATCTTCTCCATAAAAATCACACACAAACACTGGTTTTCTTCTCGAAATCACCTGATTTGGACTTCTTGAAGGTGGTTTTCACTCGGTTTCTTATGCAAACTGTTGTGTAACATCATCTCATCAAGATTAGTTCAGATCTAAAGGATTTCAACACTTTTAACTTAAATCTCAACAAGATTCCGACACTTTTCAACTGATTTCAAACTTTTCTTCAACTTTCTACACAAAACCGATGGAATCTAGACTCATTCAGACTCTCTACTCATTTCCTAGTTGAGAGCCGGCTTGAAAACGGATTTCCATTGGAGAGATGACCGATTAACGGGTTGAACATGGACCTTCATCAAGAAAATTTAGTTCGACCGAATAGGATGAGACCATTCGATCGAATGAGCTAAGCTTGGTATGTTCCCGTGGTTTGACACGTCATCACGCCGTCTCTGTTAAACTTCAAACTTTTTACTTAGAAAATTTTACAAAGTTTTCAAGTAACAAATCGCCCATTCGAGTGGCCATCAGATCGGATGACCATCCGATCGAATGACCATTCGACCTGGTGACCTGTCCCTTATACTAATCCTTTTTCAAAATGATTTGATTAAACTTCGAATGGCCATCCGTTCGAATGGTCATCCGCTCGGATGACCATCCGCTCGAATGGAGACCCATCTGTTCGGGTCATCATTTCGAACACCTAACTCTCCGACACGCTGTTTTACGCACTGTTCAACGCTTACACTACTGTTCTATGATCAGGCTAACTCCCACACGCTCCCTTCAATCCAATCAAGTCTGTGTTTACTAGCTAAACACGAACTGTGAGTATACTCGAACCCATTTTCTTTTAACGCACTTTTGGGTGTTACATACGTTCGTTATCAAAACACAACAACACACAACGCAACACCTTTAACGCTAACCGCTCCCGCATGCTATACGTGATCTATGAATGCTTGTACTATGCTTATACAGTGTTACACTATACCGCCTCTAGCAACGATAGTACTATAGTTTGGACTCAGCACCTTTCGTGGACAGGGATTGCTAGGGATCACATCACTTTACTTCACATGTTCGCTGAACATGTGTTGCGCATACTCTACAACGCAGTCTCGTGGTTAAGTTGTAATCATTGTGTGATAGTTACTTGCTTCTCCCATTACATGATACATGCTTGTTATGCGTAAACGCTTTCTCTACTATATGCTATGCAAACTTGTGTACTCACCTTTACATTTTATGTATTGACTTTATTTTTAACGTATGTGACAGGGTGATAGGATGCTATGCTTTGATGAAACGAGTTAGGAAGTCTAGAAACTCCACTAAATAAATCTGAGTTGTCGGAATGGTTTTGTTCTTGAGACTAATATTTGTAATCACTATTTTGCTTTATATGTTTGATAGTATGGGATATTAAACGTTAAATATATTGTCATTAATAGTTGTTATGGATTCTCCTGGACAATCTGTTTCGCTCAGTGCCACGCCCCCATGATTCCGCCATCGGTTGGGGTGTGACAGATTGGTTTCAGAACCATAACTATAAGGAATTAGGTCGAGTCATAGGATTGACCTAGTCTATAGTCTAAGTACCAACAGACCGCTTCATGCGAACCCGGTAGGGGTCTTGTACGAACCTGCTTTTGATACTCTCCATCAAACTCGTGAAAACTACATTTTTGTGTGAACACCGCATACTACAGCTTCGCACAAAGAAAGCCTTTCTTAAGGTTGAAAACGCATATATGCCTTTCCTAAGGCTAACACAATATACACGTTTTCGAAAACACTAGCATAACACAATCGAGTGATTGGATCGAGATTAGGTGTGAAAACCAAGAACTCTCGATAAGATCACTCACTCTAATCGTATTTTTTTACTCTCAGCACGAGAATCTACGTTGAGTTAGGAGTGACATCCATATCTCAACGGAAATTCTCTATCTCCATCTCGTGGGTTTGCTACACTTTCAGGAACGGAGTTCTTAAGTTAGGGGTGAAACCCGCATCTTAATAACTTGTTCCATTCTCTACTTTGATTTTTCAAAACTCTCACCAAAGTCTCGATTGCTCTGATGACTTGAGTCATGTAGTAACTGGAAGGATGAGTGTCGTTCACCGTGTTTTGGCGAGAGCACAGTCTATTAGGCCAAAGCGTGTACTCGAGGTCGTCGAGAATAATCGAATCACTCTGGGTAGTCGATGTCTAACACCCAGGACACTCTATTGATTTTGAGCCTGCAAATCGCCAATTGTACGCGTTATCGATTTTTATGTGTTTATATGATTATATGTTTCGATTTTGGAAATTTTACGCTTTGTCGCTTTTCGCTTTTCGCTGCAATGTAAGGCACGTATACACACCACTCTTGCTAACTCATCGCAGACAAACTAAGAACTCTCGTGCGCTACTCGCTATCTTACGCAACTCTCGCACGCTATACTACTCGCTATCGCTACTCGCTAACCCTCGCAACTAAAGGCCGCGTAGCGCAGCTTTGAAAGATAGGTGAATACGTGCAAAATATAGGTGGATGCGTGCAAAATATGTGCCTATGTGACTATGTGCTTATGTGCCGACGTGTTCCTTATGCTTTACCTAATAATAATATTAATGTTGGTTAAACGCTAAACTTTTCGAAGACCCGATATAATGTAAGACCCTTTTCATTCTTTTAATAATTCATATAATGTATATCGCGCATTCAAATGCCGTTTGTCAAAAACATTAATATAACGACATTTACATAAGTTCCATAACCTTAAAACCGAGTTTACAAAGTTTTAGAACATTCTATTTTACTAACACATACTTAACTTGTAAAGCATTAGTTCTACATTTACAAAATTTAACAAAACAACCCCAAAAGAGTTTGGTAACGAAAGTCTTGATTTAGTTGCAGAAGCTTCATATACGTGTGTATTCGGTTCGTTCATTTGCTTGATCGCCATCCGTCCCTTTAATATAGTTATCTATAATCAAAAACACCCAAAAGTGGTTAGTTTATGATAGTTTAGGTTGAGTTATATGAATTCATAAGACCAATTCACACAACAGCAACAAAATTAAGCAATTTAACCCATCGCGTGCCGCTAGATGGGATGGACTGTTTGGTGTCGCGTGACGCGATAGGGGTCACAGGCTGCGACGGCTTCGGCCAATCAACGTCGTGTGACGCCAGCACGCTATTTCGATAGAATGTTCAGTTCCCATGCCTGCATATTCCCAGCTCAACTAAATGTTACGAAAACGATCATAACTTCTTCTTTATTGACCCGAATTGGGTCACGTTTCTTTCTACGTAATCGTAATTCGATCCTCTATAACATAGAATTAAAATCCAACCTTCATATGAAGAATTTTCTTAAGTTTAAACCCTCGGCTTATAAAATTTTACAAGTTATTTTGACCCGTTTATTTGTGTTTTAAGAACCATAACTTGATTTTAACCTTCACAACATCTATACGACTACCCATATAGCATATCCAAAAATGAAGGAACATTATTCATGCACTTTATACACCCTTACACACACACATATATATATAGATTCTTTTATTCGACCTGTTTAACTTTAACTATTTAAACAAAGCTAATAACAATCATATGTTAATTTTTCATGCATATTCTAGTCATACTAAATTCTGAATTTATGACTTATTTTCAACGTTACCCTTCCTCGGCTAACGACTATTGTATTCATTACTTCAAATTCGGTATCAACTCGGCGTCTTTCTTCATGTAACCTTTCCGGTTTACATTAAGACATCCTATTGACCCATTTAACTTTCTTAGCGAAATCCATCGCTTTAATTCACCAAAGTTTCATTACTTTTGTTATTTTGACCCGTTTGATTTTATTACGACATCCATCGCTTTATCCCACCAAACATTAATTAATCAAATCAATTTGACCCGTTTGTCTATTATAGTGAAATCGATCACTTTCACTTTCTAAAGTCAAGTAATGTTCTCAATTTCTTTATCCGGTTTTATCATACGGAATCCACCGTATTATATCAATGAACTTCACAATGATATTTCTATCATTCAATATAATAGAACATAACATAATAACAAAATTTACGAAGCGTATAGCCACGTACCTTTAAAGCTTTTCCTTTAACCGATTATCCGCTCCGTCTTGGTTACTAGACGATCCACCCAAATTTCCTAAAAAATCCAATTCGGACATATCGCTTAGTATCCATATTTCTATATTAAACTTCTAGTGTTTTCAACTAGTCAAATAAGTGATTATTTCATAATTCACACTTATTTCAAGTTCATTCAAGCATTTTATCAAACATCTTGTGTGCATAATTAGTATCCTACCACTATCATATTCATGATTAATAACTTTAACCATTTTTAAGTATAATATTTTGATTTATAGGTCAAGGATACCATTATCACACCTAAATTTACTTTCAAACATTAAATTGAGACTAATTTATCCTTACAATTCAAGTTATCTTCATCCTTTTCATAAAATCCAAATGATAACCATTGAAATCAATAGATTTTAACATGAATCTACAAATTTCTTGTCTAAGACTTGTTCTTAGACCTATAATCATCCTAATTTAATCATAACATCAATCAATTTTCCAAGAATTTAAATTATGAGAATTCAAGAATAATCAAAACATCATCATATATCAAAATTTAGCATACCTTGTGCTTTACTGAGTATGAGGATCACGAATTTAGCTTGAATTCTATTCCTACTTGATTTCCTTGTTTGATTTTTGATGTAGATGAATGAATTTAGGGTTTTAGAAGAGAAGTTCTTGTACAGGGGTGTTTGGTCGATCAAGGCTCACACAAGGTGTGTGAGTTTTGTAGTTATCCAGTGTTTTTAAAAACAAACTTTCAAAATGACCATATTTAGCCCCTTTAGTTTTAAAGTAGATAAATCTAGTTAAATTTCCTAAATTCCCATCTTTTGTAATGAAACTTTAACTAGGTTAGTCATAACTAGCTTAAATTTCACTATTTTATTTTTGATAATGATAATTATACATGTATCCACGCATATATAATTTAATATTTTAGGGGTGTTACATATAATCGAATCTCATTTAAATCATATGACGGTGTCTGCTGCAGACAATGTCGTCAATTGGTTCGCATACCCAATGCGCCGCTCGAAGTAACCATGCTGACAAATGCATTGCTTCACTGGTAGCCAAGGAAATGGCTAAAGTCATACCTCAGATCGTCACTGAGATCAACGAGGTCAGCAACAAGTCCCCTGTTGAATCCAAAAGCGACTCTCTAAAGGCTCCTTTCAGCTTCAAACAATTCAAGGCCTGCGGTCCTGCAAACTTCACTGGTGAAGATGGACGCAGTGCCATGTTTCAGTGGTTTGACTCAATCGAAGTCACCTTTAGGCAAAGTGGATGCCCGAAAAATCTGTATACTGTTAATGCTACTAGAGTTTTTCAGTCCAGGGCCCTGGACTGGTGGACTGCTGGGCGCAACATGCTCGGTAATGATTCAGCTTATGGTCTTTCTTTGGAGGAACTTAGGGAGCTTATGGTGAAGGAGTTCTGTCCTCCTCATGAAGTTCAAAAGTTGGAAAATGAATTCTGGCATATCAAACAAGATGGAGGTGACAACGCTGGTCTCACCGCTCGCTTCAAGCAGCTCAGTATCATCTGTCCTAGCCAGGTGGCAACACCTGAGATGATAATTAAGAAGTACATCCGCGCTCTCCCCGATTGTGTAGATGATTTTGTTCAGGAAGCTAAACTCGCGACTGTTAAGGAAACCTACCAACTCGCAGCTGAGATCAATGACAAGCGAGTCTTAGCTGGATATTTCAAGACCTCAACCAAGAGACTCATTCAAGTCACCGCTACTCCGCTACCGAAACCGCAGCACCTCAAGTCTCGAAGTCTTCATGCCAGAATCGCAAACGAAAGGGTAAAAACAACAAGAACTATGCTACTACCACCGCTCCTCTCAACGCTGTCCCTGTACAACCCAACACCCAGAACCGACAAGTGGCAGCACCTGTTACCAACGCACCGCCTGCTAAGCGTGTGTATACTGGTGTTCATCCTCTCTGCCCTACGTGCACCTATCATCACCCAGCTGGGGTTAACTGTCATTTCTGTGCAAACTGCAACATTTATGGGCATTTTACTTATCACTGCCATTCAGGCCCACGTCATCAAGCTGCTCAAGCTCTTCCAGCACCGCCAGCTCAACCCCTTGCTCTTCAGGGTAACCAAGCAGCTCCTGCACCCGCTGCTCATGCGCGAGCTTGCTACTCTTGTGGTGACCCGAATCATTTTGCTAACGTCTGCCCAAATCGAGTGGTGAAACAAGAACCGCAGCCATAACCACCATAGCAGCAGCAGCAACAACAACTGCAGCCTCAGCAGCAGCAGCAGCAACAAGCAGCCCGCGGAAGAACTTTCAATATCAATGTCCGCCAGGCTCAGACTAACAACAATGTTGTCAACGGTACGTTCCTTGTTAACGGTATTTATGTTTCGTGTTTGTTTGATACTGGAGCCGATAACTGTTTTGTGTCGTTTAAATTCGAAAAGCTCCTAAATCGTAAACGCGCTAACCTCCCAAAGACGTTCGGCGTAGAAATTGCCACCGGAAGGACCGTCACCGTCAGCTCTGTTCTCCGTGATAGTACTCTCGAACTCAACAATCATGTTTTCCCGATCGATCTTATTCCGATGCAACTTGGTAGTTTTGATGTCATAGTAGGCATGGACTTTCTTCGTGAAAATTGTGCTGAAATTGTTTGTTTCGAGAAGATGATTCGATTCTCTGTTTCTAATGGTGATCAACTCTGTGTTTATGGCGAAGTATCCTCGAAAGAATTGAAAATTATGTCGTGCATTCAAGCAAGCAAGTATCTCTGAAAGGAATACATGGCTTTCTTAACACACATCTTAGTAGCCGAGAAGGAAAAGAGACCGATGGAAAAGGTACTTGTGGTTCGTGATTTTCCTAATGTCTTTCCTGACAATTTACCCGGTCTACCCCCGACTCGCGATATCAATTTTCGAATTGACCTCATTCCTGGAGCTAACCCTGTTGCTAAAGCTCCTTATCGCCTTGCACCGTACGAAATGCGTGAACTCTCTAGTCAACTCCAGGAATTACTTGATAAAAGCTTCATACGCCCTAGCACATCACCTTGGGGTGCACCTATCCTTTTCATGAAAAAGAAGGATGGATCGTTCCGAATGTGCATCGATTATAGGGAACTCAACAAGCTTACTATCAAGAATCGCTACCCTCTACCCTGAGTCGATGATTTATTTGATCAATTGCAAGGCGCTACGTGCCTCTCTAAGATCGATCTACGTTCTGGCTATCATCAACTGCGAATTCAGGAACAAGATATCCCTAAAACCGCTTTTCGTATCCGTTATGGCCATTACGAATTTGTGGTCATTCCCTTTGGTCTCACCAACGCACCCGCGCTCTTCATGGACTTGATGAACCGTGTGTGTAAACCCTTTCTTGATCGCTTCGTTATCGTGTTTATTGTTGATATCCTTATCTATTCGAAGTCGAAAGCCAAACACGCGCAACATCTTCGTTTGTTTCTCGAGCTTTTCCAAGGGAATTGCCTCTACGCTAAGTTCTCCAAGTGTGAATTTTGTCTTGAGGAGGTTCAATTCCTCGGTCATATCATCAATAGTCAAGGTATTCACGTCGATCCCGCGAAGATTGAAGCAGCTAAGAGTTAGCTTACACCGAAAACCCCGCCCGAAGTTCGCTCTTTTCTCAGATTTGCGGGTTATTACCGTCGATTTATCATAGATTTCTCTAAAATTGCCATTCCTCTCACCTCCCTAACGCATAAAGACAAGACTTTTGTTTGGGGAACCGAACAAGAGGATGCTTTTCAAACTCTTAAGCGTATGCTTTGCAACGCTCTCGTACTCGCGCTACCCGATGGAAATGACGACTTTGTTGTTTATTGCGATGCCTCTAACCTTGGTATTGGTTGTGTCCTCATGCAACGAGACAAGGTTATCGCGTACGCATCTCGTCAACTCAAAGTCCATGAGAAAAACTACACAACCCACGATCTCGAACTCGGTGCAGTTGTTTTTGCGTTAAAGATTTGGAGACACTACCTCTATGGTACTAAGTGTACGGTCTTCACGACCGTAAGAGCCTACAACACATCTTGAACCTGAAAGAACTGAACATGCGCCAACGCAGATGGGTCGAACTTCTCAACGACTACAAGTGTGAGATACGCTACCACCCAGGTAAAGCAAACGTCGTTGCCGATGCTCTTAGCCGATGAAGCTATTTACATAGTGTTCGTAATGTTCAATCCCAACACGACCTCGAAGCCCTCATTTGCGATGCTCAACACGCTTGTTTTCTTGAAAGCACATTGAAGGAAGAACGAATACTCAGAACCGAAAATCAACTAGTGAATAAACAGAATGGTATCTTTCACTATCTCGATCGCATTTGGATTCCTAGTCGCAATAGTCTCCGAGAGATTTTGCTGACCGAAGCCCACAAGTCTCGTATTCCATTCATCCAGGTGCCGACAAGATGTACCAGGACCTTTGTGCCATGTATTGGTGGCCAGGAATGAAGAAGGATATCGCTCTCTATGTTTCGAAATGCCTAACTTACTCGAAAGTTAAGGATGCGCACCAACGACCCTCTGGCTAACTCGAACAAACCGAGATCCCGATGTGGAAATGGGAGAGTATAGCTATGGAATTCATTACGAAACTCCCTCGTACGCCATCAGGTCATGTTAGCATTTGGGTTATCGTTGATCGTCTTACGAAATCTGCACAGTTTTTACCAATACGAGAAGATTACAAGGTAGAACGATTAGCACGAATCTATACCGACGAAGTCATTTATCGACATCGGACACCACGTGACATCATCTCTGACCGCGATGGTCAATTCACCTCGCGTCTCTGGGAGAAATTCCAATCCGCCCTCGGTACGAACCTAAATCTCAGTACCGCTTTTCATCCCCAGACCGACGGTCAGACTGATCGCGTGGTCCGCACCCTTGAAGATATGCTTCGTTCGTGCGTTATAGATTTTGGTGGTAATTGGGATTCGCATTTACCTTTAGTAGAATTTTCGTACAACAACAGTTATCATTCTAGCATTCAAATGGCACCTTTTGAGGCATTGTATGGCACGAGATCGGAGACACGCAAATTACCGGTCCTGAGTTATTACAAGAAATGACTGACAAGATCCTCCAGATACGAGACAATCTCTTGAAAGCTCGGAGTCGTCAAAAGAGTTATGCCGATAAACGCCGCAAGCCCCTTGAGTTTGAAGTTGGTGATCACGTACTCCTAAAGGTTTCACCATGGAAGGGAGTGATCCGATTCGGCAAGAAAGGAAAGCTAGCGCCTCGATACGTGGGTCCCTTTAAGATTCTGGAAATAATTGGTAAAGTGGCCTACCGACTCGAATTACCGGAGGAACTCAGCAACGTACATCCGACTTTCCACGTCTCGAACCTCAAGAAGTGTCTAGCTGAAGAAAACCTGCATGTCCCTCTCGAGGATTTGCAAGTTAACGAAACTCTACACTTTGTGGAAAAGCCAGTAGAAATCATGGATCAAGAGACCAAGAAACTTCGACGCTCTCGCATTCCTATAGTGAAGGTTCGCTGGGAAGGCAAACGCGGAGCCGAGTTCACTTGGGAACACGAAAGTGATATGAAAGCTAAATACCCACAACACTTTGTTACACATGCACCTTAATTTCGGGACAAAATTCCTTAAAGTAGGGGAGGCTGTAACAACCCGACTTTCCGGGTCATTACTTGTCACTGTCAATTCTTGCTTAATTTCTTGTACTCTCGAGATATCGATTATCGCTATGGGTTAACTATTTTAAACTATGTTTTAAACGCTTATTACAACGCATGATTACAACGCTTATCCAAAACGCAGCTAACGCATTTAACGCTATTTATAACGCTTACATTTAAACGCATTTTATCGCACGTTACATCACTTGCTTAGACTAAACGCAAACTCAACGCAAACGCAACGCAAACTCGAAACGCAGATTTACTTATGTTATGTGTGTTATTTGTGTGATTATTTGTTTAATGTTATGTGGTTATCTCAACGCAACGCTTATACTCTCAAACGCTTACTCGTAACTCGCTTAAACGCAACGCAACACTTAACACACGAAACTAAATTTGGAAAACTAACACGTACAACTCGGCCGATCAAATAGACAACCGATCGAATGGACATCCCCTCGGATGACCATCCAACCGAAAGGACATCCGACCGCTGCACATCGCGCACCGCCTTAACCCTTCTCTCACCCTCTATAAATACCGTCGTACACCTCCCTTTCACTAATTTGACACCTCCATCCGACCACTCGCACTCAAGTCACTCTCAGTCACTTTTACTCCCGATTCAAGGCTAATTCGTAAGTGTTTCTCCTCAAATCTTGTACAACCATCATCTATAATCACCTCTACGTCATCTTCTCCATCAAAATCACATACAAACACTGGTTTTCTTCTTGAAATCACCTGATTTGGACTTCTGTCGCAACCCACGTCCCCTAACAACCGAGGAACGGGCGGCCGCGGCCAGTTTCGGTGGTATCCAGGTGTTTATCATTTTGGCAGCGGAATCACATCAGGATCGTAGTTAGGAATTATTTTATCAGAGTAAAGTACCACACTTTCATAATATTAAACACGTGGGAATAATCCCAAGTTTTAAGTACACACATTTTCATAGGAATAAATTATATTTTATTTAATAAAACATCTCTTTATTTTAGGTAACGTTATAACCACTTTTCCAAGCCTTCAGTGCTGTCCAGCTGGCTTCTATTTGGCTTTCACATTTTATTACCTGAAACGCGTTTTAAAAACATTTTGTCAGTGGGAAATACTGGTGAGTGAATCTCAGTTTAATCAAGTTAAGTAAAACCATTGTACAATATTGAGGGCGGTCGCGCAATTACATTTGTTTCCATCTACTTAATTACCACCCACGGTACTGTCAACCCGACTTGTGGCCATGTTACTCCTCGCAGGGTAGTAACAAATTTTGTATACAAAACCCCAACATACCGACGATAATTGTAGAATACAAATACTCAATCACTGTTTAATACAGTATTAACTAACTGAGGTTTTGTAAAAACAATTTGCAAAAACGAGATTACTCACATTGATGTCTTAGGTTTCCTTTAAGGATTTCCTGGTGATTATCTATTAAATACACAAATGCACACGAGTTAGTATAATAACCCAATATTTACATTAGTAATACCCTCCCCGAGACGGCATTCCAACGACTACGTCGGGCAGAACCTCGACAGCCGTTACGGAACCCTTGATCAATCGGGCAGCGTATCTAATACGTAACCGGGGTTATGATACTAACAACGGGGCAGAACTTCGTTATTTAAGGGGGTATTATACCCGAGAATAGCTTCTATTATAAAGAAATTCGAGAGAGATTTGAACGATTTGAAACTGAAACTGAAAGCCTCTATATATAGTATCCCTTCGACTTCCCTTGCGGCTCGCGAAGGCTGTAGCCAAGGGCTACGCGGCCCGCGACCTTGGGGGTCTACGGCGTAGCCTTGTCTGGTCAACAATCTAGGTTCGACAAATGGCTGCCACGTGGCAGTACCGGGTTTCTCTTGGTGGCTCATCTGTCGCGGCCCGCGTAAGACCAAGGGGTGGTCTTCGCGGCCCGCCAAGGACTATTAAAAATTGTTTTTAATTAATAAAAATAAGGGTATTCGGGGCCCATTTTCGTATATGGGGTGTATTTTAGGACATATAGGGACATTTTGTGTCACGGCCCCGTCACAGTTTTACCCCGTTCAGAAGCCGCGGGACAGAGAACCCGTGGTATTGGTGTTTAATTAGGCAGCGGAAAATTTAACAGGATCGTTTAAACTGAAAACACCCCTTTATTTTTTTTAACTATCGAGACAAACCCCGTAATTTACAGTAAAGGAATTTCACTGTGAAATTCCCTAATTACAAAAACATGTTTATTTATTTACTGAGCCACTTCTATCAAGCTGCTAGTGCTACTGGCGAGTCATTCATTTTGCACAAAACGACACATTGTTATAAATTACAGTATTAAGAGCGATTACAATTGCCCCTATCTTATAATTAGCTGGTTCAGTTGTCACTCGACCGGATCTATGACTGTGGTCATATCACTATTGGGTCCTTTCACCCAAAAGTGACGTGTATCACTATTTAGGTCCTTTCACCTAGAAGTGATAAAACAGTAGTCATTGTGCACAATACCCCACTTACTGCCAGTAATTTAGGATAACAAAGACTTAATCCATGTAACATATAACTGGAAAACATTTAGGTATTGTAAAGCACTTTTGATAAAAAGAGAATGACTGACATTACAAGTTTAGTTGGACAGAGTTTTGCCTACTGATTTAGCTTGGTAACCTAGTTAAATAACAATGCACACTGTTGGATCGGTTCCGTGACCCTAAACAGTCATTCAGAGTAGTTCATCATCATTTACTAAGGCGGAATCAAAGTAAACAACGTCAAAACAGCTTGTATCCTTTTAATTTTCTTTCTATTACAGATTGCGAGTCTTTACAATGAGTTCTGATGAAATTTTGGCAGCACCTCGACTCTTACACACAATCAGATCCGTTTCAAATGAAACTAGCACAACCCTATTTATAGATATAGGTGGTCCGTTTGAGAGTGACACAGCCATGTTCAAACGGAACCATGCTCAAACGGACTGACCTGTTCAAACGGATGGACCTGTTCAAACGGACTCACTACCTAAAACATGACCAAACCCTAATTCAATCACTGTTGTGCACTCGATTAACCTATCTAGACATAAGACTCGATTAAGACGAAGTTAACAGACAATAGATGCACCAACAGACTCCTCCTTGGATGTTGACGAAGTCTTTAGCTTCGAGTCTTTAGTCTTTGTCTCTTTCCAATTTGTCTAATAATGCAAGCATCCTATCAATCTTTATCTTCTTTGATTAGCTTCTATCTTTGAATGTTGTACCAGGATCTATCTCTGGCTCTCTCTTTCTTCAGGCTCCCCCTTTCGTCAAGCTTCCGTGCTTTAGGGATCAACACCTTGCTTTTCGGTTTACAAGCTCCCCCTTGCTTTGAGCTCGTCTTCAGACTCCCCCTTAGACTCAGCTTCTGGGATCGTAATCTGGACTCTTACCTGCAATCACTCATACATTCATAAGTAACAACATTGTAAACTTCAACATATTCAGAAATTGTAACCTGGCAATTCAATTTTCTAAATCACTCCTTCTATCAACAATCTTTACAGATTTGGCAATGTTAAGTATCCAAAATCCCTCACAGTTCATCATCCAAGTTCAAACTAACGACCTTGGAGATATCACAAACTGTTTTTAATTTTTGATTTTTAACAAAAAGTTTCAAGTTTCAAATTAATGAACTTGTTTTATTTTCAGAAACACAATCAGCTTACTTAGATTTTGAAACTCAGCATCTCAGACATCAGTTGTAAAAAATAAAGCAGAATAAAAAATCTTTTTGTATTTTCTGAAAATATAAAGCAATAGCGAAATATGTACAATCATATTCACAGACTATTTTTGTTTGAGTTTGCGTTAGAGGATCATATCAGTTTTTGACAAATTTACAAGTACCATTGAGCTTAGTTACACATTAAGAATTAAACAATTCACTTAGATTGTCGATATACTGATCCACTTAAATTTTCACACAAAGTTCAACTGATTCAGGATATGAATTAGGTGTTTTAAGAACTTAAACTCATTCATGTGTCCTACCTCTTGAATATACTCCCGTATCCAGATCCCAATATTCAGTCTTACAGGTGAGTATACCTAGATGATATCTGTAAGGGGTTAAATGCGAGGGCCGTGAGAGCTCAGGTCGATACTTCCGTATACGCAGAGAGATGACGGCTTCGTCTTTTCGGTGTGTCCCCTTTAGAGGATCTTTTTTACAACAGCAATGACTATCAATTTTATTGTTTCATCAATTTGCTGAGGGTGAAGCTATTTTTCAAGCAATGCAAAAAGTATTCTCCGGGGACTAGGCCATTGCTTCTGCAAAATCAGAAGTCCCGGGATAATACCCCAGATATCACTAAGCATAAAGACCTAGTATCTAAGAAAGAGGGATCTTTCAAACAAGATTTCAGGTGTTACCTATATATCCAAGTAGTGTTCCCCACGAAATAAGTAAGTTTGAATTTAAGTTTATATCCCGAAAAAGTTTACTAAATGTGTAAAAATCTACCGACACATCCACGGTGAGATCGTTTAACACATTTTAGCTTTCCAATTCTTTAGCGTACTGTAACTGTCTACTGATGTACTATCATTTCCTCTTTTTACGCAAAAACTCAATTTTTGAATTTTATCATGTTTTTTGGCTTTTTCAAATTTTCAAATGTTTTTGTATTTTCTAACAATAATACTCCCCCCTAAAATGCAAAACCATTTAAAGAAAATTTGACAACATGATGCTAAAAGCTTTGTCTTCCCATCCATTTTCTGCTAACTGTGCTCTGTTTTGTAGAAAAACTAATATAAAATACCAACAATTACCCCCATGATTTACAACCCATTGATTTTCGACAGTTTGAAAACCGTTTTTCAATCTTGTGAAAGTAATCATGTTTGTTCCGCCGTGAGGGTTTCGGCATATTCAATCAACATTTTTTTTTTACAGAAAACTATAAACTCCCTGTTCAACCAAACCAGGAACCAGCAACCTCTTCCTGTGCCAGGCTGCCCCAACTTTCATTCTCACAATCTTCGGTTTTGTTGAGCACCTGCACATTCAAAACATTCAATTACTTGAACAATTTAGCCCAGGTCTGTTGGACCTTAGGCATTTCAACACAATATGTATCATGCAGTTTCGGAAAATCTTTATCATCAAAGACTTTTTCAACTTTAACTTCAACTTTCTCATCTTTTACCGAAGTAATTTGTTTCTTAACACTCCATGTTTGACCTTTCGGAGTTCCTCTTTTGTAAAAGTGTGAATCTTTTTGAACATTTTGTTTTTGATCAACAACTTTTGGTTTCCAAAACTCTTGTGGTTTTGTCATATCAACAGTTGTTTTCCAACTTTGAGTTGTTCTGACTCTAGGAGTGTGAAAAATCTGTGTTTGTTTTGAATCAGACCTAGTCTGTTTTGGTTTCCAAATTTGATTCGAAGCAAACTTATTTGTGTTATACCTCCAAGTTTGTTTTGAATCAAATCTGGCTGACCTTTGTTTCGCACCCTCAGATTTTTGTTTCTCAACATTTTCAGACTGCTTTTTGTCAACATCCACAGGTTTTGGATTCGGACACTTTCGTGCAAGATGTCCAATTTGATCACACTTGAAACATGTTCTCTTGGACACATCTTTGACCTGTGGTTGTTGCTTTTTCTTTTGAGCACAAAACTCTTCAAAAGACTGTTGTCTAAATTTGAGTTTTTCTTCATCTTCAAAACTTTTACCTTGAACAAAACTCATTTTTTCTTGAAAATTCAGAGTTTCAATTCTTTTCCAACATTGTGTCTTCTTATAAACCAACCCAGCCTTCATGTTTTTCTTTTTAAAAACAGGTTTGTTATAAAAAGTTTTATGACCTTTACCAGCAAACTTTGAAATCTCAGACTTCTCAATCTCAACCATTTTGAAAACTTTATCAACCTTTTCTAAAATCACATTTTGAATCGGGAATACAACATCTAAGAATAATTTGTCCGATCCAATCATGGTGTAAACCAATCCTTTTGAATCATCATTCACAACTTTCTCAGATTTTATGTTTTTCAGATACTCATCATGAAAATTACCTTCATTTTCATCCTGTGATTCAGACTTACCTTTTGTAGACTCATCTTTCAAAACGCTATCAACAACCTTACTTACCACCTCTGAATCATCAGCTTCATCAAATTTGGTGTAAGTCACATCCATACTTTCAGGTAATTGGTCAACTATGTTCAAACCTTTTGCCACCTTTTCCTCATCATAAAAAGTATAATTGTTTCTCAATGGTGGTGGTACCAGATGAAATTCTGAACCAATACCTTTTTTGTTCTTGTCAGTATCTTTGTCATCTGGTGTGATGTTGAAAATGCGTTCGAGAATGTACGAAGAGTTAAGATAACTTTGAAGTTTGGTAACAACCTTTTCTTTTTCAGCCAAAACTTGTTTGAGATTAGCAATTTCATCAACACATTTGTTTAATTCAAGTTGTTTTTCTTTAAACTGTCTCTCATACATTTCTTAAGTGACTAAAGTTTCAGACAATCTTTGGTCAAAACATTTAACTTGGCTCTTCAAAGTATCATAAGCCTCTTGTACTCTCTGACTCGACCACTTTAAAACATCATACTCTTTTTGAAAATCTTGAAACTTATTTTCTTTTTTAACACAACCAACACATTTTGCGGTACACATTTGTTTATACACATCATTTTCTTTTTCAAGATCTTGACACTTCTGTGTCAATTTTTCAACTTGTAGTTTCAAAATTTCTTCTTTTTCAATCATTTCTTTACATTTTATTTTGAAAATATTTTCAAGTTTGCTTGTTTCAATATCTTTTGTTTTGATTGTTTCATCTTTTTCAATACAGGCTTTGCACATTTCTATGCAATTCCTGCATTTGTTCTCATTTTTATCAACAATTTCAACACTCGATAGATCAGAAGATTCATTTACCTCTGTCTCTTTCAGCACCGGTTCTTTTGTCTGATCTTCCTCTTTGTTCTCTTCTTTTTCTTCTTTCTGTTCTTCTTCAATCTTCTACTCTTTCTCAGCAGCAAGCTTTGCAGTAATCTTTACTTCCTCTACCATCTTTTTCAACTCTTCTTCTTTTCTCTTCTTCATTTCTACCACCTTTGGTAGACTCGCTTCGCAAACTTCTTTGATTTTGTTCACCAAATCTGGCCAATATTCTTTTTCAGATAACCTTCTTGTGTTGAAAGTAGCCTGACTTGGAAGTAAATTTGTTACAGCTTCAAAATCCACCTTTGATGGGTCAACAACTGGATTACCCCGTGGATCCATGTAACATTCCAAATCATCATTCCATCTTTTGGCTCTTTGGGCTTCTTTGAATGATTCTCTGAATTTTTTAATTTCCCATCTCGCATAATCTATTTTCCACCATCTATCAGGATCAACCTCAGCTACAAATGCATATCCAACTGCATCTTCTTCAGGTAAAACTTGACTCCAGTCATAAACTTCATCGTCATGAATAACTGCCAAAGCTCTTGATTTTTCTTCAGGCTGCTTCAATCTGGGAGGTTCAGACTTGTTCTGATGATAGATTGCTTTCTTGTAGTAATCTTCCTTGAACGGATTAGCAGTATCATCAGCATAAGCATTTCTGCACTCACGTTTAAAATGACCTTTCTGTTTGCATTTAAAGCATGTCACTTTGGATTTGTCAAAGCCTAACTTGGTAGACAATCCACCAATAGACTGCCTTCCGGTAATTTCCATAAAACGTTGTGCCCTCCTCACTGCACTGGCCATACACCATCGTATATCGATCAATTCCATCTCCTCATGATCTATTTGATCATATTCTTCCTTCATCAGATTGGTGTTGCCTATCTTGCCTGCCACAAGGCTCTCATACGATTCAAGCACAGATGCTACGAAGACCATCTGTTGCTTTGCAGACTCCTCATTGAAATTTTGAGTATTCTTCAAATCTACTGCAATGTTGCATTGGAATACATTCTTTGATGCAGATTGGCTCGATGTTGTTGAAAAAGATCCACTGTGAAAACCACTGTGATGACTTTCATTGTTCACAGAGTTTAAACTTTCTGCAGAAAACGCTGTTCTTAGAGACCCAGCCTGTGGTATATTTCCTCGGTAGTACAGCTCCACATTCTGCTGATGAGCTGAATTGTTGACTTTAGATCTCTTTATCTCCAACTCGTGACTTTCAAGTCTTTCGATCAGCAAATCCACTGTTAACTCTTCAGGCTTGATTGTATTTTTCAACATTAAGGCAAAGTATTTCCAATCTTGATCATTTGGCAATGAGTCAAACAATTTATCAACCAGCTCCTCTTGAGTGTATATGATTTTGTGTCTAGCCAGCTCCATCTTCAGTTGTCCAAATCTCTCAATCATTTTACAAACTGATTCATTTTTCATACAGCCAAAAAGATCAAACTCTTTACGCAACAATTTCTTTTTGTTTTTCACAATCTCATTACTTCCTACACACTTTCTCTCTAACGCTTCCCATAAACTCTTCGACGTTTTCTCTTGCTCAAGTAGCAAAATGATATCTTCTCTCACTGATTGTTTTATCAATGTAATCATTTTGTATTCAGCTACAACATTTTTCACATCTATTTCTGTAAACTCTTTTTCATCTAATAACTCTCCTCCTGCTTTTACTAGTTCTGTATATCCATTTTTCAATTTTAACCAACTTTCAGGAGCGAATGCTTTTACCCAACCCTCAAATCAATTTTTCCACCAGTTATAATCTTCAATCTTCATTAGCTTCGGTGGTTTCTGTTGGCTTCCATACATATTCTCATACTTCAAATTCTCTGAAATCTCCTTTGAATATTCTCTCATATCAGATCTTCTTTCTGTCGATTCTGAAGTGAACGCATTGTAGAATGTGTTGTAAAATTCTTCACCGCTGCTCGACATCTTCAAACAGTTTCTTGAAATTCACAATTTGTATATCTTTAATCACCTGAAATATTCAACAAATATTTAGAAAGTTCTTGGTTTTTTAAAAAAATGACAGATTCAAACGGAATCTGTTCAAGCGGAATTGTTCAAACGGTATTATGTCTTTCAAACGAAATGGCTCTCCTCAAACGAAAACTTGTTGTTTCGTTTGAGACAATACTAATCAAGTTTCAAACGAACCACTTTCAAACGGAACACTTTCAAACGGAATACTTTCAAACGGAACACTTTCAAACGGAACACTTTCAAACGGATCACTTTCAAACGGAACTGTGATGTTCAAACGGAAATATCACCAATTTCAAACGGAATGTCAATTTTCAAATGGAAAGCCAAGCTTCAAACGGTATTACAGGCTTCATTCAAACGGATGATGTCAGCATTTTACGAACAATTTCAAACGGAATAGGTGTTTTTGATCATTTTTAAGCCGTCTTTTTGTCCAATTCTTTTAAGGATTAGATAACACTCTATTTCGTTTAATATGTGAGAGTTTTAGACCAATTTAACCGTGACAACTAGTTCAAATCAGAAAAGAAAAGTAGAAGTGAGTAGAAATGTGAAAATCCGATGAAATCAAGCTGCAATGGTATGAACTCCTCGTCCTGTTCTCTGATACCACTTGTTGGATCGGTTCCGTGACCCTAAACAGTCATTCAGAGTAGTTCATCATCATTTACTAAGGCAGAATCAAAGTAAACAACGTCAAAACAGCTTGTATCCTTTTAATTTTCTTTCTATTACTGATTGCGAGTCTTTACAATGATTTCTGATGAAATTTTGGCAGCACCTCGACTCTTACACACAATCAGATCCGTTTCAAATGAAACTAGCACAACCCTATTTATAGATATAGGTGGTCCGTTTGAGAGTGACACAGCCATGTTCAAACGGAACCATGCTCAAACGGATGGACCTGTTCAAACGGACTCACTACCTAAAACATGACCAAACCCTAATTCAATCACTGTTGTGCACTCGATTAACCTATCAAGACATAAGACTCGATTAAGACGAAGTTAACAGATAGTAGATGCACCAACACACACGAAACTAGGTTAGTAACTTAATACAACATTTACGATAAGCTCACGAAATCAAAACCCTAACGACGAATGACAAAGTATAGCCCGAATTTGGGCAGCACTTAAACATCCATCGGATCGGTTTCAATCGATCGGACACTGTATCGTAGAAGTGATCGAGTTATTACCCTGTAATCGTAGCAGCGTTTTGACACTTAAATACACGAATTTAAACAGTTTAGAACGTCTTTGAAGTAAATTTCTTGAGCACAGAAGAAATGCCCATGCACGTCCCTTTTATAGCTGAAATTTAAGTTTTACGCGGCCCGCGTAAACTCGAAGAACATCCTACGCGGCCCGCAAGGGCCACCCTAGCTACGGCTAGGGCTGCCGTGTCACGGTGTAGGTTTGCCACATGTCTGACACGTGGCCTAAAACTTATCTGGAGCT
This sequence comes from Helianthus tuberosus, assembly GCA_030545235.1. Classification (NCBI taxonomy): domain Eukaryota; kingdom Viridiplantae; phylum Streptophyta; class Magnoliopsida; order Asterales; family Asteraceae; genus Helianthus; species Helianthus tuberosus. Next base: position 60,789,299 of record CM060450.1, on the reverse strand, counting down.
TTGCCTAGCTGTCGCGCCCCACGTAAGCTTTCCTTAAGTCTTACGAGGCCCACGACAGATCATCAAATTCAGATTTTATTGATTTTTCACAAGGATTAGGGTTTTAGGGGTCCGGGATTTCACTTACGGAGTGTTGTGGGGCATTTTTGCAGGTCCTTACATCCTCCCCACCATATTTAAAATCTCGTAGTCGAGATTTACTCGAACAAGTAAGGATATTTTCGCTTCATTTCTGACTCCAGTTCCCATGTATACTCGGGTCCTCTTTTTGAATCCCACTTAACTTTGACTAGTATCAATCTCTTGTGTTTGAGGAATTTGATCTTTCTGTCCTCTATTTGGAGAGGCTTCTCAACAAATTTCAATTTTTCATTTACCTCTACGTCTTGAAGAGGTACTACCAGTGATTCATCAGATAATTACTTCCTGAGATTAGATACATGGAACACATCATGTACCCCGGCTAATTCTTCTGGTAGTTGTAGTTCATAAGCAACTGGTCCAATTCGTTGAGTAACTGACAATGGTCCTATGTACCTTGGACTTAGCTTCCCTTTCTTACCGAATCGAACTACTCCTTTCCAAGGAGAAACTTTCAAGAGTACCATGTCTCCAACTTGGAATTCTAACGGCTTGCGTCAATTGTCTACATAACTTTTCTAGCGATCTCGAGCTGTTTTCAGTCTTTCCTTGATTTGAGTGATCTTGTCGGTGGTTTCTTGTACAATTTCGGGTCCTGATAATTGACTTTCTCCTATTTCTGCCCAACAAAATGGAGTTCAGCATTTTCGTCCATATAGTGCTTCGAATGGGGCAACATTGATGCTTGTATGGTAACTATTATTATAGGAGAATTCAATTAATGGTAAATGGTCATCCCAATTTCCACCGAAATCTATTACACGCGCCCTGAGCATATCTTCAAGGGTTTGGATAATCCTTTCACTTTGTCCATCAGTTTGGGGATGGTATGCAGTACTTAGATTCAAGCGTGTCCCCATAGTTTCTTGGAAACTTGTCCAGAAATGTGAAGTGAAACGACTATCTCTATCTGAGACAATGGAGAGTGGGACTCCATGTAAAGATACTACCTCATCTACATATAACTTGGCCAATCTTTCCATGCTAAAGGTTTCCTTCATTGGCAGGAAATGAGCTGATTTGGTTAATCGATCCACAATCATACAGATTGCGTCGTTACCTTTCCTGGTCTTGGGCAACTTAGTAACAAATTCCATTGTTACTAGTTCCCATTTCCATACGGGCATTTCTAACTGTTGAAGTAAACCTGAAGGTTTCAGGTGTTCTGCCTTAACTTGCGAACAAGTTAGACACTTAGAAACGTATCTAGCTATGTCCTTTTTCATTCCTATCCACCAGAAGTTATTTCTTAAATCTTGGTACATCTTATTATTACCAGGGTGCATTATATATCTAGATTTATTGGCTTCCTCTAGAATCTTACTTCTTAAATCTCCTTGCCTAGGTACCCAAATCCTTTTCTTATGGAATCTCCAGATTCCATCAGTCCCTTGCTCTAGTTCCTTTATTCGTCCTTCCATTCCTTCAGCATCATCCTTGATTGCTGTTTCCTGAACATTCTTCAGAACTTCCATTAAATCTAATTGGAGATTTAGTCTAAGAGCACGAACTCGTCTTTGTTTTACATGGTACTTACGACTTAAGGCATCTGCTACTACATTCGCCTTCCCTTCGTGATATTGAATATCACAGTCATAGTCACTTAGAATCTCCATCCATCTCCTTTGCCTCATGTTCAATTCTTTTTGCCTAAATATGTATCTTAAACTCTTATGATCTGTATAGACAGTGAACTTACTTCCGTACAAGTAATGTCTCCAAATTTTAAGGGCAAAAATTATTTCTCCTAATTCTAAGTCATGAGTTGTATAATTTCCTCGTGCTTCTTCAACTGCCTTGATGCATACGCAATTACCTTTTTGCGTTGCATTAGCACACATCCTAATCCTAGCTTAGAAGCATCACAGAAGACTTCAAAATCTTCAGTTCCATCAGGCAAGGCTAGAATTGGGGCATTTGATAATCTTTGCTTTAAGATCCTAAAGGCCTCTTCTTGCTTAGGTCCCCATTCAAAATTAACAGTTTTACAGGTTAGCTTAGTTAGTGGAATAGCTATTTTAGAAAATTCTTTAATAAAACGCCTATATTATCCAGCTAATCCTAGGAAACTTCTAAATTCTGTAGCTGATTGTAGGACCTTCCAATTTATGATTGCTTCTATCTTTGAGGGATCTACATGAATGCCTTCGTGATTCACCATGTGTCCTAAAAATTGCACTTCTTGTAACCAAAATTCGCATTTCGAGAACTTGGCATAAAGCTTTTCCTTTCTTAACAGGGTTAAGAGTGCATGCAGGTGTTCACAGTGCTCATCCTGGCTTTTGGAATAAATAAGTATATCGTCGATGAAGACAATTACGAATTTATCCAAATACGGTTTACAGATCTTATTCATCATCTCCATGAATGTTGTAGGGGCATTCGTTAACCCAAAGGGCATGACTGTAAACTCGTAGTGACCATACCTAGTCCTGAAAGCAGTTTTAGGTATGTCTTCTTCCTGTACCTTCAGCTGATGGTATCCGGAGCGCAAGTCTATCTTAGAGAAATATCTAGCTCCCTGAAGTTGATCAAAAAGATGATCAATCCTAGGTAATGGGTATCGATTCTTAATTGTAACTTTATTCAATTCTCTATAATCAATACACATCCTCATCGACCCATCCTTCTTTTTCACAAACAACACTGGTGCTCCCCAAGGGGATGAACTAGGTTGTATGAATCCTTTACCTAGCAATTCATCTAACTGCTTTTTCAGTTCTAACATTTCAGTGGGTGCTAACCGATAGGGTGCCTTGGCTATTGGTGTAGTTCCAGGAATTAGATGAATTCTAAACTCTACTTCCCTATTTGGTGGTAATCCTGGTAGCTCTTCTGGGAATACATCCGGGTATTCTGATACTACAGGAATTTTCTTAAGTTCCTTACCTTTAATGTTAATGATTACCGAAATCATATACACTATTCCTTGTTTTCGTTCATAACTAGCAAGTTTCATTACTGAAATGAACTTTATTGGTTTACGGGGCTTATCTCCTGAAATCAAAATTACTTCTCCTGTGGGTGTATCAATTTTTATAGAATTCTTATCACAGGGGATTCAAGCATGGTTAGCTACTAGCCAATCCATTCCTAATACCACATCGAATCTAGCTAAATTCATAGGCAGCAGGGTTGCAGAAAATTTGTGGCCTGAAAGTTCTATCTTTCCTTCTTGAAGAACCTTATCTATTTTAACAGAATTACCATCTGTTGTTTCTACCAGATAAATCTGCCTAAGTTTGGTTAAAGGTTGCTTAAGAGCTTGGCAGAATGAAGTATTTATAAAACTTTGGTTTGCACCAGAGTCAAATAATACTTTCACATAAATGTCATGTACCAGAAACGTACCAGCTATCACATCGGGAATCAGATCTGCTTCTTGTGTTGTCAGTTGGAAGGCTCTGGCATTCTTCTTGGTAGTTCCTTCTACATGTTTGGCCTTGTTATCAGCTGGTTTGACCAATTTTGGGCATTCTGGCCTGAAGTGCCCTGTCTCTTCGCAATTGAAGTAGATCATGGATTTCTTCCTGCAATTCTCCTCTTGGTGCCCTGAGATTTTGCAGAAATTACAGTACCCCTTACATTTCCCAAGATGCTTTCTTTTACAGGTACTGCAAAATGGAGTAGTGGAGGATTGCCCGGTTCCCTTTTTCTTGAAGTTACTAGCATTACTACCTCCACGAAAACCTTGGGTAATCTTTTGGGCTAATTCCTTTTTCCTGTTTTCTTCTCTTGTGCGTACTAACCCGTCGGTTAACGTGTTGGCTAATTCAACCGTATCGTCAATTGTGCGGGGTCTCACAGCTTTGACTATGTCACGAATCTCGCTAATTAGTCCCCAGATATAACGAGAAATAACCACCGGTTCTGGCGAGGCCAGAGTTGGTACAATTCTAGCATACTCGAAAAATTTCAAAGTATACCCTCGACAATTAACATCCACCATCCGGTGATTCAGGAACTTATTTGTCATTTGTTCCTTTTCGTAGGCGGGACAAAAATTTATTTCCACCAATTCCCTAAATTCCTCCCAGCCCATGGCATAAGCCACGTCACTTCCTTTTGCTTGTAGCACCGTGTTCCACCATTCTAATGCCTCCTCTTTGAAAAGGTGGGATGCATACATAACCTTATCTTCCTCTACACATTTACTGATTTTGATTACTGCTTCGGTCTTTTCTAACCAACGCATCGCGGAAGTTGCCCCTTCATTGCCTGCAAATTCGACTGGCTTACAGGAAAGAAATTCTTTATAAGTGCCACCAGGGGTTGCAACTTTCATTTTCTTGAGTATTGGGGCTTGAATCACATTATTGTCATTATTGCCGCCTCCATTCACACTGTTACTGAAATTATCGTCACGAGTACGTTTGCTATGGTTGGCTTGAGAAGGTTCAACGGGGTTTTTAACAGCAGCGACGATTGCCGGGATAGCGTTGGCTATTCCCTGAGCAACGATATTTTCTATATATTGCCTATTAAGAAAATGGTCTTCATTATTTTGTTTGGATTGGTTAACTTCATTTACCGGTTGGTTTTTCGCGTTTTCCATCTGAATCATTTAACAATATATATATTATTGTCACATAATGGATAGCAATCAATTACAATAAAGTAATCACAACACAATTAAGTCAACACGTATAGCCAAAATTTATGACCTTGCGACTTTCATATATTTTTATAATAGTATGCATCATAACAAACCATCTATTTTATAAAAGTTTTATTTTTAGTTATTATTATACAATATTTTATTATTATTACTATTATATATAGATTATGATTTTTTTCTACATAATATTATTATACAAAACTCTTTAACCACAATCGACTGGCTCCTCAGAAACGACGCTCCCTCTCGTCGTATTACCATGTGATGTTTTTCCCACTTCCACAATCCGGTTGCCCACATCCACCAGTTCCTCGCCGTAGCGGCGTAACTCGGCAATGTTTTCTGCGCTCATAGGTGGGAAAGGTGCAGGTTCAGGATCAAACTGGGGAAAATAAACATTTAGATTATTCATGAAATTCTGAAAATGCCAGTCGCTCGTCCACCACTCTTCCAGCTGGCCTGTAACAGGTTGTGGGTTAACAATAGGGTCCGGAATAGCAAGTTCAAAGTTAATTGGAAGTTGTGATTGGGCAGGGAAATTGAAAAGGTTTTCATCGGCAGGTCCGATGAGGTCGCAATTTGCCAGTTTCCTATCAAGCTCTTCCCATGGTAGCATCTCCTGGGCTTGACCGGAACTTTCCCCTACTTCCTTTCCTTTTCATTTGTCTTTCGGATCCTCAGTCTTTTTCACCTTCTGGGCAGCTGGCTTTTTCCTTCGTCTGCGTTTCCAATCCAAGATTCTCCTTTTCTTTTTAGGCTTTGGTTTCTCCTGCGACTGGGCCTGGAACACTAGAGGCTCTTCAGTATCTGCTTGATAGCCGGATAGGGTCCCGGTTGTATCCATATCGGTGGTATGGATAGTAAAGTTTCGGAGTGCCTTCGACAGTTCATTCATGCTGTTGGCACACATGAAGAAACACACAGAATTTTAAGTTAAAATTTTATTTATTAAATTAAATTCTCACAGAATCACAAAATGGCAATCTGAAAAATTAAGTATTTCTAAATACTTAATTAGCTTAAATCAGTGGCTCTGATACCACTTTTTTTCTGTCACGGCCCCCCGTCTCGGTTTTACCCGGTTCAGAAGCCGCGGGACAGAAAACCCGTGGTATTGGTGTTTAATTAGGCAGCGGAAAATTTAATAGGATTGTTTAAACTGAAAACACCCCTTTATTTTATTTCAACTTTCGGTACAAACCCCGTAATTTACAGTAAAGGAATTTCACTGGGAAATTCCCTAATTACAAAAACATGTTTATTTATTTACTGAGCCACTTCTATCAAGCTGGTAGTGCTACGTGGCACCTTTCCTTGTTCACATTAATTCACCTGAAACATGTTTAAAAAGATTTTATCAGCGGGGAAATACTGGCGAGTCATTCAATTTGCACAAAACGACACATTGTTATAAATTACAGTATTAAGAGCGATTATAATTGCCCCTATCTTATAATTAGCTGGTTCAGTTGTCACTCGACCGGATCTATGACTGTGGTCATATCACTATTGGGTCCTTTCGCCCAAAAGTGACGTGTATCACTATTTAGGTCCTTTCACCTAGAAGTGATAAAATAGTAGTCATTGTGCACAATACCCCACTTACTGCTAGTAATTTAAGATAACAAAGACTTAATCCCTGTAACATATAAGTGGAAAACATTTAGGTATTGTAAAGCACTTTTGATAAAAAGAGAATGACTCACATTGCAAGTTTAGTTGGACAGAGTTTTGCCTACTGATTTAGCTTGGTAACCTAGTTAAATAACAATGCACACGAAACTAGGTTAGTAACTTAATACAACATTTACGATAAGCTCACGAAATCAAAACCCTCATGACGAATGACAAAGTATAGCCCGAATTTGGGCAGCACTTAAACATCCATCAGATCGGTTTTAATCGATCGGACATTATATCGTAGCAGTGATCGAGTTATTACCCTGTAATCGTAGCAGCGTTGCGACACTTAAATACACGAATTTAAACAGTTTAGAACGTCTTTGAAGTAAATTTCTCGAGCACAGACGAAATGCCCATGCACATCCCTTTTATAGCTGAAATTTAAGTTTTACGCGGCCCGCGTAAACTCGAAGAACATCCTACACGGCCCGCGAGGGCCACCCTAGCTATGGCTAGGGCTGCCGTGTCACGGTGTAGGTTTGCCACGTGTCTGACACGTGGCCTAAAACTTATCCGGAACTTTGCCTAGCTGTCGCGCCCTGCTTAAGCTTTCCTTAAGTCTTACGCGGCCCGTGGCAGATCATCAAATTCAGATTTTCTTGATTTTTCACAAGGATTAGGGTTTTAGGGGTCCGGGATTTCACTGACGAAGTGTTGTGGGACATTTTTGCAGGTCCTTACATTTTAAAATATATTAGGGGTGTCGATAATTATCTAGGAGGGTTGTTATATCCTCACCACCTTGTTTTAGAGCTCGTCCTCGAGATCTACTGGAACAAGTGTGGATATTTCCTTTGCATTCCTGATTCAAGTTCCCATGTATACTCCGGTCCTCTTTTGGAGTCCCATTTCACTTTGACTAGAACTAATCTCTTGTGCTTGAGGTTCTTAACCTTTCTGTCTTCAATCTGTAGAGGCCTTTCTACAAATTTTAATTCTTCATTTACCTCTATATCTTTAAGAGGAACTACCAGTGATTCATCAGCTAAGTATTTCTTAAGATTACATACATGAAATACATCATGTATTCCTGCCACTTCCTCTAACAGTTGTAGCTGATAGGCTGCAGGTCCTACTCTTCTAATAATCTCAAAAGGTCCAACATACCTGGGGCTTAGCTTTCCCCTTTTGATGAATCTTACCACTCCTTTCCAAGGAGAGACTTTCAATAACACTTTATCTCCTACCTGAAATTCCAATGGCTTTCGTCTGTTATCTGCACAACTCTTTTGTCGATCACGTGCTGCTTTCAGTCGTTCCTTGAGTTGAATGATTTTATCTGTTGTTTCTTACACTATCTCAGGTCCAGATAGTTGCTTTTCTCCAATTTCTGCCCAATAGACTGGCGTTCGGCACTTTCGTCCATAAAGTGCTTCGAATGGTGCAACATTGATACTTGTGTGATAACTGTTATTATAAGAAAATTCTATCAATGGTAAGTGATCGTCCCAATTACTTCTGAAATCAATTACACAAGCTCTAAGCATGTCCTCCATTGTCTGAATTGTCCTTTCGCTTTGTCCGTCCTTTTGAGGATGATAAGCGGTGCTTAGATTCAACTTGGTTCCCATTGCTTTTTGGAAACTTGTCCAAAAATGAGAGGTAAAACGACTATCTCTGTCAGAAACAATTGATAGAGGAATTCCATGTAATGAAACTATTTCATTTACATACAACTTAGCTAATTGTTCCATACTGAAATTTTCCTTCATTGGTAGGAAATGAGCTCACTTGGCTAGCCTGTCTACAATCACCCAGATTGTATCATTACCTTTTCTTGTTTTGGGTAATTTAGTAACAAAATCCATTGTTATTAATTCTCATTTCCAAACTGGCATTTTTAACTGCTGTAATAAGCCTGAGGGTTTCTGGTGTTCAGCTTTGACTTGTGAATAGGTTAAACATTTTGAAACATATGCTGCTATATCCTTTTTCATTCCTATCCACCAGAAATTTTTTCTTAAGTCCTGATACATCTTATCACTTCCAGGATGCATCGTATACTTAGACTTGTGGGCTTCTTCTAATATACGGTGGCGTAGGTTTCCTAATTTAGGTATCTACATTCTTTTCTTATGGAATCTCCAAATCCATCTGTTCCTTGTTCTAATTCTTTAATCATTCCTTTCAATTTTTCAGTATCATCCTTGATTACTGATTCTTGTGCTTTTCTAATCTATTCATTTAAATCTATCTGCAGGTTTAGTTTAAGAGAACACACTCTTTTTGGCTTTTCATGATACTTTCGACTTAAAGCATCAGCTACTACATTTGTCTTTCCTGCATGGTACTGGATATTACAATCATAGTCACTAAGTATCTCCATCCAGCGTCTTTATCTCATATTCAATTCCTTTTGTCCGAAGACATACCTTAAGCTCTTATGGTCGGTGAAAATGGTAAACTTACTACCGTAAAGGTAACGTCTCCAAATCTTAAGGGCAAAAATTATGGCTCCTAATTCTAGATCATGGGTTGAATAATTCTCTTCATGATTCTTAAGTTTTCTAGAGGCGTAAGCTATAACCTTTTGACGTTGCATAAATACACATCCATAACCTAACTTAGAAGCGTCACAATAGACTACAAAGTCTTCAGTTCCTTCTGGTAACGCTAGTATGGGTGCATTGGTTAGTCTTTGCTTAAGAATTCTAAAGGCTTCTTCTTGTTTTAATCCCCATTCAAACTTAATGGATTTACAGGTTAGCTTAGTCAAGGGAATGGCTATTCTAGAAAAATCTCGAATAAATCTTCTATAATAATCGGCCAATCCTAAAAAACTTCTAACCTCGGTTGTTCATTCAGGGGTTTTCCATTTAGTAATCGCCTCGATCTTTGTGGGATCTACATGAATTCCTTCATGATTAACTAAATGTCCAAGAAACTGTACCTGTTCTAACCAAAATTCACACTTTGAAAACTTTGCATAAAGCTTTTCTTTTCTCAATAAACTTAGAAGTGCGTGTAGATGCACTGCATGTTCCTCTTTACTCTTAGAATAAATGAGAATATCATCTATAAAGACAATTATGAATTTATCCAATATGGCTTACGTATTCGGTTCATCATTTCCATAAACGCAGCTGGGGCATTGGTTAAACCAAATGGCATGACAGTAAATTCATAATCGCCATACCTTGTTCTAAAAGCGGTCTTAGGAATGTCCTCTTTGTCACAACCCCCGATCCACCCTGGACGGAATCAGGAGCCGCGAACAGCCAAGTGGTACCGGTGATTATTTTGAAAAATATTGCAGCGGAAATTTCATCAGGACCGTGAGTTAGGAAAAATATCAGAGTTTAGAAAACACCTGTTTTTATTTATTAAATAGATGGAATAAATCCATGTTTTACAAAGGTAGCTTAAATAAAGATAAATTTGATTACATAAAACAATATTTCTTAATTTGATTTAATTAATAAAATAAGCCACTTCTTGAAGCCCTTCAGTGCCGTATCCAACTCTTATTCCTGATCTATTGTAATTACCTGAAATGCATTTTAAAAATGTTTTGTCAGCAGGAAATACTGGTGAATCATTCTATTTATTAAAATGACACGTTAGTTATAATTTACAGTATTAAGAGAGATCACAATGTTTCCTGATATCAAACCAACTACCCACGGTATTTTGTCACTCGACCCATTGGCCCTCCCGTTGTCCAATGGTGTCTGTGACTATGGTCATATCACCCCTTGGCTGCCCCAATGGTGAAGATTATCAAGTAATGTATACAAAACCCCACATACCGGCTGTAACTTGGTGATTACATAAACTTAATCACTACAATTATAACCTTTGAAAATAAACATGATTTTGAAAGTAATTTGATAAAAAGAGAATGACTCACATTATAAGCATGCAGATTTATACGGGCATAGTTTAGCCTACTGATTAGTCTTGTAACCTAGTGCACACGAACTAGGTAAGTAACTAATACAGCATTTACGATAACTCACGAGATTAAAACCCTCACAACGAATGACAAAGTGTAATCACTTAAACATCCATCGGATTCACAACGAATAACAGAGTATTCCCCGAGTTCGGGTGGTACTCAAACATCCTGTCGGAATCACGACTAATGACAAAGGATAACACTTAAACATCCGGTCAGATAGTTTCAATCGATCGGACATTGAATCGTAGCAGTGATCGAGTTAATACCCGGTATCGTAGCAGCGCCTCGCTATATTAATTGTAAATTCGACTTTTGAGCAGCCAAACTTCGTTTTTATGAAATGATTTTGACACCAGAGGAATGCTCGTAGCCTGTCCTATTTATAGCAGAAATTTGGGTCTCACGCGGCCCGCGTGAACCTTGGCTTGACTCTTACGCGGCCCGCGTAGCCGCCCAGTCTACGCGTAGGGTTGCTGAGTCACCAGTAGGTCTGGCAGGTGGATGCCACGTGTCCCTTAAGCTTATCCGGAGATTTGCCTTGCTGTCGCGGCCCGCGTAAGCCTCAGCTTATCTTTACGCGGCCCGCCTGAAGACTAAATATCTGATTTTCTTGATTATTGATATGGATTGGGGTTTCTGGGGTCCGGGTTTTTACTAACGGATCAATTTGGGACATTTTTGAATATAATTATATCAAAAAGAAAAAGGGAATAAAATAATGAGAAAAGAGAATGGACCCACTTTGTAACTTTAGGGTTCCACTAGAAAACCTCCTGGTAGAAATTTTGGGTATAACTTCTGGACTAAAAAAAATATATAATATATATTTGTACTTGTACTTGTGTTAAGTATAGTACCCCTCATTCAACCTTGTCCCGATGTCCCGAGACAGAACCCCAATAAACTTAGTCGGGCAGAGCCTTGACATGCGTTATGGGGCTCAGATCAATCAGAAAGGGTAGCGGTGATCGGGAATTAAAATACTTAAAACGGGCCAGAGCCTTATTATTATGTAGATAAAAAAAATAAAATAAAATGAAAGATAGAGGATGGCGAGATTGACAACAAAGGAAAGAAATGTTGAGTGATTGTTGATTGCTGAAGGATCTATTTATAGGAGGCATAAATATTGTTGGAGCTTTACACGTATCACTTGCAATTGCTTATTCATCATATTGATTCCTATTTTAAAGACAAGTATGCATATAAAATTAATCAATTCATGCATCATCATTCTTGGAGAAGATTCCTTACGTAATTATTAACATATATAAGTTTAATATTATTTTATTCTTTTTCTAATATATCGATCATATGTATACATATTTCTTAATTAAATGTTAATTTTATTATTATATATATATTATAATTAATTCAACTGCTTCACTTATTTGGCGTGTATAACTTCTAAAATATAACGTTTTATAAAATAATAATTATATCACCAGAACGAGAATATTTTTGTCTATATTTTGAACCAAGTTTCATTAAAAATAGAGTAGGTTCAAAATACAATGTATTTTTATAATTTAATAATAAACGGTTCATAGGCCCATCTAGGTACTTCATATTTCTTACAGTCAACTTACCCGTAAGCTACCTGTCTAATAATATAAGTTTTTATATACTTTTATTTTATTTAGAAAGGTCACCTATATACAGGCCAATTAATTAATATAATATTTTAACCAACTATATATAAAATAGTGTTTTAAAACTATTTGGGTTGAATATTTATATTAAAAATAAACTAGTTACTAGTTACTAGTGGTTAATAAATTTAACCAAACCTATAATTCTTTTATAAAAATAAGAATGTTACATTCTTCCTGTACCTTTAATTGATGATATCCTGATTGTAAATCGATTTTCGAGAAAAATCGAGCTCCATGCAATTGATCAAATAGATCATTGATTCTCGGTAATGGATACCGATTCTTAATCGTGACCTTGTTCAATTCACGGTAGTCAATGCACATACGCATTGATCCGTCCTTCTTCTTGACGAATAAGATCGGTGCTTCCCATGGCGATGAGCTTGGCTGTATGAATTCTTTTTCCAACAATTTGTCCAATTGTTTCTTTAATTCCTGCATTTCTGCTGGTGCCAAACGGTAGGGTGCTTTGGCAATAGGTGTTGTTCCTGGTAGCAGATGGATTCTGAATTCGACTTCTCTGTCTGGAGGTAGTCCTGGTAATCCTTCTGGAAATACATCTGAAATTTGGGATACTACTGGAATATCTTTCAGTTCTTTCCCTTTAGTGTTAGTGATTATAGAAATCAAACACACTAAAGATCCTTTTCTTATATAAGTTGTTGTCTTCGTCACAGAGATGAATTTTGTGGATCTAGATGGTTTATCTCCTTTAATTGTGATCTTTTCACCCTTTGGTGAATTTACTTGGATTGACTTTTGATCACATAAAATATTGGCTTTATTGGCTATTAACCAATCCATTCCTAATACAACATCAAATCCTGCCAGATTCATTGGGTAAAGGTTTGCAATAAACTTTTGATTTAGAAATTCTATTCTTGCTCCCTGCAAGATTTCAGAAATCTTAATGGTTTCCCCATTTGCTGTCTCTACTAGACATTGTTGTGGGAGTTTAGTTAATGGTCGATTGAGAAGTTTGCAAAATGAAGTATTAATAAAACTTTGGTTCGCACCAGAGTCAAATAATACTTTAGCAAAAACATCATTAGCTAAAAACGTACCGGCGATCACATCCGGGATCATCTTTGCTTCTTTTGCAGTCAGCACAAATGCTCTCGCACTTTTAGTATTCTTATTGCCCATGGCTGGAACTAGTTTTGGATAGTTCGGCTTGATGTGACCTTTTTCTCCACAGTTGAAGCACATTCCATTATTAGGTTTCTTCCTGCAATCTTCTTCCTTATGCCCGGGTATCTTGCAGAAATTGCAGTAGGTAGAGCATTTTCCTGAATGCTTCTTCTTGCGGGCCTTGCAGTAAGGTGCAGAGGTAGAACCTACATTTCTCCCACGGTTGGAATTTCCATAACGGAATTCTTGGGTAACCTTTTGAGCTAGGTTCCTTCTGTGGTCCTCTTCTCGAGTACGCACTAATTTATCTGTCAAGGTGTTTGCTAGTTCTACAGCTTCTTCTATGGTTTGAGGTCTAGCTGCCTTAACTACATGCCTAATCTCATTGATTAATCCCAGATGTAACGGGAGATTAATACTGGTTCAGGTGTTGCAAGGGTTGGTACTATTCTCACATATTCAAAGAATTATGTAGTGTACCCCTTACTATCCACTCCAGTCATCCTAAGGTTTAGAAACTTATTTGCTATATGTTCCTTTTCATTGGGAGGGCAAAAATTTATTTATACCATATTCTTAAATTCCTCTCATTCCATATTGTAAACCCTATCACTCCCTCTAAACTAGAGGATAGTGTTCCACTATTCTAGTGCTGAATTCTTAAACAGATTGGAAGCAAACATTATCTTATCCTCTTCCGCACACTTGCTTATTTTTAAAACTGCCTCAGTCTTTTCTATCCAGCGTAGAGCTGCAATGGCCCCTTCATTGCCCGAGAATTCCATTGATTTACAAGACCAGAATTCTTTATAAGAACAACCATAAGACGTGGTTCTTCTTCTTTTGGGAATGGGCGCTTGAATTATGGGTCCATTGTTTACGCTGTGTTCAGGTTCAGTGGGTCGTTTACTATCACGTTTACTTTTATTATCTGCTTCCTTAGCCGTTTTGTTAATATATGGCATTGCATCTAGAATTCCTTGTGCCACTATGTGTTGGATGGCACTGTTATCCACTTGGTTTCCGTTATTGTTGTTGTTCGGGTTATCGTTATCCGGGTTATTGTTACTCTGGTTTTCATTATTCTGGTTTTCCTGGTTCACTTCGTTGTCCATCTGAATTTTAAACATTCGCCAATTATTAATGTCATAAAATAATATTTAAAGCAAACATTCACATAACACGCATATTGATCAAAAACGTCGAACATTGCGACTTACTCTTTCTTATATATTATGCATCTAATACAAGCTAGAACTGCAATTTAAAATTACAATACTAATATGCGTCACTAACCACGAGGTGGTCTATACTGCAACACATATTATATATATATATATATTATACTATTATTACTATCACCATCACTGATATGGGTTCATCCAGAACTCCATATTATGCTCGTCGTACATCCAGACGAGTCGTTCTCCGGTCTGACTCATCCTGTCACTGTTTTCTAAAATCTCCTCACCGAAGGTTCGGAGTTCTTGCACATTCTCTGCACTCATTGGGGGTGCAGGTGCTGGTACTGGATCTGGGTACTGCGGCATGGGTTCTTCCTGAGGATTCTCAAGGATTTCCCTAATGTATTCATCGTTATCATAGTAGGGATCTAGAGGGTCCAGACCTGGGTAAGCTGCTAGGTTTGGCATGGGTTCGTCTGTTAGGTGGTAGCGTTGCACATAATCCCTATGATCATCAAACCACGGGTCGTAGTCTGGGTCTAAGGGATTGGGTGCTGGTACTCTAGGTATCTCTTCTGGGTTAAAATCATGCATTTGGATTTGGTTTTCTGGGTTGTTTTTAATTTCCATTGGCTGAGTGGGAAATAAGCGTAATGGTTGAGGGGCTATGAGTTGCTCCAGGTTTGGGTCGGCAGCTGTGGTTGCTAAGATATGGAAATTTGCTAAACTTCTATTAAGCATATCTTGGGTGTGAGCATCTGTTTCTCTCTTAGCGGCTGCTAGCACTCGTTGCTGTTGTAATTTTTTCATTCTCTTCCTACGCTCATGTGCTCCTCTACTGAACCATCCTCTCTTTTTAGGAGGGAATGGCTCTTCAGACTGAGCCTTAAACACGAATATCCCATCTTCATTGTCAGCTGAATACCATGAGAGGGTATGCTGTGAAGAGGTGCCTTCGCTCCTAGGTGAGCCGGACAACTGACGATAAGCGTCGGATGGTCCTTGATCGCTCCTACTGTAAACTAACAAATAGTCAAATAACACACAATAATAAAATACCAATATGCATGTATTTCCATAATTAATTTCCTAACGTATGATATCTTGGTGTCAGCATAACACTTCTGCGGCTGAATCAGTGGCTTAGCTCTGATACCATCTTCTGTCGCAACCCCCGTCCCCTAACGACCCGGGAACGAGCGGCCGCGGCCAGTTTCGGTGGTATCCAGGTGTTTATCATTTTGGCAGCGGAATCACATCAGGATCGTAGTTAGGAATTATTTTATCAGAGTAAAATACCACACTTTCATAATATTAAACACGTGGGAATAATCCCAAGTTTTAAGTACACATATTTTCATAGGAATAAATCCTATTTTATTTAATAAAACATCTCTTTATTTTAGGTAACGTTATAGCCACTTTTCCAAGCCTTCAGTGCTGTCCAGCTGGCTTCTATTTGGCTTTCACATTTTATTACCTGAAATGCGTTTTAAAAACATTTTGTCAGTGGGAAATACTGGTGAGTGAATCTCAGTTTAATCAAGTTAAGTAAAACCATTGTACAGTATTGAGGGCGGTCACGCAATTACACTTGTTTCCATCTACTTAATTACCACCCACGGTACTGTCAACCCGACTTGTGGTCATGTTACTCCTCGCAGGGTAGTAACAAATTTTGTATACAAAACCCCAACATACCGACGAAAATTGTAGAATACAAATACTCAATCACTGTTTAATATAGTATTAATTATGTGAGGTTTTGTAAAAACAATTTGCAAAAAGGAGATTACTCACATTGCTGTCTTAGGTTTCCTTTAAGGATTTCCTGGTGATTATCTATTAAATACATAAATGCACACGCGTTAGTATAATAACCCAATATTTACATCAGTAATACCCTCCCCGAGATGGCATTCCAACGACTACGTCGGGCAGAACCTCTACAGCCGTTACGGAACCCTGGATCAATCGGGCAACGTATCTAATACGTAACTGAGGTTATGATAGTTACAACGGGGCAGAACTTCGTTATTTAGGGGGTATTATACCCGAGAATAGCTTCTATTATAAAGAAATTCGAGAGAGAGAAAGAGATTTTGAACGATTTGAAACTGAAACTGAAAGCCTCTATATAAAGTGTCCCTTCGACTTCCCTCGTGGCCCGCGAAGGCTGTAGCCAAAGGCTACGCGGCCCGCGACCTAGGGGGTCTATGGCGTAGCCTTGGCCGGTCAACAATCTAGGTTCGACAAATGGCTGCCACAAGGCAGCACCGGGTTTCTCTTGGTGGCTCATCTGTCGCGGCCAGCGTAAGACCAAGGGGTGGTCTTCGCGCCCCGCTAAGGACTATTAAAAATTGTTTTTAATTACTAAAAATAAGGGTATTCGGGGCCCGTTTTCGTATATGGGGTGTATTTTAGGACACATAGGGATATTTTAAAATATATTAGGGGTGTCGAAAATTATTGGGGAATTGGCCTGTAATAATCCCACCTAGACCTTATTGGCCATTAATAATCCCACCTCAGAATATTCCCCCAACCAGTCCCACCTTTCACCTATTTTTCCTACAATGATCCCCCATTAAAAAAACTTAACGGAGTTAAGCTTTTTTCCAAATTACAAACATATTTTTTAGGGCTTTTGGTCAGAACGATGATACGAGTCCATTGATGTAAAACTTACTTTGAAATGGTGCCACAAGTGACTTGATTTTGGTTAATTGGAAATTTAAACACCCGAATTGAAGCGCAGTTTTCATCGTTTGGAGCACTGTTTTGAGGCAAGTTTTACATCAATGGACTCGTATCGTCGTTCTAATCAAAAGCACTAAAAAATCTATTTATAATTTGGAAAAAAGCTTAACTTCGTTAAGGTTTTTTAACGGGGGACCATTGTAGGGAAAATAGGTGAAAGGTGGGACTGGTGGGGAGAATATTCTGAGGTGGGATTATTAATGGCCAATAAGGTCTAGGTGAGATTATTACAGACCAATTTCCCAAAATTATTTAGGAGGGTTGTTATATTGAAGGTGGTTTTCACTCGGTTTCTTATGCAAACTGTTGTGTTACATCATCTCATCAAGATTAGTTCAGATCTAAAGGATTTCCACACTTTTAACTTAAATCTCAATAAGATTTTGACACTTTTCAACTGATTTCAAACTTTTCTTCAACTTTCTACACAAAACCGATGGAATCTAGACTCATTTCCTAGTTGAGAGCCGGCTTGAAAACGAATTTCCACAGGAGAGATGACTGATTAACGGGTTGAACATGGACCTTCATCAAGAACAGTTAGTTCGTCCGAATGGGCTGAGACCATTCGATCGAATGAGCTAAGCTTGGTGTGTTCTCGTGGTTTGACACGTCATCACACCGTCTCCGTTAAACTTCAAACTTTTTACTTAGAAAATTTTACAAAGTTTTCAAGTAACAGATCGCCCACTCGAGTGACCATTCGACCAGGTGACCTGTCCCTTATACTAATCCTTATTCAAAACGATTTGATTAACTTTGAACTTTAACAATTTTACCAACAAACACACTCATTCGAATGGTCATCCGCTCGGATGACCATCCGTCCAGATGACCATCCGCTCGAATGGAGACCCATCCATTCGGGTCACCATTCGAACACCTAACTCTCTGACACGCTGTTTTACGCGATGTTCAACGCTTACGCTACTGTTCTATGATCATGCTAACTCTCACGAGCTCACTTCAATCCAATCAAGTCTGTGTTTACTAGCTAAACACGAAATGTGAGTATACTCGAACCTATTTTCTTTTAACGCACTTTTGGGTGTTACATACGTTCGCTATCAAAACACAACAACACACAACGCAACACCTTTAACGTTAACCGCTCCCGCATGCTATACGTGATCTATGAATGCTTGTACTATGCTTATACCGTGTTACACTATACCGCCTCTAGCAAAGATAGTACTATAGTTTGGACTCAGCACCTGTCGTGGACAAAGGTTTCTAGGGATCACATCACTTTACTTCACATGTTCGCTGAACATGTGTCGCGCATACTCTACAACACAGTCTCGTGGTTCAGTTGTAATCATTATGTGATAGTTACTTGCTTCTCCCGTTACGTGATACATGCTGGTTATGTGTAATCGCTTTCTCTACTATATGCTATGCAAACTTGTGTACTCACCTTTACATTTTATGTATTGACTTTATTTTTAACGTATGTGACAGGGTGATAGGACGCTATGCTGTGATGAAACGAGTTAGGAAGTCTAGAAACTCCACAAAAAAAATCTGAGTTGTCGGAATGGTTTTGTTCTTGAGACTGATATTTGTAATGACTATTTTGCTTTATATGTTTGATAGTATGGGATATTAAACGTTAAATATATTGTCATTAATAGTTGTTATGGATTCTCCTGGACAATCTGTTTCGCTCAGTGCCACGCCCCGATGATTCCGCCATCGGTTGGGGTGTGACACAACATGTGTCTCAACTCCCCAGTCTATGGTTTCAACTGAATCTATGTTTTCAATCGCACTACCTCGACGTCCATCATCTTGCACCTGAACCCCCGCTACTTCATTTAAACTGGCCATGCTTACCTCCTCCCCCGTTGCACTTATCCTATCCGTCACCTGGCTCTCCGGCACACCAGAAACTGCTTCGAAACGTGTAACAATAGGGATAGAGGTACTTAAATTAAGCGTACCCCACTCGTCACTGCCCACCGCTACTGATTGGAAACTTTTCTCTCTCTCAATCCCTCTAACATCAGAAATGTTATCCACACGCGGGACTGGAGGTGTAGAGGTACCTAAATCCACCGTGTCCCCTCGTCATTACCCACCGTCATTGGTTCCAAACTTTTCATACCCTCAAACCCTCCGTAATTGGGCTCCACAGGTGGAACAATAGGTGTAGAGGCACCTAGATCAACTGTACCAGTATCATCGCCACCCAATGTAACTGCCTCCACATTTTTCAAACTGTCAGTCACTTTGACGCCTGTTCATGACTTAAGATTATCAATAAATAACAGGAAACTGACCTAGGAGGGGGTGGGAGGGTAATAACTAATATTTTTAAAATACGGACATACCACTTAGTCGTCTGAGTGACCTCTTTTTTGCGCGTGCATGTCTTTTCCCCCGAATATGCATTCAACTCAACCAGTATTTGTGCTATTTTCTTCGAAGCGGCCTCGTCTGAAATCAGGTATGTCACATTTCCAGATACAAATTGTGTGGAAAAACTCCGCGGGAAGGTGTTTTTATTATAATGGGGGTTGCACCCTGTGTGCGTTGGATGGTTGGTGATGCCTGATTGAACATTTGGCCTTCTTCAAAGCTGTCCAATCCTTCCGCGGGCCAAATTGGCTCATCATCCAACACCTCAATGTACCTATGCTTTAACCCCAGGAACACCATGTTGTTTGGTTCTTCTGTTAAACGAGCACCTAAGTGAGTTTCAATCTTAACCCGAAGTGCAACCATCCTATTTACCCATTTCCCAATGCAGTCTACATATTCCTGTTACAAGTACACAAGGCTTTAAAAAAAAGTATCGGGAAAAAGTTTTTACACGCAAAATACCTATGTGTTTGCAAATGTCTCATTGTCTTCGTCAATCCCTACATTAACAGCACCAACATTTATCGCTTTCAACTTACCATGCCCAAACCATAGTGATCTTTTTCCCAAATCACTAGGTTTTTTAAGACGTACCGTCAAGATAGTCAGGGGCCCCGCCCACCAACTGTTCTGGTCCTTTGGCTTCCATTTTTTCTTGCATTTTTGTAAACATTCTACGATGTAAGCGCAACAGTCGTACTCTTCGAAGCGCGTATCAACCGTTAAACGCTTCAAAATTTTGTCACTAACATATCCCCATTCATCCGTGACAAAGCCAACGTCGTTAGGAAAAGCAACATGAAATCAATGCGGAAGAACATCATGTCATCATAATTGTCTTCTTGGATCTCGTTGGATATTAAAGTTGGGGATACGTAAAAGCCTGGGGGGTACCTAGCACGCCATCCCTTCAACGATGGGTGTAGTGTCTTGGATGGCAGAAGGGCACCAAAGCTCAAACCTCCTTCACAGATACCCAAGAGCTTGCTGATCAAAGATGCGGTGACAACCAGTTCGGTGTTTCCAAGATTCAAAGTCAGATTATCAGCATCAAATTGTTCAACAACATGATAGCCGAGCTTTTCAGGGATGTCGTCGACAACAAATCCCAACAACCCACCTAAACCCATTTCCCTGACAGCTTCCTCCCGCCTCCATGATATGCATGAAATTGCATTATATAGCTGCTTTGGCGAGGAACTCGTTTTTAGGCTAGGCATTTCCTTTGGTTTGACAGGCTTTCGTCTCTTTTCGTACCCCGCAGACCCATCAGAAATGGTCACAATCTCTTTACGTTTCTTTATCGAAGACCGTGTGACAAGAACTCCCTTCGCAATGTGGCTATCATCTTCCGAGTTTGATAATACACCGTCATCCATTTCCTTATATCTCCTTCTCATCCGTCGACCCTCATTCTATGCAAGATGCGTGAAACCATTATTACGTTTAACATACTAAATAATCAAAGCAGGAGGTAACGGACCCATGTTTTCTTACCTGAACTAAGGTACATCAATCTAGGTGTCTCATCGATCTTCTGTTTACCACGACTAGACCCGTGGGTGGTTGCAACCATGTTTCCTGTTCATTAAAGACAACAACAAACAATATGTTTATAATATTGAACTTAGACTTAAACGGGCAATCACTCCAACAAAAACATCAAATGGTAATCCATTCTACACCCTCATCACGTGAAAACCTACACCCTTATATTCACCCACAACAACCACCCCTGTTTGCAGCATTATCACCCACAAAGAAATACAGACACAACGAAAACTATAAGAATAATAACACTTAACCTTTTTCTCTGGTTGAACTTAGTGCACCGGCGTTTTTCCTGAAAAATGATGATCCATTTTCCATCGATCAGTCGTCGCGGACAATTTTGTAGTTCTTAGTACGTTGCTTTGGTACTGGGACGTAATACGTGATGTACGTGCCAACGAATTTGTGAACATGGGTTGCTCTGTCCCCTTCGATTTCTGTCTCAGGTGATAAGGAAACAAAAGGAATTTTTTGTTCCAGATGACCTGTAATTCACCGTCGAGAGGGAAGGGAGTGTGAGGGAGGGAAGTGAAGATTTGACCTCTGATATTCATGCAGGCAAGATTAATGAGGATGTGAAATTCTCCCCATAGTAAATTACCAAAAATCCCTTTGTTCAATAGAAAACAAAAACTCAATAATGAAGGTGAAATCATCACACTTTTTTTGTCTTTTAATCTCAACCATTAACACACATTAGATCAATGGCCTATATTGGTTTCTACGGTTCTCACAACTTAACTTGGTTCTTATTTTACCAAATCTCTATATATGTATATCAGTGTTTATTCGTATAATCGAGAATTGTTCTGACCATGATTAATTGGAGAGAAAAAAATAATAAATTACGCCATTTTACTTATTATTCAACTTTTAAATATTACAAAGGAATCAATGATCTTGAATTGAATCTGTTGGTTCTCAAATTCGAGTAGCTCTTTTAGAGATTCCGACACAAATAAAAAATGTGAACCAAACGACCAGTTAAAGTATTAACGTTCATTCCGCGTATCTTAAATGTATATCATCAGATTATATCATTAATAATATAATAATTGGTCTAGCCAGTTATATTTTTCTCTTATCGGGACTAAATGTTAGTTTTCGGGACGCTGCATGCATGACGATATGCTCAGCTTCAATAGTCGACACGTCGTAATACTAAAATATACTTGTTACATGTGTCAAACAACACTTAACACGTGGCACGAACATTGCGCCCTTGCTTTGCTTTCTTCCAGTAGCTATCGTTTTCTATCGTTACTGCTACTATGAAAACCTATCAACTACTATGAAAACCTATCAATTTTCAGTACATGTTTATAATATAGTGTTGGAAATTGGGTGTGTGAATGAATGTCTTAATTTGGTAAAACTCTTTGTCTCATATAGGTGTGGAACAAAAGAATAGATTATTTATAAGGTAAAAGGTTTACCTTACTAATATATCTATATGTCATGTTTTACCACAACTCCTACCCGTGTGCGCGCAGGTGGGTTGGGGGGGGGGCAAAAAATGGAACCGGAATTAGTTGAACTCGCGTGTGCCCGTACGTTCTGCGGAAACGAATGCAGTTCCGAAAACCCGGGTCCGCGTGAAGCGCTTTTTGCACTCTTGACTACTGTTCTGTTTTTGAAACTGAAATATAAATGAATGATCATTATTTCGGTCTTAAATTCTAACTGTTTTGGCGCTGCAATCAAGAGAATGATTTCGGTTATGGTTCTGGCACTATAAAATGAAGGTTAGGCTGATTAGTTGACACACACCGAAAACACAACTTCTCCTTCTTCTTCTCTCTCGGTCTCTGCAACATTCCGGTTTATTTTCAGGCAAGTGCTCAAGTCCGGCAGTGCGCGATGCTGCTTCGAACTGGCGTACCCTGGGAACAGACGACGAATCTGTTTAAGGGAATTGTGTCAAACACAAGCCCGGTTCACTCGCTTACTGTTTCTTCAATTTTATTACATTCTGTCCAGTTTTTGTTCAATTCTTTTATACAGGCTTTCTAACAAACTTAAACAGATTATCTTACTGATTGTTCCTGCATCCTGTTTATTTTCAGAATGGCATCCCAGCCGATGACTACTGCTGTTTATGCTATTTCTACTATCATGACCAGTGTTGTTTCTGCGGTCATGACTTCCGCTGTTACTGTCACTACCGGTCTGGTGACACCACTGCCTAATGCAGTGTCGCATGCTGAGAAACCAGAGAAATTCAGTGGTGTGAATTTCAAACAGTGGCAGCAAAAGATGTTTTTTTATCCGACCACGCTGAACTTGGCAAGGTTCTTGACTGAACCCAAACCCCAGGTTGATGAAGGGGATGTGGATGCTCAATCTGTGAGCGCGATGCATGCTTGGAATCATTCAGATTTCCTGTGCCGCAACTTTATTTGAATGGTTTGGTGGACACATTGTATAATGTGAATTGCAAAGCAAAGACTACCAAAGAATTGTGGGAGTCTTTGGATCGCAAATACAAAACAGAAGATGCTGGTACTAAGAAATTCGTGGTGGCTAAGTTCTTGGACTTTAAAATGATAGACTCTAAAACGGTCATGAGCCAAGTCCAAGAATTGCAGGTTATCCTTCATGATATTCATGCAGAAGGAATGATGCTCAGCGAAACATTCCAAGTTGCTGCAATGATCGAAAAACTGCCACCAAGTTGGGTTGATTTCAATAACTATCTCAAGCATAAGCGAAAGGAGATGACCATTGAAGATCTTGTTGTTCGTCTTCGGATTGAAGAAGACAACAAAGTGGCCCTAAAAAGGTTGATGGTCCTCAAACAGTGAAGGCCAATCTTGTTGAACATGGCCAATCTTCAAAGGGAAAAAACAGTGGAAAGGGTGGAAAGAAAAGTCATGGGAAACGCTCCAACCTTGGTCCTAAGGGAGGAGTTGGGAAAAAGAAGTTCCAAGGAACTTGTTATAATTGTCAAAAGCAAGGCCACAAGGCCAGTGAATGCAAGCTTCCCAAGAAGGAAAATGCTCGACAAGTGAACATGGTTGATGATGTCGACAACCTGGTTGCCATGGTCACGGATCTCTCGATTTTGGTGACTGAAGTTAATTTGGTCGGGCAAAATAACAAGGATTGGTGGGTTGATACGGGGGCTACCCGTCATGTGTGTTTCGACAAGAGCCTTTTCAACACCTTCAAAGAGGAGACTAATGGCGAAAATGTTTTTATGGGAAACTCCGCCACGACCGAAATTAAAGGTGAGGGGAACGTGGTTCTAAAAATGACTTCTGGAAAAGAACTCACCTTTTCAAACGTGTTGTATGTTCCAGAAATTCGTAAAAACCTTGTATCGGGGTGGCAGTTGAACAAATTTGGGTTCAAAATGGTGATTGAGTCGGACAAGGTCGTGTTGACAAAAAATGGCGTCAATGGAATGTTTAAGCTAAATGTAATTGTTGTGAATGCAACGAAAGAAAACAGTACTAGTTCTACTTACTTGATTGAGTCTTCTAATCTTTGGCATGGTAGACTAGGTCACGTAAATTATAATTCCATTCGTCGTTTAATCAAACTTGATTGCATACCAACATTCGATATCGACTCAATTAATAAATGTGAAACTTGCGTAGAAGCAAAACAAACGAAATCGTCATTCAAAAAGGTGGAACGAATCACCGAACCCCTCGAGATGATCCACATTGATGTGTGTGATCTAAAGGCAATTCCTACTCGTGGTGGAAATAAGTACTTCATCACGTTCATTGATGATAGTACTAGGTATTGCTATGTGTGTGATTTTTAACACATTAGTCAAGTTTTAAATTTATAAAACACGATATTTACTAACACCAAACACACATATGGGCAAGTGCACCCATCGTGAACGTAGTATAGTGTTGGTAAGATACCGAGGTCGTCCAAGGACACAAGAGCTTTTCATACCGGTTTATCCTCAACGTCTAATCAAATCAAAAGTTTAGAAAAAAGTTTTAAACTGGAAAATAAAAACTAAAAATGCTGAAAATAAAAATAAAAATAAAACAGATAGACAAGATGAATCACTTGGATCCGACTCGCCTTTAGTGTAACATTTGATTATTTCCGCACTTTTACACTTTTTAAGAGATTATCTTAGTTATAGTAGTAGGCCCCTCTTTTGAAGGTGACATTACCCTCAACCTAGTAGTTTGAGTCAGCAAGGATACAATCCTAAAGGGTTGGATTATTGAAAGATAATTAATTAAGTTATTAATGCGTAATGTGGTAGGCCCCTCTTTTGAAGGTGACGTTACCCTCGTCTAAGTAGTTTGAGTCGGCAGGGATACAATCCTAAGTAGCCGGGTTAATGTTTTAATAGTAGCTTACATATGAGGGGATCAAGAAATTCGAACCCCCGCCATCCAATACCAGTTGGTATTGAAGGAGGTCCTACTAAGCTTGACCCAGGTCCTTGCAGGATCTATACACTGAACAAGGCAAGACTCTTACCAAACCATTCCCTTAACCCCCGACCAGGTAGCCAACATATCTCCATATAGACCGTGGAGATATGAATGGTGTAAATCTTTTATTTTATATAGACAGTAAAATAACGTCAAGACACCACGAACAAATGATAAGGAAGATTCACCTTCAACATAAGAAACTAGTTATTAAAGTCATTAATACATAACCAAATAAAAAGTGCGAAAAGATTAAAAATAAAAAGTATTACACTAAATGCTTGTCTTCACCAAGTGATGTAAGAGACTTAGGCAAACATGGCCTTTGATTGTCAAGAACTCTTACTATCAATCTTGGATCCCGAGAATACTACACACACTCTATGATGGATGATGGATGATGGTGGTGGATGTGGATTGTGATGGTGGTGGTGGGTGGGTGAAGTGTGAGAGAGGTGGTTTGCCAAGGGATGATTTGCAAGTGAGCCAAGCACCCCTATTTATAGCCTGCATAGAAGACCGGACACAGCCACGTGCCCGTTGGGCACGGCCCCGTGTCCACCCATCTTCTCTTTCTTCATTAATTGCAGTTTGTCTGCATTAGTTGACCACGCCCCCGTGTCAGCTGGGCACTGCCCCGTGTGCAGAAGCGTATCTGTACTATCAAGATTTGATTGGATTCTGCGAATCTTTGCGTTGACCACGGCCCCGTGTCCGGTGGACACGCCCCCGTGTTGGGTGATAGAAGCTTCTACAACTTTGTCTTTTCTGCAGACACTTGGGCACGCCCCTGTGCACATTGAGCATGGGGCGTGTTCAGCCTTCTGTTCTCTTATTTTTGCTTGGGAGGATGCTGTCGAGGGGTCGGGCATGCCACGTTTATTCCTTTTCTTGTATTTATGTTATATTTAGCTGCCTTTTTGCTTCTTTTGTTTATTTAAGCTCATTTAATCCTGAAAATACAAAAGGAAGACAAAAACATACTTTTTCCAACATTAGTACTAAAAAATGGTTAGTTTTATGCCTTAATTGATGTAATTTATATGTTGCATTTTGCGCATCAAATACCCCCACACTTGAATCTTTACTTGTCCTCAAGCAAAACTCTTTATTTTATGGCTTACACACCCAAATGGAATGGGTAGAAGAGAAGGTTTTTGGCTTGTCATAGAGTGTCGGGATTTCGAGATTCTTTATTAGTTTTTATTTTTACTTTATTTACAATCCTATTCGTCATGATTTATTTAAAACATTACATAAGAGAAATTATTTATTTGGGCATAACATGCCTCTTTAAAATTCCATTTATATACAAGTTCACATGCCTCACGGGGGATCACTCAACACTCGGCCGAAGATGTATTTTTGTGAAACACTCGAGAGCGACATGGAACTTACTTCTACCATATGCTTGCCAAGCGATCAATCCTCCTCCTTTTAAACTATAAACCTTTGTAGATATCAAGAGGACTTTTGGGGAAGGGTTAGGCTTGGGTTAAAGGTAGGTGGTTGGGTTAGTGGTTAGTAGAAAAGGGCGAAGGGCGTAAAAAGCGTCGGTTTTCGTAAAACATTTTGTTTTTGTGACTTTTTATTTCAATGAAGCATTACTCAAACAAGCTTTCTTTTGATGGGCTTTGTTTGTTTATTGCTAACTTCATTTTTCTCACTTTTTTATCTAAAATAATTTTTTTTTGATAAGGAAGTCACAAGAAAACCGAGCTTTGTTACTAAAATAAAGGGTTTAAACTGAAAAAGGGTTTTGGTGGGTAAAAGGGTGTTTGTTTTGGGTTTAGAAATGAAAAGGTTTAGGCTCAAAGGGGTTAACTAGGGGGATTTTGGGTAGGTGGTAAAAAAAAGAAAAATAATAGTGTTGAAATAAAAAGGTTAGTCCTAATGCCTCCATCATTTACTTACTTGGGTTTTAGTTGGTAAGGACCGGGAATGTATCGTCATGGCAAGTTCTAGAGTCGTAAGAAACCAAGCGGCTATTCACACAAGAAACGAAAAATGAGCATTTAGTTTAAAGATGTGTATTTGTATGCTCAATAAAGGCTCAAAACTCACTTTTTGTGGGAATGGGTTTTTATGTGATCAAGTATATATAATCAAATTTTAACTAGATTTGTCATGCCTTTTCGTAATTTTCTTATGTTGGTTCTTTTTATCACGACGCTATCGGTTGTAAATTAGTAAAATTATAACATTTTTAGAACTTGTTATTCCCAAACTAAACCAAGACAAGTAAAAAAAAAGGAAAAATTTTTGAAAAAAATTGGGGTGTTTAGCGGTTCCAATAGAGTTTTGTGTAAGGCTTGTAATTAGGACTTGTAAAATTCAAGGTTTTAGCATCCCTCCCACACTTAAATTACACATTGTCCTCAATGTGTCCCATAAATAAGTTTTTAGGTTGATTGAATGTGTAAAAGGTGTGTTAAAAACAAATTTTAATGTTACTGGGCGTCTGGACACGGGCCCGTGGTGTCCGGGCACGGCCCCGTGTTTAGGTTTCCAATAACAGAAATCTTTAAAAAGTAACAGAAGGCTGGGGACGGGGGCGTGTTCACTGAACACGCCCCGTGTCCAGATACCTGAACTGAGCATTTTTCTGCAGATTGTTCAGCACGGGGCGTGTTGGTTGAGCACGCCCCCGTGTTGAACTCGCTGTAACGAAGAAAAATTGTCGGGAGGCTCTGTTTTTGTGCATGGGGTGTTGGTTCAAGCTTCCCTTTGTATCCTTCACCATCCTGAGTGTGTTTTATTCTTGAAAATTAAAACTAAACTAGAAAGCATAAAAAGTTAATCTAAACTAAACTAAGGATAGTTCCGCGGAATGCCTCCATGGTGCGCCACATTTATAAGGGTCCTTAGCTAGACCCAAAGTCAGTCATATGTTACCCAAGTGGAATGTTTTGCATCCCATGTGTAGGATCGGTTTTGAACAGATATAATCTGGTACTGATGAATTCACAAAACCTTTTAATTTCTTTTCAAGCTCATCAATTTTATTCCGAGCAATTTCAGCTTCATTTTCAAGCCTAATGATTTTCTGAAGATGAGAATTTATTTCAATTTGTTTTTCAAGATTATTTTTAAAGATAACAGATTTATCATCTTCTAAAATCTTCATTTGACTTTGAAAATCTTTTTCAATTTTCAATTTTTCATTTTCAAAATCGTTTTCCTTTTCTTTCAAAATTTTGTTTTCCAATGTCAAACTGTTCAAACCACTCAACAGTTTGACATTTTCAGATTTCAAATTCTCAAAATTTTCTGTCATTTCAAGAATCTGTTTATCATCAGAGCTTTTCTCATCCTTCACACGATTAATTTCCAATGTTAAACTCTCCACATCCTTCAAGAGTTTAACGTTGTCTGCTTCGAATTTTTCGCATTTTGAGCACACAACTTCACATTTTAAAGTTCCATCTTGCTTGGATTTTTCATTCTTTGAAATATCCTGTGTCTCTGTCTTGTATGTGCCTGCACAAAAAATTTTAACAAAATCAAGAGGATTCATATATTCATCAATATAACAACCCCTCTTAATATCGTATTTCATAACAATTTTTGCTACACTACACATATTAACTCTTTCGCATATTTCAACAATCACATCCAAACTTATTTTGTCTAGATTTTTATCTATTACATTCATCAACTCTTTCTTTTTCTTTTCATTTTTATACTTGAGTGTTTTGAGCTCATTGATAAATTCATTTAGATAAAAATTTGAGAACCTAGAATCCTTTTTTAGTTCACTCAAAAATTCATCCTACTCAGAAGGTAACGCGTCAGCAAATTTTGATACCTTTTCAGCATTTGATATCCTTATCTCGTACCTTGTTAAATTTTCAATTAGACAATTAAACCGTCTTTCCAACACATCCACTGTTTCATTTTTCATACACAAAAAACATTCAAATCTTTTATCCCAAATATTCTTATTCTCATTCCGATATTTACTACCCCAACACCCATCAAACCAATCATTTAATCTTTCAAGGTCATAGTTTTCCTCTTCGTCAAACATTTTGATCACAATTTCTTTGTTAAGTGACATGGTTCAAAAATTGTTTTTAGTTCAAAGTTCACAAATTTTAAGCTTCTTGATATTTGCGCCTTGTAAATCACCTCAAATCACCTGCAAACAAACAAACAAACAATCAGTTCAAACGGATTGAATACGTGAAAGTGTGTGTTTGTGAAATCAATCTAAGACTCGTGTCAAAGATTTGCCGATAAATGTTGTTCGGATGAAATCTCTAAATGAATGGGCTTGATCAATATTCTCTGTTCAGTTCACACACATGGCCTGTCAACAACAATGTACTGAGCCCACTGATACAAATACTTGAACTATATTTCTGTTGAAAATCTGGTTGGGCCAATCAATTGGGCTTTAGAATGATTTGAGCCGAATTATTTCTGAATGGATCTATAACAGATTTTATGTGATATCACAAATTGACTTTAATGTCTTAATTGAACAGATATGAATCACAATGGCTGATACACTCTAATACCCAATACAATGTAATTGGACTTCACAATACTTGTAACATGATCGACAATCACATGCAGTCTTGATATCAACAAATGTATTAGGCCGTGTAATATGGACTTCAAATAGTGACCTACAAGTATTTAACGTCTCAAGCAAACAATATGTCCGACAAAATTATCTTCTAAAATCTCATTGGGCCTTTTGTTTAAATTTTATTTCGATGATAAAGTTGACTAAGTGGCCGACAAACTGTAATTGCACACTAAATCTGATTGATATTTCATTTCAAAAACATTAAATGACATCACGTGAATTACTTATGTCATCAATTAAAAATGGCAGACAATCAAAATACAATTCATTTTCACATGGTTCTCTGATTCAATCACATGGGTTCTGTCAATTTTGATTCACGAGAACATATATCAAGTTCTAAACAATTTTATGATATGGATTTTAATTGGACCGCAACAATAATGGCTGACTATATATCTCGAGATTCTGCAAAAACAATTCACATGAACAACTGAACCATTTTCAAACGGACATCGTGTTTCAAACAGTATCCTCAAACGGTCACACCAATTTCAAACGGTCACACCCTCAAACTGTCACATTCTCAAACGGTCACACCCTCAAACTGTCATATTCTCAAACGGTCACACCCTCAAACTGTCATACCCTCAAACGGTCACTCCCTCAAACGGTAGTGTCAGTTTCAAACGGTCAGTCAGATTCAAACGGTCACCACTTTTCAGACGAAGTCGGACCTAAAAACTCGAATATCTCCTAAACGGCTAGGAGTTTGAATCTGAAATTTGGTAGGGTTATAGATCAGGTGTTTTCGCACAACATATCAAAAAATTAGACGATTTGGACCGTAAAAACTCGTTCAATTTGATGATTTTCAGTGAAAAACGTGAAAAATATGAAAAAGATGAAGAAATAGATGAAATTCGGATCTGAAATCGCTGAAATCTGGTACGAATCAATGTGTTTGATCAGTGCAATCGAGCTCCTAGCTCTGATACCACTTGTAGGATCGGTTTTGATACCGTTCGATTGCGTAACGAACGTTCGACGTGCGGAATCCATGAACGTGCGTGAGCGAACACACAATAACGTACTAGAACCGTGAATCTATTGAAATATATGACGTGTACAATACAAGAATCACGTAGAGAGTACTTTCTCTCTCTAGACTTAAATCTCCTAAATCACAAAATGAGCAAAAGTCTTACAACTTATGTCATAACTCTCCTATTTATATCTCTTGGAATTAATGAGATTTCTCATTAATTACCAAAGTGCCACCTTGCTACTTCTATCTAAATATTACAATAAAATCCTAGATTGACGGAGGCGATAGACATCGTGTACTAACACCATGTTGCACCGTCGGAGAGCATCATCCAAACTTGAGTCTATGACTTTCATGTAATTGACCGGGTCGTCGTCTTCTACTCTTTTACCAACCCCGAACTTCATCTCCTTGTCCCCAACCCTCAATGTTAGTGTTCCACCATTCATGTCTACTACTGCGTGGGCCGTAGCTAGGAATGGCCTTCCCAAGATGAGTGGTACTTCGGTATCCTCCTCCATATCTAGTATGACAAAGTCGGCTGGGAAGACAAATTCGCCGACTTTAACCAATAGATTTTCGGCGACACCTTGTGGATATTTGATGGACCTATCAGCGAGTTGTATGCTCATTTTTGTATGGCTTGTTTTTCCTAAGCCGAGTCGGTCGAACATTGATGCGGGCATGATGTTGATGCTAGCCCAGAGGTCGGCTAATGCATTGCGAATGGGAGATTCCCCAATCGAATAAGGGATGGTGAAGCTTCCGGGATCAATCTTCTTTTGTGGGAGTTTGTTGAGTAGCAAGGCAGAGCATTCTTCACCTAAATTAACTAGTTGCAATAATTCAATTTTCCTTTTGTGAGTGAGGAAATCCCTCATAAACTTTGAATATTTAGGCATTTGAGTTAGGACTTCAACAAATGGAATATTACCATGCAATTGTTTTAGTAAATTTACGAATTTTGTGAATTGCTCATCGGTCTTCTGGCGAAGCAACCGACCGGGGTATGGTACCGGAGGATTCTTGGTGGGCTCTTGATTTGGTGGAAGAGCCGTCTCTTGTTGGGGTGTTGGTGAAGATGTGGTTTGTCTAGATTGGCTCTTTTCAGCTGGAGGTAGTGGAGCCTCCTCGGGACCTACGGTACGGTTTCTCAACGTGATGAGATGTACTTGCGCCTTGGGGTTGGTTTCGGTATTGCTTGGTAACGCGCCTTGTGCTCTCTCGGAGAAATTTTGAGCTAGTTGATTTATTTTTTTTCAATATTTTGAATACTAGCTTGTTGATTTCTAAAATTTGATTCCAGTTGTTGGAATCGATCCGAGTTTTACTTTTCGGTGTCGGAGATGAGGCGAGATACGGTATCTTCAAGCCTCTCACGTCCCCCTTGTTGTTGTTGAGAGAAATTTTGTGACTCGTTTCTTGGTTGTTGAAAGTTTGTTCGTTGGTTTAGATTTTGTTGGTTACTACTATTGCCGGGTTCTCTCCAACCAAGGTTAGGATGGTTACGCCATCCTTGGTTGTAGGTACCAGTTGGAGGACTTGACGGCCTAGGTCTATTATCAATGTAGTTTACCGTTTCTGTTTGATTATCCAATTCTTTCATACAACTCCAAATTTCATGTGGCCCTCAACACCCCTCACAAGCCATAACCGAGGCAATTTTTGTCATTTCTAACTTTTTGAATTTTGAAGAAAGGGCCTCGATTTAAGCTTGTAAAGAAGTGCTTTCGTCAACCTTATGGGCGCCCGGGGCAGTAGATTTATTGCCTCGGGGAGTGTGCCACTGAAAATTGGTTTGAGCAATTTCCTCAATTTGATTATATATTTCATTTGGGCGATGATTACCTAAAAGTCCCCCGGAGCTAGAGTCAAGTGTTTGTCTTGTGTGCGGCAACAATCCATTGTAGAAAGTGGATACTTGTTGCCACACCGCAAGACCATGATGAGGGCACTTTCTTAGTAGCTCCTTAAACCTTTCCCAAGTTTCATATAAGGATTCCCCGTCCTCTTGTGAGTATGTATTAATTTCAGTCATTAATTTAGCCGTTTTAGCATGAGGGAAATACTTATACAAAAACTTTTGGGCTAGTTCATCCTAGGTGTTTACCGGGCCAACTGGGAGGGTGTTAAGCCAAGCCTTAGCTCGGTCTTTTAATGAAAATGGAAACATTCGAAGGCGGATGGCGTCATTTGATGCTCCATTGATCTGAAAAGTATCACATATTTCCAAGAAGTTAGTAATATGTAATTGAGGATCTTCGTCCGCAAGCCTATGGAAGGTTTTTGAGTTTTGGAGCATTTGTATCAAATGCGGCCGAAGTTCGAAGTTGTTGGCCTCGACATTCGGTGCATTGATAGCGGCGCCGAGATTGCTTACGGTGGGCTGTAGGTAATCCATGAGGGTACGTTGATCCGCCATTGGAAGTGGGTCCCCCGAAACTTTCTCTTGGTTTTTAGCTTTAAGTCTTTTTCTTAGAAAGCGTTCGGGTTTGTCTAGAGGTTCTTTTATGCATCTACTGGAACTGGAGCTCATACACTACGTAGAAAGATCAGGTGTGGTGCCTGGGTTCCAAGTCCTGCAATAAAAACACAAAAGAATGTTGGTCAGAAGTTTCACCACGGCCCCGTGCTCAGATGAACACGGCCCGTGCTCGGAGATACAGTAATTATTTTCCGGATCCCTGTTACTGGGGAGCTCGACACGGCCCCGTGCTGCACCGACACGGCCCCGTGCTCAACTCTCTATAACTCGAAAAATAAAAATTGCCAGTAACAATGCTTGGCACGGCCCGTGTCCGACCAGGCACGGCCCGTGCTGAGCTCTGCAGAAACTGAAAATTTAAGAAAAATCCTAAAAAAACAGAAAAAGAAGAAAAAATGATTGGGCCGTTGATTCCTAACTTTCTTAAAATCCTTGTGTCCCCGGCAAAGTCGCCAAAAACTTGATGTGCATGCAGTGTGATATATTTTTATGTATATTTTTAGCCCTTTTTAACACATTAGTCAAGTTTTAAATTTATAAAAGACGATATTTACCAACACCAAACACACATATGGGCAAGTGCACCCATTGTGAGCGTAGTATAGTGTTGGTAAGATACCGAGGTTGTCCAAGGACACAAGAGCTTTTAATACCGGTTTATCCTCAACGTCTAATCAAATCAAAAGTTTAGAAAAAGGTTTTAAACTGGAAAATAAAAACTAAAAATGCTGAAAATAAAAACAAAAATAAAACAGATAAACAAGATGAATCACTTGGATCCGACTCGCCTTCAGTGTAACCTTTGATTATTTCCGCACTTTTACATTTTTTAAGAGATTATCTTAGTTATAGTAGTAGGCCACTCTTTTGAAGGTGACGTTACCCTCAACCCAGTAGTTTGAGTCAGCAAGGATACAATCCTAAAGGGTTGGATTATTGAAAGATAATTAATTAAGTTATTAATGCGTAATGTGGTAGGCCCCTCTTTTGAAGGTGACGTTACCCTCGGCTAAGTAGTTTGAGTCGGCAGGGATACAATCCTAAGTAGCCGGGTTAATGTTTTAATAGTAGCTTACATATGAGGGGATCAAGAAATTCGAACCCCCGCCATCCAATACTAGTGGGTATTGAAGGAGGTCCTACTAAGCTTGACCCAGGTCCTTGCAGGATCTATACACTGAACAAGGCAAGACTCTTACCAAACCATTCCCTAAACCCCCGACCAGGTAGCCAACATATCTCCATATAGACCGTGGAGATATGAATGGTGTAAATCTTTTATTTTATATAGACAGTAAAACAACGCCAAGACACCACGGACAAATGATAAGGAAGATTCGTCTTCAACATAAGAAACTAGTTATTAAAGTCATTAATACAAAACCAAATAAAAAGTGCGAAAAGATTAAAAATAAAAAGTATTACACTAAATGCTTGTCTTCACCAAGTGATGTAAGAGACTTAGGCAAATATGGCCTTTGATTGTCAAGAACTCTTACTATCAATCTTGGATCCCGAGACTACTACACACACTCTATGATGGATGATGGATGATGGTGGTGGATGTGGGTTGTGATGGTGGTGGTGGGTGGGTGAAGTGTGAGAGAGGTGGTTTGCCAAGGGATGATTTGCAAGTGAGCCAAGCACCCCTATTTATAGCCTGCACAGAAGCCCCGGACACGGCCCCGTGCCCGTTGGGCACGGCCCCGTGTCCACCCATCTTCTCTTTCTTCATTAATTGCAGTTTGTCTGCATTAGTTGACCACGCCCCCGTGTCCGCTGGGCACGGCCCCGTGTGCAGAAACGTATCTGTACTATCAAGATTTGCTTGAATTCTGCGAATCTTTGCGTTGACCACGGCCCCATGTCTGTTGGACACGCCCCCGTGTTGGGTGATAGAAGCTTCTACAACTTTGTCTTTTATGCAAACACTTCTGTGTTCAGCCTTCTGTTCTCTTGTTTTTGCTTGGGAGGATGCTGTCGAGGGGTCGTGCATGCCACGTTTATTCCTTTTCTTGTATTTATGTTAGATTTAGCTGCTTTTTTGCTTCTTTTGTTTATTTGAGCTCATTTAATCCTGAAAATACAAAAGGAAAACAAAAACATACTTTTTCCAACATTAGTACTAAAAAAGGGTTAGTTTTATGCCTTAATTGATGTAATTTATATGTTGCATTTTGCACACATCAGGAATCATCCACTAACTCATGGCTCCTTATTCCCCTCAATCAAATGGCATAGCGGAACGGAAAAATCGTACTTTGAAAGAAATGAAGAATGCCATGATGATAAGTTCTGGTGTAAACCAAAACATGTGGGGGGAAGCAATCTTATCGGCAAATTATTTGTTGAACATGATACCCAATAAGAAAAAGGATGTAATGCCTTACGAATTATGGACCGGAAAGAAACCACCATATAAATCCTTGAAAGTGTGGGGGTGTTTAGCTAAGGTTGTGGTCACACCCCCTAAGCGCCTACTAATAGGACCCAAAACGGTGGATTATGTATTTATAGGATACACCCGTCCTTATGGTCCTTATCGTTTTCTTGTGCATGATTCTAAGAATCCTGGAATATGCGAAGGCACTATAATGGAATCTAAGGATGCATCATGGTTTGAACATATGTTCCCATGCTTAGATAAAAGTGAACCGAGTTCTTCTAGACCGGTTGAGGAAATTGTTCCCGAGGGTGAAGTTGAAAACGATGACCTCGAGAACAATCTAATACTGAGGAAGTTGAAATCAGGAAAAGTAAACGGAAAAGGACTGAAAAATCCTTTGGCCCTGAGTTTCTTACCTATATGGTAGAAGATGAACCTCAAACGTACCAACAAGCGGTGCATTCCTTAGAAGGACCTCAGTGGAGAGAGGCAATCAAAAGTGAGATAGACTCTATCTTACAAAACCATACTTGGGAACTAGTGGATCTTCCTCAAGGATGTAAACCTGTAACACCCTAGTTACTATTTAACGGATTTACATGTAATTACCAACATTTAGATGTGTAGTTAAGACTACACATACTTATAAAAATACGGGTTTATTAAAACTTTTACAAATCATAAGTTATTCAACATAACGTGATCGGATTCGTCGTTTAAATTTACGACGAGGCAATGTGCGGAAGCATAAATCTTTATGGTGTTCGGTTCTTCGTTGAGCTTGATCGTCTTCCGGCATCCAAAATGTACCTACATTTCATAAACATGAAATACTTTAGTCATACGGGGTTTAAAACGTGTCTAAACGAGTCCGGGAAACGAAACTGATTAAAATACATTAAATTGCAGGGTCTACCGTAAATTACGGTGGCTACCGTAATTTACGGTAGCCCCTGAATGTTGATTCTCCACCGTAAAGCAGGGGGTTTGTGGCATAAAGGCTTTTAGGCTACCGTAAGTTACGGTAGATACCGTAACTTACGGTGGCCTCTGCATGTCTTTCCAAGTTTGCCGTTCTCTAAACGAAAACCTTCATAACTTTTAATCCGCTTGTCCGTTTGACCTACCGTTTCTTCCTACATGATTGTAATTTGATCCTCCATCATATGGAGTTAAAATCCAACATCCGGATTAAGAAAGTTTAAGACTTTTAAGTTTTTGGCTTATTACCCTTTTTACTAAATTTTGACCCGTTAAGGGCATTTAAGCACTTTTACGCAATATTTCACACTCATTTATTTCTAGCATTTTATTTCCACAATATTTATCAAATGATTTTCCATCATAACTATATTTGTGATGGGTTTAATGTGGCGATCTATATAATCTGAGTTTTACCCCTCAGATTATCATTTTACGGCAAAGACTCGTATAGAGTCTTTTGACCAAGGATTAACATCTTTCGCTTTTATACTTATCCTAAGTATTGACTTGATTGTAAAACTCGTTTTCAAGCGACTTCTAAGGGTTGTTTGCTTAATTTTGCTTACAAGGGCGTTTTGGTCATTTTTAACCCTTCTTTTACGACAAAGGGCTTGCTTAAGCCATGCATGCCCAAAATCTCATCTTTAACCAAATCTTGTTTTCAAAACACTCTGTCTATAATTTAAATCCTTCGGTTGACCTTTTAAGGTAACCGAGTGTCCTTTTTACTTTGCCTAACTCTCATAGAACTTCAAGTTCTAAATGATGAGTTGATCTATAATACATACCTGGCTCGGATCAA
This sequence comes from Helianthus tuberosus, assembly GCA_030545235.1. NCBI lineage: Eukaryota > Viridiplantae > Streptophyta > Magnoliopsida > Asterales > Asteraceae > Helianthus > Helianthus tuberosus. Next base: position 60,751,654 of record CM060450.1, on the reverse strand, counting down.
CTTATTACCCGGTTTTAATACCTTGCTTTATAATCGCTAATTAAGAACGATGCGAGTATCCATTGGATATCTATTCCTGTAAGCATATAACTCGACAAAAGAATCATTAGTTGATATTGTCATAAGGTGATGTCTACACCTTTTGACCCGTTTGGCCGAATTGACCGTTTATCTATGCGAGATGATATTTATTATCATCTCATCTACGTGACTCATTCCGTTTAACACCGTACGGACATTTTACTTATAAACCGTTTATTACCACGTTTGACTCTTTATGTCTTACACGGAAAAGCGTCTTTTTGAAACTAACGGTTATTGTTAACGTGTGACTAAATTACTGTTTTGCCCTTATTATTTGTTTTGGCTTACCATAAAAGGTAACCATTAAAAGTTCATTTTTCCTTTCGTCATAATATGACCGAATTATCGATTTACTTCTTTTTAACCATTATTATGGTTTCTTTCATCTTTGATTATCTTGTTCCGTACGACTACACGACGGAACATCATATTTCAATTGTTTAGTTATCTCATTCGTAATTTATATGATAAGTGAATATTCCACAATTTAAGACTAGTGTAAGCTTTACTTACCTTGCATCTGAATTATGCTTTTCCTCCATTCTTGATTTGTTTGACCCGCTTCCTTTCCCAAGCCTCCACCTAGCTCGTTAGGCGTCAAACTATTTTCAATCATTTACAAGGCGGTTAAATTAGTCATAAAAATCACGACTATTCCACCTCACTTATTTTCTATGCCGAAGCTACTATTCGACTTCATGATTAGTTAACTTAGCTTATCTAAAGTTAACTACTTTTTGATCACATGGGTTATAACATTAAGTCTAAATCAACATAATATTTAGAACTCTTATCACTTCATATTACGCGTAATTGCCATATCAATCAAATACACATTTTCACTCTAATTTCAACACTTTAGTTCTCATTTAGGCATTTTAACAAACACCTAATGTGCATAAATTTTTACACATTTACAACTAGTTCATAACTAGTTATTTCTATTAAACATAAACATAATTTCAATTCCATTATGTCTAGCATGCATACTATTCTCAGATTCATCTCATGGAAATCAGTTAACACCATTTTAATAGTCAAAATTCTAGGGTTCATCTTATTTCTACAAAACCCATTTAACACATAAATGGATAATCATGAAATTCACAATTATGAACCTCAATTCAACAAGTAAATGACTAGGGTTTACTCATAGACATAAAGTCATTCCTAATTTCATCCTTGGATCATAATCCATCAATTTATTTGCAAGTAACCTACTTGTCTTAAATTTCAACTTCAACCAATTTAGGTTTTGTGACATACCTTGTGATCCCCATGACTTGGTGATCGTTTCTATGCGTTCATGCACGAATTTGAGACCCAAATACTCCTTCAATTTGGTGATCTTTGATGAACAAGGGTTTCCCTTTGTTTTCTCCAGCTAAAGTCGACACACACACACACACTTGGTGTGTGTGTTGTGTTTTGTTTCATTAATAAACCCACTCTTTTAGCATTTCCCCTTTTGGTCCCTCAAGTTTAGTTAGTTATTAAGTAGGACACAATCTAACTATTTCTAACACTATTCCCACTTATTAACTAGGTTAAATATTCCTAGTTAACTTAGTGGGTTCGGGGAAATTATGGCTCAGTTTATTTTAAGTCCTGTTAATTCAGACTTCTTATAAACTTTATTTCCTTAAAAGCATTTATTCACGTTGTATTTAATATTAGGATTATCTGTTTAAATCCTAATATTTATCGGGTTACTCTTACCACTAACGGTACTTTACCCGTCTTTTAGTATTAACGGGGTTCGATTTCCAAACCCGTTTTCGGGGTGTTACAAGTCTACCCCCCTTAAAGAGGTTTCGTCCTCGAAACCTTTTCTTACATAATTTATTGAGTTTCAAACCCAATGTACATAAACTGAGTAACCTTCTAAGCATTACTCATACTTTGACCATTTGTTAGTGTCATCAGACAAATATGGTAACATCTTTTAATTACAGAACATATGTATCTTTTATGCGAATTTACGCAACTCGGAATAACACCATCTCGTTATTTCGACTTGTTTGATTAACTTAGCGAAATTCATCGCCTTTATATTTTCGGATTCTTTGTGAATCTATTATTTTCACCCACTTGATTGTTTCTAGTGAGATCTTTCATTTTTTTTTACAAACAAACCCTTTCCTTTACGAACTTATTCATTTGGTTCATTCATACAGAATTAGCCGCAAAATGAATTTCCTGATTTTATCTTATTTATTTAGCACTATCTAGATGTGCTATTAACGAATTTCTACAAGGCATAATACCACATACCTCTCGGCTTTATTCTTTTATCGTGCTTTTACTCGAACTGACTTCCCAACACTTCGCTTGTGTTGTCTTGTGATTGCTCAGTATAGGCTATCAATACTTTTCGTTATTATGACCTCATGGACCATCACTGCCGCTTTGTACTCACTTACCTTTATTGTTTGGCTTGACTGAGTAGCCAATTGGCCACTTGGTCATAGACGCCTATCAACTATGTTTATTTCACGCTAATCTTAATATAAATAGCGTGTTGAACATTTTCTTAATTTAAGTATTGACCTTAACCGGTCTCACTGACTAGACGTTACTATGTGATTTTATTCCACATAACTTTCCTGACCGTGATCGCGTCACGTCGTGTTTTAGGTTTAATTCCCAATCATCTCATACTATATATGTTTAATAAAACGTTGTTTTTGACTAAAACTGAATTTTAGTTTAACGTTTTATATATATATATATATATATTTTAAGCAAATTTGACAACTTGACATTTATCCTTTTTGCAGTCCTTGTTTTACGCGGGGATTCTCTACTGGTTCCCTCGCTTGTCTAAGTAACCCGTAGATTCTTTCACTTAGCCTCGTAGGCAATTTCTTTAGGCTTTCACCTCTTTAGGGTGTTGCCTTTATGATCCTTTTCCTTTTTATTCATGACCCGTGGGTCATTTTAGTCCCGTAGACCTTTACACTGTTTATACCCGAAGGTTATAATTGATCCCGTAGGTCGTCTTTTTTATGTTCGAAAATCATTTGCTTTCGCATCAAAATTTCGTTCACTCCGACTGTGATTCGTGACTGTAATCACTTCATATTTAATTCCGACCCATTACATGGGTTCATTAATATCTCGCGCTTTCCTTTATTCGGTTTGCGCCTATATTTGCATTCAATCTCGTCCCATCACCGGGCTCATTGTCCTTTCCAATATTACGTTTTATCTAACCCGTTTAACTTGTTCGTGTGGGTTTCACCACTTTTGATAGTCAACTTTATCCTCTATGCCTTAGCATTCTTAGCGGTCGGTTCGTATTTTCATTTACTTGATTATTGTCCCTTCCCTTGGCCTCGTTATACTAACGTAATACGCTTCCGTCTTCAGGCTTGCGTTTACATTATTATCAAATATTTTACTCATTTGGGTACTTTTTAATTTGTCCCACTCAACCCGTCCTTACTACATCGAATGTAAGCATATCCATCATAAAAAGTTCATGGTACCACATGCTCACCACTTACTTGGCCAGAGTAAGCGATCAATACCTGGTATCCATGACCTTTTTATAATTTTCACATTACACCCCATGTAAGTAATGCCCCTATTTATTTCTCTTGGAAACAATATCCCGGATAGGTTTTCTATTCGGGTTTTTCCAAGTTTTTAATCTACATATGCAACTTTAAATCTCTACGTATTTGTTGCATATTACTATTCACGTAATCATTTAAAATGCGCACCTGGTAAATGCTTGCCCTAACGGGCTTTCCTTGCCATTATTTATTTGCGATTGTTACGCGATTTAGGTCCTTGATGAGTACGCTCTTCTTGTCATACCTCGACCGTTCCATTATCATATCCGCAATTCATTCATCTCTCGTCATCTTCAGACGCGAGTTTCCTTAAATTAAAACATTAACAAAAGTTAGTAATGTCAACTTCAATAATTGCCCGTATTATAATACAAGGCTTTTTCTACTATACGCGTCAACGTGCGAAATTTCGTCAACTACTTCAATCATTTAATTGGGGTAACGTGTATTACACGATAACCCTATGTGTTGTTTACAACACCTTAACACGCTAATCATTAACATACATGTACTTACCGGATTTGCGATCAAGCCTTGAACCGAACACTAATCTTTATCAAGAGCGTAGGGTTTAAGTCCAAGCATGGTCTTCCCCACCATACTTGAATCTCTTAAACCAGGGCTCTGATACCAACTTGTAACACCCTAGTTACTATTTAACGGTTTTACATGTAATTACCAACATTTAGATGTGTAATTAAGACTACACATACTTATAAAAATACGGGTTTATTAAAACTTTTACAAATCATAAGTTATTCAACATAACGTGATCGGATTCGTCGTTTAAATTTACGACGAGGCAATGTGCGAAAGCATAAATCTTTATGGTGTTCGTTTCTTCGTTGAGCTTGATCGTCTTACGGCATCCAAAATGTACCTACATTTCATAAACATGAAATGCTTTAGTCATACGGGGTTTAAAACGTGTCTAAACGAGTCCGGGAAACGAAACTGATTAAAATACATTAAATTGCAGGGTCTACCGAAAATTACGGTGGCTACCGTAATTTACGGTAGCCCCTGAATGTTGATTCTCCAACGTAAAGCAGGGGGTTTGTGGCATAAAGGCTTTTAGGCTACCGTAAGTTATGGTAGATACCGTAACTTACGGTGGCCTCTGCATGTCTTTCCAAGTTTGCTGTTCTCTAAACGAAAACCTTCATAACTTTTAATCCGCTTGTCCGTTTGACCTACCGTTTCTTCCTACGTGATTGTAATTTGATCCTCCATCATATGGAGTTAAAATCCAACATCCAGATTAACAAAGTTTAAGACTTTCAAGTTTTCGGCTTATTACCCTTTTTACTAAATTTTGACCCGTTAAGGGCATTTAAGCACTTTTACTCAATATTTCACACTCATTTATTTCTAGCATTTTATTTCCACATTATTTATCAAATGATCTTCCATCACAACTATATTTGTGATGGGTTTAATGTGGCGATCTATATAATCCGAGTTTTACCCCTCGGATTATCATTTTTCGGTAAAGACTCGTATAGAGTCTTTTGACCAAGGATTTACATCTTTCGCTTTTATCCTTATCCTAAGTATTGACTTGATTGTAAAACTCGTTTTCAAGTGACTTCTAAGGGTTGTTTGCTTAATTTTGCTTACAAGGGCGTTTTGGTCATTTTTAACCCTTCTTTTACGACGAAGGGCTTGCTTAAGCCATGCACGCCCAAAATCTCATCTTTAACCAAATCTTGTTTTCAAAACACTCTGTCTATAATTTAAATCCTTCGGTTTACCTTTTAAGGTAACTGAATGTCCGAATGTCCTTTTTACTTTGCCTAACTCTCATAGAACTTCAAGTTCTAAATGATGAGTTGATCTATAATACATACCTGGCTCGGATCAACTTATTACTCGGTTTTAATACCTTGCTTTATAATCGCTAATTAAGAACGATGCGAGTATCCATTGGATATCTATTCCTGTAAGCATATAACTCGACAAAAGAATCATTAGTCGATATTGTCAAAAGGTGATGTCTACACCTTTTGACCTGTTTGGCCGAATTGACCGTTTATCTATGCGAGATGATATTTATTATCATCTCATCTACATGACTCATTCTGTTTAACACCGTACGGTCATTTTACTTATAAACCGTTTATTACCACTTTCGACTCTTTATGTCTTACGCGGAAAAGCGTCTTTTTGAAACTAACGGTTATTGTTAACGTGTGACTAAATTACTGTTTTGCCCTTATTATTTGTTTTGGCTTACCATAAAAGGTAACCATTAAAAGTTCATTTTTCCTTTCGTCATAATATGACTTAATTATCGATTTACTTCTTTTTAACCATTATTATGGTTTCTTTCATCTTTGATTATCTTGTTCCGTACGACTACACGACGGAACATCATATTTCAATTGTTTAGTTATCTCATTCGTAATTTATATGATAAGTGAATATTCCACAATTTAAGACTAGTGTAAGCTTTACTTACCTTGCATCTGAATTATGCTTTTCCTCCATTCTTGATTTGTTTGACCCGCTTCCTTTCCCAAGCCTCCACCTAGCTCGTTAGGCATCAAACTATTTTCAATCATTTACAAGGCGGTTAAATTAGTCATAAAAATCACGACTATTCCACCTCACTTATTTTCTATGCCGAAGCTACTATTCGACTTCATGATTAGTTAACTTAGCTTATCTAAAGTTAACTACTTTTTGATCACATGGGTTATAACATTAAATCTAAGTCAACATAATATTTAGAACCCTTATCACTTCATATTACGCGTAATTGCCATATCAATCAAATACACATTTTCACTCTAATTTCAACACTTTAGTTCTCATTTAGGCATTTTAACAAACACCTAATGTGCATAATTTTTTACACATTTACAACTAGTTATTTCTGCTAAACATAAACATAATTTCAATTCCATTATGTCTAGCATGCATACTATTCTCAGATTCATATCATGGAAATCAGTTAACACCATTTTAATAGTCAAAATTCTAGGGTTCATCTTATTTCTACAAAACCCATTTAACACATAAATGGATAATCATGAAAATCACAATTATGAACCTCAATTCAACAAGTAAATGACTAGGGTTTACTCATAGACATAAAATCATTCCTAATTTCATCCTTGGATCATAATCCATCAATTTATTTGCAAGTAACCTACTTGTCTTAAATTTCAACTTCAACCAATCTAGGTTTTGTGACATACCTTATGATCCCCATGACTTGGTGATCGTTTCTACGCGTTCATGCACGAACTTGAGACCCAAATTCTCCTTCAATTTGGTGATCTTTGATGAATAAGGGTTTCCCCTTGTTTTCTCCAGCCAAAGTCGATACACACACACACACACTTGGTGTGTGTGTTGTGTTTTGTTTCATTAATAAACCCACTCTTTTAGCATTTCCCCTTTTGGTCCCTCAAGTTTAGTTAGTTATTAAGTAGGACACAATCTAACTATTTCTAACACTATTCCCACTTATTAACTAGGTTAAATATTCCTAGTTAACTTAGTGGGTTCGGGGAAATTATGACTCAGTTTATTTTAAGTCCCGTTAGTTCAGACTTCTTATAAACTTTATTTCCTTAAAAGCATTTATTCACGTTGTATTTAATATTAGGATTATCTGTTTAAATCCTAATATTTATCGGGTTACTCTTACCACTAACGGTACTTTACCCGTCTTTTAGTAATAACGGGGTTCGATTACCAAACCCGTTTTCGGGGTGTTACAAAACCACTAGGATATCGATGGATCTTCAAGAAGAAGATGAAACCAGATGGAACCATCAATAAATACAAAGCAAGGTTGGTGATTAAAGGATATAAACAACGAGAAGGTTTAGATTACTTTGATACATATTCGCCAGTTACGCGAATAGCATCCATCAGGTTGGTTCTTGCCATTGCCTCCATTAGAAATTTGGAAGTTCACCAAATGGATGTGAAAACAGCTTTCTTGAATGGAATTCTAGAAGAAGAAATCTACATGGAGCAAACCGAAGGCTTCACAGCTATTGGGCAAGAAAAGAAAGTGTGTAAACTTGTAAAATCCTTGAATGGATTGAAGCAATTTCCAAAACAATGGCACCAAAAGTTTGATCATGTAATGCATGATGCTGGGTTCAAAATCAATGAATGTGACAAGTGTGTGTATGTGAAGGACACATCTGATGGATATGTCATTTTGTGCCTATATGTAGATGATATGCTCATTGCTGGAAGTGATGACAAAATCATAAAATCTACAAAGAACATGCTAAAAGCAAGATTTGACATGAAAGACATGGGTCTTGCGGATGTGATTTTGGGGGTCAAAATCACGCGAACCCAAAGTGGACTTGTTTTAAGTCAATCCCACTATGTGGACAAAATTCTTGAGAAGTTCAATGCAAATGACTCTAATGAAGCAAGAACTCCACTTGACACAAGTCAACATCTAGCCAAGAATAGAGGTGAACCCGTAAACCAGTTGGAATACTCAAGAATTATTGGTAGCTTTATGTATCTTATGAGTTGTACTAAACCGGACATAGCATATGATGTGAGCAAGCTAAGTAGATACACGAGCAACCCAAGTTCAATGCATTGGAACATTATCACTCGGTTGCTTCGCTACTTAAGGTACACTCGGGAATACGGGTTGCATTATAACAGATATCCAGCAGTTATAGAAGGACACTGCGATGCAAATTGGATATCTGACACGAATGATTCCAGAGCAACAAGTGGGTATGTATTCACACTTGGAGGTGCTGCTATAGCGTGGAAATCATCGAAACAAACGATTATTGCTAGATCCACGATGGAATCAGAGTTCTTCGCTTTAGATAAAGAAGGTGAAGAGGCAGAATGGCTACGTCAATTTGTTGAGGATATACCAAGATGGCCTAAGTCGGCATCAGCCATTTGTATACATTGTGATAGCCAATCGGCACTTGGCAGAGCTCGTAGCACAATGTATAACGGTAGGAACAGACATGTCAGACGTAGACACAATATGATACGACAATTAATCTCTATAGGAATTATCACTGTTGACTACGTGAGGTCAAAGGATAATATTGCGGATCCGCTAACAAAAGGCCTAAGTAGAGAGTTAGTACAGAAGTCGTCCATGGGAATGGGACTGAAGCCCTTGAAAATATAAGTTCATATGATGGAAACCTAACTCAGTAGACTGGAGATCCCAAGAGCTGAGTTCAATAGGAAAACCTAATTGTATGAATTAGTAAGGTCACTGTGGGGGATAACCCTACGTATATATATAAGGGAGTTTATCGCAAGGCTTAGTAAACTTCCTAGTCCATTCCTAAAAGTGGCAAGTGTGAGGCTAAGCCTATGGCTTTTAATGATTCGACTAAGGTAACCATACATAGTGAATCACCTATGTGAGAGAGAAGTGGGGTCGCTTCGAAGGGTGTTGTTGGGGCACAATACCTAATGGCTCTCGCAGAACCAACTTTATGTTCATGACCATAACGAACATAACTATGAGGACTTAACTTTGTCAGGGAGAGTCTTGTGTGAAGTGCATTGTCGTCTACACAAACGGCAGACGAGTTCAAAGACATCGAGTTCTACTCAGAGCTATTGGGCTAAGTGCATTTCATAAGCGAAGGTTCAAAGGGTAACACCTACCTATTGTATGCAGAACTCAACTGCTGAAATTTAATTGGAATAATGTTGTCTGAGATCGACCTCCATTCTTGTGGGGGATTGTTGGAAATTGGGTGTGTGAATGAATGTCTCAATTTGGTAAAACTCCTTGTCCCACATAGGTGTGGGAACAAAAGAATAGATTATTTATAAAGTAAAAGGTTTACCTCACTAATATATCTATATGTCATGTTTTACCACAATTCCTACCTGCGCGCGCAGGGGGGTGCAAAAAATGGAACCGGAATTAGTTGAACTCGCGTGTGCCCGCACGTTCTGCGGACACAAATGCAGTTCCGAAAACCCGGGTCCGCGTGGAGCGGTTTTTGCACTAGAGACTCTTGACTACTGTTCTGTTTTTGAAACTGAAATATAAATGAATGATCATTATTTCGGTCTTAAATTCTAACAGTTAATTTGGTCATGATTATCAGTTTCGTAACCGATATACTAATGACCATTATTTGGTCTTTAATTCGCTGCAATCAAGAGAATGATTTCGGTTATGGTTCGGGCACTATAAAATGAAGGCTAGGCTGATCACACACCGAAAACACAACTTCTCCTTCTTCTTCTCTCTTGGTCTCTGCAGCATTCCGGTTTCTTTTCAGGCAAGTGCTCAAGTCCGGCAGTGCGCAGTGCTGGTTTGAACCGGCGTACCCTGGGAACAGACGACGAATCTATTTAAGGGAATTGTGTCAAACACAAGCCCGGTTCACTCGCTTACTGTTTCTTCAATTTTATTACATTCTGTCCAGTTTCTGTTCAATTCTTTTATACAGGTTTTCTAACATATAGTATATAGTATATTAACGAAATCTTTTTATTTTTGTGCCTAATAATAAAGATAAAAGCCTCATTACAAAACGGATGTTATTCACTATTGAGAATGAGTTCATCATCAGTGTGAATTGTGAAGGGAATAGTAATGGTGGTGAGCGGAGACTTCACCACTAAAATAAGGGTGCTACTTCCTACAAGTATGAATGAAGGGTATTTTGGTCCTTATAAATAGGAGTGAAAATGACATGTGGCACCCTTTTGTTTTTTAAAAATACAACAAAAAAAATCTAGTACAAAAAAATCTAGCACAAAAAATCTAGCACAAAAAATATAGCACAAAAAAATCTAGTACAAAAAAATATAGCACGAAAAAATTCAGCAAAAAATGTAGTAAAAAAAATCCAGCACAAAAAATTAAGAAAAAAAATTAAGACAAAAAAATTTAGCACAAAAAAATTAGCAAAAAAATATAGTACAAAAATCCAGCACAAAAAAATGTCATACAACATAAAAATACAACACATTTTAGTGGGTTTTTTTAGTCTTCATATTTTATATAGCAATATGGTATTCAAATTAAAGATAAAAAGACGCTCGATTTTATGGTGAAATTTTTACGAAAAAATAATGTCGTATAAACAAGTTATTAACGTTTAAAAAATGAGGGTGGAATATGCATGTGCTTTGCATGTGGAGAGAAAAATTCAATAAATATGATTTTCCCAAGATACCCTTACACTCCTCTTTTTTCCTACACTTTCATCTTAACCATTGATTTGAAAAATCAAATGGTTAAGATTTCTTTTCATTCTACTTTGGCAAAATAAACTTTTTATTTGATTTTACCCCTTGAAATGAGTTGATATATATACTCGGTCTCTTTTGTGGCCAACCTCGTACCACATTGTGAATAATGTTGATAAAAGTCCCCATAAAACAATGTTATATATAATTACAACTAGTGGATTTTCTCGTGTAAAACCGGTCATGAGAATTCAAATGTTTTGTATGAGATTAAAAAAGTTCTTTTGGCCCTAACGAAATATATAAATAACTTTTCTTTTAAACGATAATTAATTTTATAGGGAATTTTACATATTTCCTCCTCCTAAGTTGTTTTATTACGTATTTCCCAAGCCAAAAAATCAATTACATATTTACTAATTTTTTGAAAAATTACCCAATTACCCCTCTTTTTTTTTTTTAAAGAAATTACATATTTCCATAATATTTCATAAAATCGTTTCATCTTCCCACCAAACCTGTTACGTGAAGAATAATAGTTTAGGGGTATTTTACTAATTATTAGTAGTTTAGGGAGTCTAATGTAATTGTTTGGGTTATTTACTTATTTATGTACGTAATATGAAGGAAGGAAATCAGATTTGAAGTTTGAAATTCTCCTATCTTCTCCAAATATTCTCCTAGTTCTTCTCTTTTAGGGTTTAACCCTATCAAGGGTATCAGAGCCGTTCCGATCTCCGGTCGGAATTACTTTCGATTACCATGACTAACACTCGCAATCAAGAAATTGACAGCACTCTCAAGGAACATGGCAAGGCAATCTCAAATCTCCAAGAAACCCTAGCCGCCATGTTGAAGCAACAAGAACAGTCGATGAAACAACAAGAAGAGATCTTACGAGCACTTAAGGAGCATTCAAGCGGTGGCACTTTTAGCGGCGGCGGAGGCGGCCCTGATAAAGGGCTGTTTAGCGATGATTCGCAGACGGGTACTCGGAGGACAGAAGACATAATTGTTGTTGATGAAAATATTAACAATGATAATTCCATTGTTGCACTACATGAGACAGTGAAAAAGCTCCAGCCCTTCAATGAAGACACCGTTCTTTATAAAGGAAGAAAACATAGAGACACACTTTGCATAATCCTTGCTAATGGCGCTTGCGAAGAACCCAAAACTAGACTATACAATGTTGTTAAGGCTGGCCTACTGGTTCCGAACAGTGATGCGGTTCCTGTTCGTCAAGGTTTTCATGTCAAATATGGTAGGAAGTTTGATACCCTTCCAGATGATGATATAATTGACGTTGTTAACAACAATCTTTTTGGTGCCTGTTTAAAGGCAAAGGCGAGTTCCGTAAATGATTGGCGCCCACCATGGCGCATCGCTAGGATTTCTCCGATTGCTATCGGAAGGACCGAATGGCGTCCACCCTGGAATGAGTCGACCCAAAAGAACTCATGGATGCTGCATTTTTTTTTCTCTATTTTGTGATTCTTGAGGTCAAGAATCTTTTAAGGGGAAAGTATTGTTACGTGAAGAATAATAGTTTAGGGGTATTTTACTAATTATTAGTAGTTTAGGGAGTCTAATGTAATTGTTTGGGTTATTTACTTATTTATGTACGTAATATGAAGGAAGGAAATCAGATTTGAAGTTTGAAATTCTCCTATCTTCTCCAAATATTCTCCTAGTTCTTCTCTTTTAGGGTTTAACCCTATCAAAACCCTACCTTAGACAATTCGCTGAAGCCCACACGACCAGAAACGGCGGCAAATCCACTTCCCCTTCCGTGACGACGCCAAATCCCCTTCTCCTTCCATGCGTTCAGGTATGATGTTGCTTTTTTTTTTTGGGTTTGTAGAATGTATATTTGAAATTAATATAAATCTCGATCAAATCCGTAGGCTGTATTCATCGATTAAAGCACTTTATGGACAATTAATTATGAAATTTTGACAAATTACGTTTATTGTTTTTTGACTAAACAACTGTACACAATTTATGCATATTATATATTGTACTTTTGACTTCAAAGTAGCAAAATAAATGATGCATATTATATAAACTGTGTATATGAATATTGATATCGTTTGCTGTGTTTTCTGCTTTTTGTTTAGTTCTTTTCTTTTATTTATTAGGTGATAATATGGATGATATGGTTTTTTTTTTTTTATTTGTCAGGTGATAATATGGATGATATGGAAGATGATAATATGAATCATATGGAAGCCACCTCATTTACACCAACTTGGGAGAATGGGGCAGAATCACTAATACTTCTTGATAAAGTTGTTGGTCAAGAATCAACCAAGAACAAGATAAAATTAAAATATGGAGGTTATTTTCGGTTAGCTAAGAACTCGTATAAAAAAACGCTATTGTTTTGGCTTTCAAAAATATCTTTACATATACGACTTTGATGATTTGATTGAAGAGGTTGCCACTCACTATCATTCGGATACAGAGCCATCTTTTTTAGTTTTTTATATCGACAAATACGCTACTAAGCAAAAATTTGTGAAGATTGATTTTCATGACAACTTTCAATTGATGCTTTGACGTATGTGCTGCCAAACACGCACATGTACATGCACATACAAATTTATAGCTTTACCTCTTATTTTAATGTTTTGATAACTATTTTGGATGGATATTGTGCCATTTAACACACACAATTCATACACAAACCATGTTTTAGAAATGCGCATAATATGAAGATGATAAAAAAGACCTAAAATTAGTCATGATTTTAATAATAAAGTTATATAAATTGGGTAAATATGTAATTGATTTTACATATAAGAATGGGGAAATATGTAAATATTCATTTACTAGTTCATTAAGGGTAAAATAGTCATAAATAAGAGTCATTTAAATGAAAAGGGGAAATATATAATATATATCAGTTAGGGAGGGGAAATATGTAATTGATTTTATGGTTTGGGTAAATATGTAATAAAGCAGCTTAGGAGGGGGAAATATATAAAAAGCCCAATTTTATAACAATAAACATATTAAAATTATAATATTAAAATGACATACCCTAATAGCTAACACGCGATTCATGAAGCTCTTTTTTTTAATAATGTTAATTATTGTTATTGTTATTATTATTATTATTATTATTATTATTATTATTATTAATGGATCAATTATTTTCAATTGGCCCCAGCCAATAAGTTATGAGGTTTTAATGTTTGAAAAGGAAGGTCGAATAAGTTTTGAGGTCTTAATGTTTTATATAAAAGACCAACGAAGTTTTTTGGTTTTATATCTTAGAATATATATATCTTGAATAAAAGGGCCCCGACCTAGAGTTTGGCTCGAGCAATCATGGGGCCAACCCTACCCTCGCGCTATGCAGTGGGAATTCCATTGGTATCGTTTTGGTTCGCTACGAACCGACACTCATTATAGCAGTCGAAAGCGAAAACCAAGAAAAAAAGTTGTCATGTACCCAAGAGTAATACCAATTCCAATAACACCTATATTAGTATTGACATTGTTTAGTCTGTATCAATTTTGTTTGTCACAATACTTGTGTGACATAAGCACTCGATAGAGTCTATGATACAAAAATTGCTCAATATTTAACACAACCCCATTTTAAACAAAATGTATACTAAAACATCGAGAAATAATATTTTGTATCCAGATTTTTTTATAAAAGCTAACATGTTATGAGAAAAAATAAATTACTAAAAAATATATGATTAAAAAATGTGTATTAATATATATATATAGAAACGGGTTATGGGGTAAACGTTGTAAAGTGTGAAAAGGGTGAGAACGGATGCTAGAGTGACATGTGACGATCGCTACAATTCAGGTATAGGGGTGTTTATGTCTTTTTACGTTTTTTTATTCATTTTGTCACACATACCACGCTCGTTTATGGCATTGAAGAAACTTTCATGGCGTTTAGTTAGAATCTCAAATTGTGGCATGTTGTTTTCTTTTTATAGAGTCTCATCGTTCATAAATAAAGGAATCAAAGCAATTATCATGGTGTTCATGGCGTTCATACATTAATTACATTTTATTCCTAGAATTACTTGAATATTACAACAAAATCGAAACAAAACAAATGAAATCAAAACTCAAAACATGGCAATTTATTTTCTTTTATAGAGTTTTGGATCTGATAAGCAAAGGAACGAAAGTAAATATCATGGTCTTCATGGCGTTCATAGATTCAATACATCTCATTCATTACATTAATCAATAATCTTCATTGAATGGGATCAAATCAGAGATGTACCCATCGCTTTCCTCTGATTTATCACTATCAACTATATTGGCGTTTAACGCCATTAACTGGTTCAGCCTAAAAGATATCCTAGATTTGAACACAATCACTATTCTAGTTGTGAAAATGGGTGAAGGTGTTAAATTTAAGCGCTGTTGAAGAAGGCGGACGTTCTCTGTATTCAGCACTTCGTCCGTTGTCAAGGAATGTTCATCTCCATTGCTATAAGTCATCTTCACCATCCTCGATTGCTCATTCAAACTCCAACCGGTTGGTAGCTCATCATCATCATCATCATCGTCATCATCCTCTTGAAATCTTCTTTTTAATCTTCTTATTACTGTTTCAGTTCTCTCACATTGGTTGGCAATTGGAACACCCATGGCAAGAATATCCCTTTGGACTGCCTTATCCATGCAAAGTATGGCGTTGATGGTCTTGACCCTCACCCTTCTTCTGTATGAGAACTTTAGAACAAATCGTTTATCTGATCGATCGAACCTCTATGAGATAACTTGTGCCATTTTCTGTTTGTTATTTTTGTTAGGCATTTGATGGTTTATTGGAGTGTTTTGGTAATTACAACTTGTTCTAGTTATATAATGGTTTTCTCTTGGCGCCAATAACAAAACAATGGATTGATTATTATTTTTTTGGTGCCAAAACAATAAAATGTATTTTCATTATAGTGAAAGTACTGTATGATGTGACTATTCATCGCCAGCTTTAGTCTTGATACTGTAAAAGTGGTGAGGTTGGCATGGTAGATATGATGCATCTAGTATCTTTGGCGTTTTTATATCGGAGGTTGATGAAAAAGGTGATGTGGTCATTTAGATATGATGAATCTATTTTTTTTGGCGTTTTATAATTTAGCATTAAAATGTTCTCTTCTAATGTTTTTTTGTCGTTTTTTATATTTGACAGTGTAAAAAAGGTGATGTGGTCAGTCATATACGATGACTCTAGTTTTTGGCGTTTTATAATTTTTTATGTTTTTTAGCGTTTTTTATATAACATATAGAAAATGTACAGGTGTCATAACATGTATAGGGTCATAACATAATCGTGCAAGTGTAATTCAAAATAACATATAATTATGGCGTTTTAACCAACTAATCTAGTTTAGCGGCCATCCTTTCTTCAGTCCTTTCCAGACCCATTTCGTACAATTCTTTAATTACTTTGGTACCTAAGTTCAAGAATTTGTTTAATGATTTCACCAATGGTTTTCTTCTCTCATTTATCTCATGCAGTGGGATTTTTGTTGTGTACTTAATCCTGAGTCATTTAGGTGTTTGGTTTGTTTGTTATTTGGGGTGTTTTCTTTTGCTAAACCACATGCCCAAGCAGACATCTTCCCATATATGTTTCCATATGCCTTATTGTAAAAATTCCACAGTCTACGCCGTTGACATTGTTCTCTAATCCATCTGTTGCCTCACAATTTTGGCCATTTTTATCCTTCGACCGCTTGGGTGATTTTCAGATATCAAGTAGTTTGCAAAAGTGAGATGCTGACCAGCTTGACATTTTTTTGCAATCTCAGTATGGCATTCTAAATAAACGGCGTAATATAATTACAATTTTGCAAACCACGCCAAAATATTTGTCTTCAATGCTCAAATCATCTTCAGCAGCACTGTTATCCAAGACATCAACTTTATATGATTGTAGATTGAAGCAAATAACGTAGAAATGTTTTGCCCATAATATTGGGATTAAGACCAGATCATAATGGTTTATCTTTTTATCTTTCAGGTCATCTGTGAAGTGATCTTCTGTCAAAACAGTTTCCATGTTTCGATTGAATTCATTGTTTCAGTCGTCTTCTGATTGCGATAATCTTATGGCATTAAGTTATTCAGATAATCACTTACAATCATTATTTGAGTGCAGAATAATCTTGTGGGTGATTCAGTGGCCTTAAATCTTTCTTCATAGTTTAGTATGTGCCCCCAAGATTGGACACAACTGTTGTGTGCATATAATCCTGGCCTCATGCTTTCAAATATAATCCTCGGGAGATCCTACTAACCTCCGGAACACTATATCCCTAAAAAATACTATATGGTGTATAAGTTTTAGCATTACAATTCTAATATTGTTACATTAATGGCATTTTATTATCAGACTATTGCTTTTTATTATCTTTATTTAACTTGCAGGCTATCTTAGGCTAAAAATGGCGTTTCACATACATGCAGCAATAAAACAATGGCGTTTTTATGGATTATTGACCATGCATGTTTTTTATAGCATTTATTATCAGACTATGGTGTTTTATTATCACTATTTGACTTGAAGGCTATCTTAGGCTAAAAATGGTGTCTTCCCAGACATGCAGCCATAAAACATGGTGTTTTATGGATTTTTGACCATGAATGTTTTTTATAGGATTTTTTATCCTTTCAAATGCAATATATGGTGTGTTTTTCAGTAATGAAATGTACATACCATGGTTTACCACATCCAGTAAATACGTAGGTTGAAATATTGTTCTCCTGTGCCTCCTTTGTTGCATTTATAACCACCGGCCTTCTGAGATAAGGGGACAAGCATGGTCCTGTGGTTGTGTCTTTCTTTTTCCATCTTTGTTTACAATCTCCGCCACGTGATCATTTTCATCATCATCTTCATCTTCATCACCATTACATTTTTCATCTCCACATCCTTCTGATGCTTTCAGAATTGTATTCTTTTGAATCATCTTTCCTATCTCTGGTGTGCTCTCTCCCTCATCCTTTTCCTGATCTTCTGTGTTCTCTGGGGTTTTGCAAGATGATTTTTGGGTTGGTGTCCGTAGATCAAAGGAAGGTATATCTGATTTTTATGTCCCAATAGCCTTAGCATTTTCACTATCTGGTTTCTTGGGTGTCACTTCTTCTTCAAGTCTTTGCATGAGAGTTTTCCTGCCTTATTCACTTTGAGCAGATTCTAGGTTTAACTATGTTGCTCATATGGCATTTTATTAAACATGGCACCCTGCTGCTCAACATTCTCGATCACAATCTTTTTTCTAGGCTTTTTCCAATTGAGATATGAAAGTATCACTAAACTGTGTTTCGGTCACATGCTGTTGTATATCTGTTGCAACAGTGGCATTTTCATGTTTAGAGATGAAAGTTTCATTGTATTGTGTTTCTATATGGAGAATAACAGGGTCTTCATTCTTGTTTTAGTCATCCATTGGCGTTTTATCAAATACAGGGACCTAGGATATGTTGGCAGCTGGTTCGAGGTGCTTCTTCAAAGCTTTAACTGTTTCTTCCACCATCTTTGGGCAATCAATATCACTTTTCAATTCAACCATCTATTCTAGATCTTGTCTTTGTAGTCCCAAAATCTCATTCACATTCTTAAACATGGTTCTTTCACCATTATACCTTATAATTTCATATTCCAGCCTCTTGTAATCACAATCCCAGCTTTTGATATCATTTTCATCAACATCTTCATCAGTGGCATTTTCGTTTGTTCATATGTATTTTTCTTCATTGCCACCTTCAACACCATCAGCAGTCTCATGTCCACCCTCACCTCCATGACCAGCTTCAAGCTCAAGTGCAGCTACACATGCATTTCCTGTAAGGACTCAAATTTTTCTAAAAATACCCGTAAGTAAAAACCTGGACCCCTGAAACCATACTGTGCATAAAAAACTAAGAAAACAAGAAATATGGTTCTCAGGCGGGCCGCGTAAGAGTAAGTAAAGTCTTACGCGGGCCGCGTCAAGACATGTTTGACCGGATAAGTGTTCCGGATCCACGTGGTGCCCACCTGGCTAACCTACTCGTGACCAATCAACCCTACTCGTAGACTAGGCGGCCACGCGGGCCGCGTAAAGGTAAGCCGAAGGCTTACGCGGGCCGCGTAAGGCCTCAATTTCAGCTATAAATAGCTTGTTGCATGCACAGTCCACTGGTGTCGAGATCTTTTCGTAAAAACGAATTTTCAATACTCTGAAGTCGAAATTACTTTCAATATTAGCAAGGTGCTGCTCCGATACCGGGTATTAACTCGATCGTTGCTACGATTCAATGTCCGATTGATTAAAACTATCCAATGGATGTTTAAGTACTGCCCACATTAGGGTTTATGCTTTGTCATTCGTCATGAATTCGATGAATGTTTAAGTATCGCACTTTGTCATTCTTTGTGAGGGTTTAATCTCGTGAGTTATCGTAAATGCTGTATTAGTTACTAACCGAGTTCGTGTGCATGTTGTTTAAATTTAGGTTAAAAGGCTAATCAGTAGGCTAAAGCTCTGCCCATATAATTCTGCAATGTGAGTCATTCTATTTTTATCAAACGCATTTTACAATACTCCATTTTCAAATGTTATAATTACAGGGAGTAAGTCGTGGATATCTTGAATCACTGGCTAGTGGGGTATTGTGCACATTACTAATTTTATACCTGTTAGGTTCATAGACCTACAGGGATAATCATCACTACTTGGGGTGGGACCCAATAGTGGTATGACCATCGTCACATGTGACAAGGCGCCAGATAAAAATAAGATAGAAGCCATTGTAATCGCTCTTATGCTGTAATTTATAACTATGTGTCATTTTATGCAAAATGAGTGACTCGCCAGCATTTCCCCGCTGATAAAATATTTTTAAAACATGTTTCAGGCGACCTGCTGTAAATCAATGACACGTGCTACGGAGCACTAACAAGCTTGAAGAGGTGGCTCAGTTAAAATAAATAAACATGTTTTAAATAAATTAGGGAATTTCCTAGTAAAATTCCTCTATTGAAAATTACGGGGTTTATCTCCAAATTTATAAAATAAAATAATTGGGCATTTGAGTTTTAAAAGATCCTGTTGAAAATCTTCCGCTGTCACATTATAAATACCACAGGTTCCTGTCCCGCGGCTCTTAACCGGGTAAAACCGGGGCTGGGGTCGTGACAGGAAAAGGTGGTATCAGAGCCACACTAATCAAGCCACTGATTTAAGCCAATTAAGTATTTAGAAAATACTTAATTTTACTGATTGCTATTCTGTGATTATATGTTTTATTATTTGAATAATTGTTTACAGCATGGGTAAACAAAGACTTTCGGCTATCTATCATAAATTAGATACTACACCAAAAGAAAAAGGATCATCATCCTCAAATCACTCTGCAATTCCTGAAGAAGGAATATTTGTACGAAAGGCACAATATGAGGAACCACTTTCTCCTAATAAAAGAAATTTGATTATTAGAAAAAGTCAAGAGAAAATGAAGAAGTCACAATCAAAAGAAGTGAAAGTTAATCAAGAAACCCAGAAATTTGGCAGTAAACCACCATGGGAAGACAAATTAGATGAAAAATGGGCAAATCTTTATATGTTGGCCACAGTAGCAGTAAATGCAAATCTTTAAAATACCATTAGCAACCTTATCAACCACAAACCAGAAATTTTACCCAGTAAATAAATAAGTTTACAATAAACCCTAGTATGTTTTAATTTTTAGTTGTCCTTTGTATTAAATTAGTCACCCGGCATGCAATAATATTTGAATGTTTTCTGTGAAATTTTATTTTCAAAGTTTTAACTTAGCATTTTGTGTGCATTTTTGCATATATGCTAAACATCATGAATGAGTTATCTGAAGCCCTTCAGAATCTCAATCTTTATCCGGTGAAAATAGAAGTTTCTAAAGACTTTACTGGTTACATCGCTGATGTGGAGGAACCAATGGAATTTCAAGCTCCACCTCCAGAAAAACCAAAGCCTAAGAAAAGGAGGAGATTTGTAGGTTGGAGGCGCGTACGTAGGAGGAAACCAGCCAAGAGAATTCCTAAAATAGAGAACCCTATGGATAAGGGAAAAGGGGTTGAAATTGAGGAAAATGCTAGACAAGTAGAAATGGAAGCTGGGAAAAGTTCTAAACAAACAGGAATAGAAATTGGACAGAGTTCTAGGCAAACAGAGGAATTGCCATTACAACAGGAATTGGTTGTTCTGGCAAGCTGTGATATCATTAGGCCTATTAATAATAACCTCTATCCTTATCCTGCCGAAACTCAACTCCCAATAAACCTAGAACCAGCCATTCCAGACCCTCTGATCCACACCCAATCTCTAGGAATGGACGAGTGGTGGACTAATGATTGGCAGTTTCAAAACCTCCTTAACAATCCTTATACCTTTTTCCCTCAGATCGACCCAGAACCTGCACCAAATCCACCTATGAGTAATGAAAACTTAGCTAAGCTCCGTCATTTTGGCGAGGAATTGATGGATGCAGGGAATAGGATCAGTGAGATAGGAGGACAAATCTCCTGGAAATATGATGAGAGGGAACACCGCTTTTAATATGCTAACTGTCAAGGGAAAAGTTGGGTGGTGAAGCTGTATTTGTATAATAATAAAAGTAATAAAAATCAGTATGTGTAATAATCTAAAAATAAAACGGTTGTAAGATAATAGTGTGTACGGATGCATAATATAATATATCAAATAAAAATCGAGAAATCAATAACTTTTGACTATATGTGTTAATGTGATTACATGTAAATTGTTTGGTTATGTTTAATTATTAGTTATTTATGCTAATCACTTATAAATTAATTACCAGATGGCAAACGCTTGTAATGAACCTGTGAATGAAGTAAATCAATCTGAGCAACAACAGGAGGATCAATTTTTAAGTAGGCAAGATATCGAGAATATCGTTGCTCAGGGAATAGCCAATGCTATTCTAGCCATCCTTGCTGCTGCTCAAAATCCAATTGCACCTCAACAAATTATTCCTAGCAAACGTACAAACGATGATAAATCCAGTAATAGTGTAAACGGAGGCGGCAATCATATTAATAACAACAACAACGAAAGGATATACGCTCCACTCCTTAAGAAAATGAAAGCTGCAACACCTGGTTGCACTTATAAGGAATTTCTTGCCTGTAAACCAGCTAAGTTTGCAAGAAACGAAGGGGCGACTGCAGCACTACGTTAGGTGGAGAAAACCGAGGCAGTCATTACCATAAGTAAATGTGCTGGAGAAGACAAGGTCATGTATGCGTCAAATCTTGTCAAAGAAGGGGCACTAGAATGGTGGAATACAGTTCTACAAGCTAAAGGAAGAACTGTGGCGTATGCTATGAATTGGGAAGAATTTAAGAGTCTTGTGGAAAGAAAATTCTGTCCGGAGTACGAAAAGGAACAAATGACAAATAAATTCTTGAACCACCGGATGATGGATGTAGACTGTCGAGGGTATACTTCGACATTCTTCGAATATGTGAGAGTAGTACCAACTCTGGCTTCGCCAGAACCAGTACTTATTTCCCGCTATATTTGGGGATTGATTGGCGAAATCCGTAATATCGTCAAGGCTGCGAAACCTCGCACGATTGATGATGCGGTAGATTTAGCCAATAGTCTGACTGACGAACTAGTACGAACTCGAGAAGAAAATAGAAAGAAGGAAGTGGCCCAAAAGATTACCCAGGGATTCAGTATGGGTAATCGTAACAATTTTAAATGAAGGGGAATCGGGCAATCTTCCACTGGTCCATTTTGCAATTATTGCAAAAGGAAGCATTTTGGAAGATGCAAAGGATATTGCAATTTTTGCAAAATTCCAGGGCATCAAGAAGAAGACTGCAGGAGGAAGAAATTCACAGCCTGCTACAACTGTGGAGAAACTGGACACCTTAAGCTAGACTGCCCAAAACTAAACAAACCAGCAGATAACAAAGCTAAACCTGCAGAAGGAACAAAAAGGAATGTAAGAGCCTTCCAGTTGACAACTCAGGAAGCCGAACTGATTCCTGACGTGATAGCCGGTACGTTTCTAGTTCACAACGTATATGCAAAAGTATTATTTGACTCTGGTGCAAACCAAAGTTTTATCAATACTTCATTCTGTCAAGCACTTAAATTACCCTTAACCCAACTTAGGCAGATTTTTACAGTTGAAACGGCAAATGGAAATTTTGTTAAAATAGATAAGGTGTTGCGGGAAGAAAAGATAGAACTTTTAGGTCATAAATTCTCTGCAAACCTGTTACCTATGAAATTAGCAGGATTCGATGTTGTGTTAGGAATGGATTGGTTAGTAGCCAACCATGCTCGAATTATTTGTGATAAAAATTCCATAGAAATTCATACACCCACAGGAGAATTAGTGGTGATTAAAGGAGATAAGCCACGAAAGCCACTGAAATTCATTTCAGTAATGAAATTGGCTAGTTACTCAAGAAAACAAGAAATGGTGTATATGATTTCTGTAATCATTAACAATAAAAATAAAGAACTTAAGGATATTCCAGTAGTATCAGAATACTCGGATATATTCCCAGAAGAACTACCTGGATTACCACCAAATAGGGAAGTAGAATTTAGAATTCATCTAATTCCTGGAACTATCCCGATAGCCAAAGCACCCTATCGGTTAGCACCCACTGAAATGTTAGAATTGAAAAAGCAATTAAATGAATTACTGAGCAAAGGATTCATACAACCTAGTTCATCCCCATGGGGAGCGCCAGTGTTGTTTGTAAAGAAGAAAGATGGTTCGATGCGAATGTGTATCGATTATAGAGAATTAAATAAGGTTACAATTAAGAATCGATACCCATTTCCTAGGATTGATGATCTTTTTGATCAACTTCAGGGAGCTAGATATTTTTCTAAGATAGATTTAAGCTCCGGATATCATCAATTAAAGGTACAAGAAGAAGACATACCTAAAACCGCTTTCAGAACTAGGTATGGTCATTACGAGTTTACAATCATGCCCTTCGGACTAACAAATGCACATGCAGCATTTATGGACATGATGAATAGAATCTGTAAACCGTATTTGGATAAGTTTGTAATTGTCTTTATCGACGATATACTTATTTATTCTAAAAGTCAGGAAGAGCATTGTGAGCACTTGCATATACTTTTAACTTTGTTAAGAAAAGAAAAGCTTTATGCCAAATTCTCGAAGTGTGAATTTTGGCTGAAAGAAGTGCAATTCTTAGGACACATGGTGAATCACGAAGGTATTCATGTAGATCCTGCTAAGATAGAAGCAATCACCAAATGGAAGGTTCCGCAATCAGCAATGGAAATTAGAAGTTTTATAGGTTTAGCTGGATATTATAGACGGTTTATTAAGGATTTTTCCAAAATAGCTGTACCATTAACTAAGCTAACCTGTAAAGCCGTTAAGTTTGAATGGGGACTTAAACAGGAAGAAGCCTTTAAGATTTTAAAATAGAAATTAACCAATGCTCCAATTCTAGCCTTACCAGAAGGAACAGAAGATTTTGAAGTATATTGTGATGCTTCAAAGCTAGGATTAGGATGTGTGCTAATGCAACGCAAGAAGGTAATTGCGTATGCATCAAGGCAATTGAAAAAGCACGAGGAAAACTATACGACTCATGATGTAGAATTAGGTGCCATAATTTTTGCCCTTAAGATTTGGAGACATTATCTGTATGGTAGTAAGTTTACTGTCTATACAGATCATAAAAGTTTAAGATATATATTCGGGCAAAAAGAATTGAACATGAGGCAAAGAAGATGGATGGAGATCCTAAGTGATTACGACTGCAATATTCAATATCACGAAGGAAAGGCAAACGTAGTTGCAGATGCATTAAGTCGTAAGTATCATGAAAAGCAAAAGCGAATTCGTGCTCTTAGATTAAATCTACAGTTAGATTTAACGGAACAAATAAAGGATGTTCAAGAAACAGCAATCCAGGATATTGCTGAAGGAATGAAAGGACGAATTAAAGAATTAGAGCAAGGAAGTGATGGAATTTGGAGATTCCATAAGAAAAGGATTTGGGTACCTAAGCAAGGAGACTTAAGAACTAAGATTTTAGAAGAAGCCTATAAATCTAGATATACCATGCACCCTGGAAACAATAAAATGTACCAAGATTTAAGAAATAACTTCTGGTGGATAGGAATGAAAAAGGACATAGCTCGATATGTTTCTAAGTGTCTTACTTATTCACAAGTTAAAGTAGAACACCAGAAACCTTCAGGTCTACTACAACAATTAGAAATGCCTGTATGGAAATGGGAACTCATAACAATGGACTTTGTTACTAAGTTGCCCAAAACCAGAAAAGGTAATGATGCGATTTGGGTAATTGTGGATCGATTAACCAAATCAGCTCACTTTATACACATGAAAGAAACCTTTAGCATGGAAAGGTTAGCAAAGTTGTATGTAGATGAAGTAGTATCCTTACATGGAGTTCCACTCTCCATTGTATCGGATAGGGATAGTCGTTTCACTTCCCATTTCTGGAAAAGTTTCCAAGAAGCAATGGGAACCCGACTAAATTTAAGCACGGCATATCATCCTCAAACAGACGGGCAAAGTGAAAGGACGATCCAAACCTTGGAAGACATGCTTAGAGCATGTGTGATAGATTTTGGGGGAAATTGGGACAACCATTTACCCTTAATCGAATTCTCCTATAACAATAGTTATCATTTAAGCATTGAAGCTGCCCCATTTGAAGCATTGTACGGACGGAAATGCAGAACTCTAGTTTGTTGGGCAGAAATAGGAGAAAGTCAATTATCAGGTCCGGAGATTGTACAAGAAACTACCGACAAGATTACACAAATCAAGGAAAGACTGAAGACGGCTCGAGATCGCCATAAAAGTTATGCAGATAATAGACGTAAGCCGTTAGAGTTTCAAATTGGAGACAAAGTGCTATTGAAGTTTCTCCTTGGAAAGGAGTAGTTCGATTCGGTAAGAAAGGAAAACTAAGTCCACGATACGTAGGACCATTTTCAATGATCCAACGTATAGGACCAGTTGCTCATCGTTTACAACTACCAGAGGAGTTAGCTGGAGTACATGATGTATTTCATGTATCCAATCTCAAGAAATGCCTATCAGACGAATCTTTGGTAGTACCTCTCGAAGATATAGAGGTAAATGAGAAATTGAAATTTGTTGAAAAACCTCTTCAAATCGAAGATAAAAAGATCAAATTTCTCAAACACAAAAGATTGGTGTTAGTTAAAGTCAAGTGGGATTCAAAGAGAGGACCCGAATACACTTGGGAGCTGGAATCAGAAATGAAGCGAAAGTATCCTCACTTATTCTAATGAATCTCGAGGACGAGATTCTAAATAAGGTGGGGAGGATGTAAGGACTCTCAAAATTTTCCTAAAAATACACGTAAGTAAAAACCCGGACCTCTGAAACCATACTGTGCATAAAAAACTAAGAAAACAAGAAATATGGTTCTCAGGCGGGCCGCGTAAGAGTAATTAAAGTCTTACGCGGGCCGCGTCAAGACATGTTTAACCGGATAAGTGTTCCGGATCCACGTGGTGCCCACCTGGCTAACCTACTCGTGACCAATCAACCCTACTCGTAGACTAGGCGGCCACGCGGGCCGCGCAAAGGTAAGCCGAAGGCTTACGCGGGCTGCGTAAGGCCTCAATTTCAGCTATAAATAGCTTGTTGCATGCACTGTCCACTGGTGTCGAGATCTTTTCGTAAAAACGAATTTTCAATACTCTGAAGTTGAAATTACTTTCAATATTAGCAAGGTGCTGCTCCGATACCGGGTATTAACTCGATCGCTGCTACGATTCAATGTCCGATTGATTAAAACTAACCAATGGATGTTTAAGTGCTACCCACATTAGGGTTTATGCTTTGTCATTCGTCGTGAATTCGATGAATGTTTAAGTATCGCACTTTGTCATTCGTTGTGAGGGTTTAATCTCGTGAGTTATCGTAAATGCTGTATTAGTTACTAACCGAGTTCGTGTGCATGTTGTTTAAATTTAGGTTAAAAGGCTAATCAGTAGGCTAAAGCTCTGCCCATATAATTCTGCAATGTGAGTCATTCTATTTTTATCAAACGCATTTTACAATACTCCATTTTCAAATGTTATAATTACAGGGAGTAAGTCGTGGATATCTTGAATCACTGGCTAGTGGGGTATTGTGCACATTACTAATTTTATCCCTGTTAGGTTCATAGACCTACAGGGATAATCATCTCTACTTGGGGTGGGACCCAATAGTGGTATGACCATCGGCACATGTGACAAGGCTCTAGATAAAAATAAGATAGAAGCCATTTTAATCGCTCTTATGCTGTAATTTATAACTATGTGTCATTTTATGCAAAATGAGTGACTCGCAAGCATTTCCCCGCTGATAAAATATTTTTAAAACATGTTTCGGGTGACCTGCTGTAAATCAAGGACACGTGCTACGGAGCACTAACAAGCTTGAAGAGGTGGCTCGGTTAAAATAAATAAACATGTTTTAAATAAATTAGGGAATTTCCTAGTTAAATTCCTCTATTGTAAATAACGGGGTTTACCTCCAAATTTATAAAATAAAATAATTAGGCATTTGAGTTTTAAAAGATCCTGTTGAAAATCTTCCGCTGTCACATCATAAATACCACAGGTTCCTGTCCCGCGGCTCTTAACCGGGTAAAACCGGGGCTGGGGTCGTGACATTTCCACCTTCAACAGACATGGCATTTTGGTCAATGTCACCCTCATCTTCTCTTTCACCTTCACATGCAACCTTAGGTGTAGTCTTTGCGTTTTGGTCACCTTCAACTTCACCATCTTTTCCACATTCTCCTTCCATTGGTTCATCAACCATGGCATTTTCATTGCTGCCAAACCCAAACACAACAATATCTTCCCCTTCTGTTGTTCCTTCTTTGGCGTTCTCATCCACATCTTTTGAAATGTGTAACATCCTGATTTTGTAAGAAATTAAAATATACATTAAAAATAGTAGTAGTAAAATAACATTTAAAAGGGTTTAATAGTATGTTTTATACCTCATCCTCTGTTGCCTCTTCGTGTGTAGACTGCGGTGCGACCTCCACTGTGACAATCCAAACTTTCAAGGTTAGAAACGTGATTCTAATTCCTCAAAATTCTCTTTTTCACGCTCCTGTTATAGTAAACTGTTATCTAACTTCTCATTTTCATAAACTTGTCAAATGTAAATCTATGTGGTTATGACTAAGTGTATGGTTGGGTTCGTTTTAGTGGTTGGATTTGTTGATAAGGACCGCACATGAATCTTGGGATGTTAAATATATTTTCTTTTGGGTCGCGAGGGTATTGGGCACACACACACGCGCGGCTTGTATGTGGGCCGCGGTCAGCCCATACATGCGCATCGGACCAATCTATTTGAGCCCAATCCCCACTTTATCAGTTTGCACATATAATTAGAGTAGAAAGCCCAAACCTTTGTTTTTTTTACCCAATTGATTTGGCAGTCCAATCTCGTGGACCTAGGCCCAGGTCGGTCAAAGGAAATAAACAACCGCCCCAAGCAAACCTATATCTATTAGTTTACGTAATGTGAAGTGGCTTATGATAAAAAACTCAAAAACATAACCCTACCCTCCTCTCAAGAATACGTACGGCAGAAGATACCCCCCTCTCTTCATCGAAGTGTCAGATTTTTGTGCACTCTCTATTCCGGTTAGTATGGCTCTTGTATGTTATGTGTGTATTATGTTTATTCATGCAAGTCGTTCACTAGGATAAAGTTCGTGATGATTACATGATGATTTGTTATGAGTATGCGATGAGTATTGTTCGTTTAAATCCTACTCAGTTGATCTTGTTATGTGGATGTTTGATTAACAGATTATGTGTACGTATATATATGTTATTATTATGGTATCAATGTGGACCGATTAGCGTGGTACGTGTATACGTGATTAAAAAAAATAGTGACCCGATGAGTATGATGACTGTATGAGAGTAATACTTGATTGAAACTATTGTTGATAAGGATGATGGCATGATTAATAGTTACTATTTTGATTAATTGAGTAAGTCTTGTTAATAATCCGGAAGTGATATATGGAGTTTAAACTATGATTTCGAGTGGTATGGGGATGAATGTTAGATGGGCCGATTTAACCATAGGGTGATAATCTTGTTTGTTAATCTGATAAGGGATAGGGTGCAATATAAATTCATAAGGCCCACTATATGATTAGGTGTATTAATTTCTTATGAATACTTGTATCAAACTTAACAAATTAATAACTGATGTAGGATGACCCATATATTGGTAATTTGTTTGATATAATTTAGTGGGATTTCATGTGGGGTAATGCTGGTGGGCCGCACATGTTCGAATGGGGGGATTGGACCATGTTGTTAAGGGCATTAACGATTGGGCCTGGGAAATTTAATGGATTATATGATAATATGGTTACTAACCTACTTGGGCCGCACAGCACGGTAAACGGGCATATGTGCACACACTTGGGCTGCGATGTAACTTCATGTCCGCATATGGTATTGGGTCCAGTTGTAAGTACCCGGGTCTTCGTTAGTTGGGCCTTAGGTTTTATTGGGCCATACCTGGTTGACGAACTATTATATTACATGTTTAACTGCTTAGTCTAAGGTAACGGTGTGGGGAATGCCAATACTTGTATTCGTGTGCACTATCTGATGGATAAATGTGGTTTGATACGTGCGGTGCTTGTATGCAAACTGATTGTATGTGTAACTATCTTAGGGCTTGGTTGACCCCCGTTGTTAAATAAGTAATTAAATCATACCGAGCAAACCAAGGTGAGTTCACACTCTTAAGGCATGGGATTCCCGGTGGGTTGGGAATGGGATTAAGAAGCTAAGATGAAACCTGTATATTCACCACTAATAGACTACATTAAACCTGCGTATTCTCGGATTGGGAAGAATACGTACCTCTGTTATCGGATTGGGAAGGACGCCTACATTTAACCTGCGTATTCTCGGTTGGGTAGAATACGTACCTCCGTCCTCGGATTGGGAAGGACGCCAGTATATAACTAGTCTAGTGGTTCACAACATGGGGTAGCCCCCACTGATTATGGTTTGGGAAATAAAGAAAGCTGGTTAACATAGGGTTTCAAACAAACTCATGGTTTTGAAATTACTTTAAA
This sequence comes from Helianthus tuberosus, assembly GCA_030545235.1. NCBI lineage: Eukaryota > Viridiplantae > Streptophyta > Magnoliopsida > Asterales > Asteraceae > Helianthus > Helianthus tuberosus. Next base: position 60,721,630 of record CM060450.1, on the reverse strand, counting down.
ACATACACCAACTGTGAACTCGCTCAACTTTGTTGTTGACTCGTTATTACATGCCTTGCAGGTCGTTAGGTATTTAAGGAGCTTGCACGAGCAGGAGGAGTCGTTGTGGGACATGGACGGTTGTGTGCCATGTTAACATTTAAACTTATTGAACTTATGTTTTGGTTTTACGTTTTATGCTTCCGCTGTTTAACTTGAATTTGGTTAACTTGTTTTTGAACACCAATTATATTGTGTGGATGAACTTTTATTTATTTTACTATATTGTTCAATATGATTGGTGGCTTGATCCTGGTCAGTCACGCCTCCTGCGGTGATACTCCGCTTGTGGATTTTGGGGGTGTGACAGATTGGTATCAGAGCCATTGGTTATAGCGAACTCGGTTTTTTTTAAAAAGGGGAAAAAGCTTTTTAACAAAACCAGACTACAAACTGTGCAGCGCTCAACGATCCACAACGACGCTTCGCTCCACGTGCAAGACTCAACACTCTAGGTGGTATGATTTATATATGTATTGCCTACTTGCTAGTTTACATTTACATTGTGTGTTGCACATGGTATGCCCAGTTAGAGTAGTCGCATGTTATCTACTAGCCCGAATGTGCTCTTTATGACACCCAACTGTTTACTTGAAACTTGACGTGTGATGATCAAATTCTTTCCTGTTATCTCCTCACCCCACTACGACAACTGCTTTATGTGTTCTACCTATTCATGTGATTGTCTCGACATGACATCGCCGTTACAGCCAGAATTCATATCTGATTCTCCGTACATTTGATTTTGGGCGTCAGCATTCACGTAGACCAGATGCGGTCCAAGCGAACTCGGATTTAGGAGAACAATATACCCACGCGTCCATGTTGACGAACCCCATCATCTCCACTAGTCATCGTCACCAGAAGCGAAGTAGTTGCAGTTACACGCAATTGGCGTTGTACCACTCGAAACCCTATCATCCAAACATATACTCACGTGACCATGATACAACGAACTTTCCTTCTGTGTCGTTGCTGCCATCTACCAATACTGAAACTGCCCCTGGAGAACTGAATAGTTTACGGGATTCTTCTGTAATTTGTTGGATTTTGTTTTCACTCAATTCTTCGTATGAACATCACCAACCTCCTATTTCTTCGATCCGCAACCGATATAACGAAACGCTAACAACCATACCACGATTTCCACCGATCACAAGATTACCCCATTACCCTGTTGGGTGGTTAATTCTTATACCCAACTTAGCAAGTGGATGCCTCCTAATAATGGGAGAGTCTTCGGGACATTCGAGAACGGAGATACGGATCACTCAACCTACAGACGGACACGATGAACTACACATTTACCTTACCCTTTTCCCCCTTATACTATCAGAGTCGCATTTTGATCCTATGAAAGTCTATCTTAATTATGTGAAACCTTTTCGCTTGCCTTTGTACCAACCTATACTTGTTAATTAATGCAATGCCTAATCTCTACTATTGACTTAGACCAAACCATCACACTCTTACCACAGTGACATTACGTTCTCGCTTCTCCATGCTGAGACACTGAAACGAACACCTTCTAGCTTAAAGAATTTGGTAGGCTCGACTCTCGATCATTGGTGATCACTCCCCGAAACTTTGAGGGTGGTGATGTATTGTTGATACGATCATACTCTCTGGAACTTGTTTTCGCGTCTTTTCTTTGGAACCTCACGACTACGCAGACGTATCTTGGATTCATTCGCACGACCAGAGGGAAACTTCCCCGAATTTGGTTACTTATCGAGTTGATGAATCACAGACCCATCTAAGTTCATTGATCTAGGTGAATTGCTCCTCCTTCGCATGTGGGCGATTCTAACAACTTTTAACGAAGGACTCAGTGAACCTTCACACTACAAACTTACCCCATAACCACGCTACTATGGTGAATTCTTGTTATCGTTGATCTAACCGCGTGACATCTCTATGTGATCAACGACAAACTTTATCTTAACTATACCTAACTTGCGTACGACTAGCTGTATCTTTGACATCTGGTAAAACCCCTGCTGTGGATTCTTAAACGCTTATTCGTTGATTGCGACTACTCTTTCTCATGTTCCCACATCCATACGCGATATACTTCTGAACTCTACGACCGCAGACACTCGCTTGGACAGGTTACACTCCACGAACGTTACTCGCTGAGCATTGAGCCATAAATATGATGATACCACAAGTACTGTCCTTTGATCTCGATACGACCGATATAACTCCTCTGAAACGACATTTGAATTTAGTCTAACCTGACGAATATGTCACTTGTTTTCTTCAACGACATCTGAATCTACTCGAAGAGCTAGTAGGAATCCGAGTGATACCTACACCTTACCGTGAAGCTCCTACGACCCAAACAACCCTATGTTTCCAACGAGCGACTATTGGGCATTGCGAAACCCGTTTTCTTGATTGTATGCACAAACCCTCGTAAGTCTAAAGCTTGCTCAGGACTCCGCGTTTCAACAGTTGAAGGTGGAACTCTGTAGTACTCCCATTCTTTTGTTACCAGAAGGCACAGGTGATTTTGTTGTTTATTATGATGCGTTTATTCAGGGACTTGGTGGGGGTGTTGATGCAATGTGAGAAAGTCATTGCTTACGCATCACGCCAACCTAAGGATTCACGAAAGGAACTACACTACCCACGACTGGGAGTTGGGAGCAGTAGTAGTTGCACTCAAGATATGGAGACATTACTTGGACGGTACCAAGTGCACTATTTACACCGATCACAAGAGTCTCCAGCATATCTTCGATCAGAAGGAGTTAAACATGCGATAACGTCGACGAGTCGAACTCTTTAACGACTGTGTGTGTGCAATCAAGCATCATCCAGGCAAGGCCAATGTTGTGGCTGACGCCCTCAGTCATAAAGAAACCAAACCTAAGCGTGTACGTGCGTTACAGCTTACCATTCACTCTAGTCTTCCTGCTCAGATGCGAGATGCTCAGGTTGAAGCATTGAAGCCAGAGAACATCAGGGCTGAGTCTTTGCGAGGATCGAGGAAACGGTTAGAGCAAAAGGAAGACGACGCTTATTATGTGATAGGGCGCATCTGGGATCCACTCTATGGTAATCTACGTGAGCTTGTGATGGATGAAGCACACAAGTCTCGTTACTCGGTACATCCTGGTTCGGATAAGATGTACCACGATCTCAAGACTACGTACTGGTGGCCCCACATGAAAGCCAACATAGCAACCTACGTCAGTAAATGCTTGACTTGTGCGAGAGTCAAAATCGAGTATCAGAAACCATCAGGTCTACTACAACAACCAGAGATACCGAAATGGAAATGGGAGCAAATTTCCATGGACTTCGTTACTGGCCTGCCTAGATCTCAATGCGGAAACGATACCATTTGGGTAATAGTGGATCGACTGACCAAGTTTGCACACTTCCTAGCTATCAAGGAAACGCATAAGTTCTCTACTTTAGCAGACATCTACCTAAAGGAAATAGTCGCGAGGCACGGGGTGCCAACTTCCATCATTTTTGATCGTGACACGCTTTTTACATCTGATTTATGGCAGGCGATGCATAAATCCTTTGGCTCACGTCTAGACATGAGCACAACATACCACCCGCAAACGGATGGGCAGACTGAACGCTCCATCCAGACTCTTGAAGACATGCTTCGAGCATGTGTAATCGATTTGTTAACGGCTAGGAAAGGCACCTACCTTTGGTGGAGTTTTTGTATAACAACAACTACCATACCAGCATCCAGGCTGCTCCGTTCGAGGCCTTGTATGGACGGAAATGCCAAACACCTCTATGCTGGGTAGAAGTCGGTGACAGCCAAATCACTGGCCCAGAACTCGTCGTAGACACGACAGAAAAGATTGCCCGAATACGACAACGAATGGCGACAGCTCGTGACCGTCAGAAAAGCTACGCTGATAAGCGTAGGAAACCATTCGAGTTCCAGATTAGGGATCGAATACTACTTAAAGTCTCACCTTGGAAGGGTGTAGTTCGTTTTGGTAAATGAGGCAAACTCAACCCGCGATACGTCGGACCTTTCGAAATCATAGAGAAAATAGGCAAAGTGGCCTACAAACTGAACCTACCCGAAGAACTCAGCGGAGTTCACAACGTATTCCACGTGTCAAATCTGAAGAAGTGTCTGTCAGATGAGACCCTCATTATTCCTCTCAAGGAACTCACTATCGACGATCAGCTGCGATTCGTCGAAGAACCTGTAGAGATTACAGACCGAGACATTAAGGTTCTCAAACGCACCAGAATACCTCTTGTTCGAGTTCGTTGGAACTCCCGTCGTGGCCCAGAGTTCACCTGTGAACGAGAAGACCAAATGAAACACAAGTATCCCCAGTTGTTCGAGAAAAGTACAACCACTACTGAGGCGGAAGCTACTGCGGAATTTCGGGACGAAATTCCAAACCAGCGGGGGGATGATGTGACACCCCAGGAAAACCAGGAAACCACGCATCCTATCTAGCTTCCTCAGTAACTACGTGCTAAATTTCGGGACGAAATTTCTTTCAAGTTGGGGATGATGTGACAATCCGAACTTTCAAGGTTAGAAACGTGATTCTAATTCCTCAAAATTCTCTTTTTCACGCTCCTGTTATAGTAAACTGTTATCTAACTTCTCGTTTTCATAAACTTGTCGAATGTTAATCTATGTGGTTATGACTAAGTGTATGGTTGGGTTCGTTTTAGTGGTTGGATTTGTTGATAAGGACCGCACATGAATCTTGGGCCGTTATATATATATATATATTTTTTTTTAGGGCCGCGAGGGTATTGGGCACACACACACGCGCGGCTTGTATGTGGGTCGCGGTCAGCCCATACATGCGCATCGGACCAATCTATTTGACCCAATCCCCACTTTATCAGTTTGCATATATAATTAGAGTAGAAAGCCCAAACCGTTGTTTTTTTTACCCAATTGATTTGGCAGTCCAATCTCGTGGACCTAGGCCCAGGTTGGTCAAAGGAAATAAATAACCGCCCCAAGCAAACCTATATCTATTAGTTTACGTAATGTGAGGTGGCTTATGATAAAAAACTCAAAAACATAACCCTACCCTCCTCTCAAGAATACGTACGGCAGTAGATACCCCCCTCTCTTCATCGAAGTCTCAGATTTTTGCGCACTCTCTATTCCGGTTAGTATGGCTCTTGTATGTTATGTGTGTATTATGTTTATTCATGCAAGTCATTCACTAGGATAAAGTTCGTGATGATTACATGATGATTTGTTATGAGTATGCGATGAGTATTGTTCGTTTAAATCCTACTCAGTTGATCTTGTTATGTGGATGTTTGATTAACAGATTATGTGTACGTATATATATGTTATTATTATGGAATCATTGTGGACCGATTAGCGTGGTACGTGTATACGTGATTAAAAAAAATAGTGACCCGATGAGTATGATGACCGTATGAGAGTAATACTTGATTGAAACTGTTGTTGATAAGGATGATGGCATGATTAATAGTTACTATTTTGATTAACTGAGTAATTCCTGTTAATAATCCGGAAGTGATATATGGAGTTTAAACTATGATTTCGAGTGGTATGGGGATGAATGTTAGATGGGCCGATTTAACCATAGGGTGACAATCTTGTTTGTTAATCTGATAAGGGATAGGGTGCAATATAAATTCATAATGCCCACTATATGATTAGGTGTATTAATTTCTTATGAATACTTGTATCAAACTTAACAAATTAATAACTGATGTAGGATGACCCATATATTGGTAATTGGTTTGATATAATTTAGTGGGATTTCATGTGGGGTAATACTGGTGGGCCGCACATGTTCGAATGTGGGGATTGGACCATGTTGTTTAGGGCATTAACGGTTGGACCTGGGAAATTTAATGGATTATTTGATAATATGGTTACTAACCTACTTGGGCCACACAGCACGGTAAACGGGCATATGTGCACACACTTGGGCTGCGATGTAACTTCATGTCCGCATATGGTATTGGGTCCAGTTGTAAGTACCTAGGTCTTCGTTAGTTGGGCCTTAGGTTTTATTGGGCCATACCTGGTAACGGTGTGGGGAATGCCAATACTTGTATTCGTGTGCACTATCTGATGGATAAATGTGGTTTGATACATGCGGTGCTTGTATGCAAACTGATTATATGTGTAACTATCTTAGGGCTTGGTTGACCCCCGTTGTTAAATAAGTAATTAAGTCATACCGAGCAAACCAAGGTGAGTTCACACTCTTAAGGCATGGGATTCCCGGTGGGTTGGGAATGGGATTAAGAAGCTAAGATGAAACCTGTATATTCACCACTAATAGACTACATTAAACCTGCGTATTCTCGGATTGGGAAGAATACGTACCTCCGTCCTCGGATTGGGAAGGGCACCTACATTTAACCTGCGTATTCTCGGTTGGGTAGAATAAGTACCTCCGTCCTTGGATTGGAAAGGACGCCAGTATATAACTAGTCTAGTGGTTCACAACATGGGGTAGCCCCCATTGATTATGGTTTGGGAAATAAAGAAAGCTGGTTAACATAGGGTTGCAAACAAACTCATGGTTTTGAAACTACTTTAAAACATACACCAACTGTGAACTCGCTCAACTTTGTTGTTGACTCGTTGTTACATGCCTTGCAGGTCGTTAGGTATTTAAGGAGCTTGCACGAGCAGGAGGAGTCGTTGTGGGACATGGACCGTTGTGTGCTATGTTAACATTTAAACTTATTGAACTTATGTTTTGGTTTTACGTTTTATGCTTCCGCTGTTTAACTTGAATTTGGATAACTTGTTTTTGAACACCAATTATATTGTGTGGATGAACTTTTATTTATTTTACTATATTGTTCAATATGATTGGTGGCTTGATCCAGGCCAGTCACGCCTCCTGCGGTGATACTCCGCTTGTGGATTTTGGGGGTGTGACATCCACCATTTTAGTAGCATCAGTTGGAGGAGGTGCAGGTGGTGGAGGCGCTGCCTTAGAATGTATAAATCGTATTGGGTTGTGAAGGCTTTGCTTCTACACACATAAAAGAATACATGTGTCAAGACTGTATAAACGAACATGACACACGCAATGACTACAAGATAACTCACCAGGTGATATCTTCGTCATAAAGGACCCCAAGTTGACCTTTTTCCCAATAACGGGAGGCTTTTGGCATGCAACCCTTTATGTTGCCAGCGCATGGTTGTATTTTGTTTCGTTGCGATCATGCTTATTCGCATTCTTACGCGTCAACTCCTTTACATGGCTTCCTGTTTCAATGCCGGGAGCAGAAGTTGGAGTGGCGCCTGAATGTTTCTCCCTTATGCATGCGCTTCATGTGCTCTTGCTGCCACCAGCTCTGCCAGGTTTGAATTTGACTCCTAATAAGTTAAGCTCCTCGAGTGAATCAGCTACGTATACGTAATTGTCGAAACGACTTTGTCGGGAGCAAGGTGTACCTTTGTGGGAAGCAGCATCAAAGATTACTATAGCAAACTCAATGTTCTTGGCCTTTGACCCACCTACAGTTGAGGCACGTTTCTTCTTTGAAACCTTCTTGACTTTTTGGCCTTCAGGATCAGTACCCAGGTCACGCAAGGCACCTGCACAATCATATCCGGGTGAAGTTAACCCATGCTCAGACGATGCTACTGACTCCGCGCTGGAGAGTATCACAAAATCTTCCACAGCAGGAGTTATGGCCCTACAAGGCCTAGGGTTCTGAAATTGCACACCTTCAATTCCACCGGGGGCATAAAAAACAATTAAGCGTGCGGATGCATGAAATTCGCATGAATACGATCATAACAGGTTTGTTCACCTGAGCGCAACTGCCTTACTCCCATAGCCCCCGAGCAAGCCTCAAAGGCCCTATGAAACAACTCTTTCTCTATGCAAAGAACGTACATGAGTTAAATGCTCATAACTACACATAAATAAGTAAAGGGTTCAGCAAGCTTACTAACACCATCTTAGACGAATATGGGTACATCTAAACTATCTTGTGGCCACAGATAGCTCATACCAACGGTGACGAGCGTCTGCTCCCCAAACGACCTGTTGGGGAGCGCAAGTAATTTTTTATACCACTCCTCCTTCTTGGGGATTGTCAAGGTCTCCTTCTCAATTTCACCAGGTGCACGGAACACCAGGGCGATGGGAATCACCTCCTCGCGAATATAAAATAAATTTCCTTCCAATCATGAAAGCTCTTGGGGGATACAAAAAGATCCTTTTGGCTGCGCCGCGCAACAAGAAAGAGTAGAACCCCATGTTGCACTGCAACTGATAGAACATTCTGAACCGTTCAACCTTCGGCTCCAGACCTTGAGAATGGAAGCACAATTCAAAGTGACGAACTTTAACCATGCCCAAGGGATAAGTTATGTGATGTCGAACTGGTAATATGTAAGAGTTTCGCTGAAGAAGTTCATCACCGGTGTGACACCTGTGCCTCTGTGACCATTAAACAAATACCAAATTTATGAAATATGTGTTTCATACTTGGGATTTGTAAAAATATGTGTATTGTTTGCACATATCAATTCATGTTCGATTTCAAGCTTTAAATCGCTTTCTGGAAGGTTATACGCGCACTGATGCGTAAATATAACCGGTTTAATGCAACGAACACTCTGGAATAGTGAAATAGGATTAACATACCTTAAATAACCTTTACATAACTTAGAAATAATTTTTGGAGGGTTTGGTGTGGCGAAATCAAGTTTATTCGCTTACAGGGACTAATTTCAACAAACTGCGAAAGTATGCCGATTTGTACTGTAACGAACATTCTGGAACTTTATCATAAGTTAAATATGCCCTAAATATCCTTTACATAGCTTAGAAATAGGCTTTGAGGTGTTTGGTGCGCAAAAATAAACTTTCTTGATCAATAGGGACTAAAAGCGTCAAAAAGTGCATAAATTTGCATTTTCGCGCATATCTTACGTTCTGAATACATCCGGGCATCCAAAACTTTGTGTAATCATTAAAATATTTTATTTTAGTGATTGGCATGATAAAATTCCATTCGTCGCGTAATTTGGATCGTTTTTCGCATTCGTTCGTGTTTCGTCGTAATTAACCGAACAACGCAACCGTACGACCAAACGAACCGACATCCAAGATATTTTTGAGCATGTTTCATGTTCCCTATACTTTAACTTCATTTTAGAGCCTTTAAATGGGATTAAAGGGGCTTAAACGTGTCAAAAATGCATCAAAAACCATGTTTTGCACATTCAGGGACCAAAATTGACAATCTGCCATAGTTATCTTAGGAAGGGACCAAAGTTGAAAATCTGATTTCCAGCTTGTTCCAGCTGTTCCCCTCATTTTCACATTGTTTTAATGAAACTAGGGGCTTGTTTTGGGGTACCCATGGTATTCTAAAACCATGGGCACACATGTAAGGTCCAGATCGAAGCTCGGTTTTCGATGAACGATCCTAACGGTCTTGGTTTTCCTATAAATACCCACCTTCCTCATTTGCATTCTTCACACCTTGATCTGATTGCTCTCTAAGTTGAAGTGCTTTCACTTCATACCTGAGAATAATCGGGTCAAACTTCCGTTCTTGGACCTTTTGTAAGTCCTCTTTAGTTCTTTTATGCGTTTTTAGCATGAAAGTCAAACTTTGTTTGACTTTCTGCATTGACCAGTTTATGGTCAACATGAAGTTCGTTTGAACTTCATAACGTGAGCGTAATCACGATGGTTTTAGTCTCTTATGAGTATACCTACTGATTACCACGTTATCTAGGCATAGTGACGAGTCGTAGTTTCGGCCAGAATGCGTATTCTTACATATTTTGTAACCAAACTACTTTTAGGTATCAAAACCCTTTGTTTTGATACCAAACCTGTTTTCAAACCTTGTTAAACATGTTTTGACATGTTTAGCTCATCACTTTAGGTTTAGTGCTTATATAGGGTCGTAAGGTAAGCGGTCTAAACAACCGCCTAGACTTTCGAACCCGACCCGTTTGGTCAATCATTAGGATCCGACCAAACTCATTAGGTGACCATAGTTGTATAGGGAATAACCTTTCGAGGTTATACCTTATGGTCACTTCGTTTAGTTAGTTGTATGATAGGTAATTTATATACCTTAGGAAAATGACCAAAATGCCCTTTTTGCGCATAAATTCATTTTAAGCATATGTAACCTAAATTTTGACGTCTAAACTGATTAGGCAACATTATTAGACATGTTAAGGCATATATTACTTATCATAGGACTAGTTAGGTGGTTCGAACGCGTTTTACGCGAACGACGTGTTAAAGTAGCGTAAGCTACCTAAACGGGTCGTAACGGGTCGTAAGCACTTAGGATAGGTTTCCTTTTAGAATGTAGGCTTTGTTAAACCATATTACATGAGTTTCTATACTCATTTGGTTTACAAAACCTTATTCTATCCGATCTCCCGATTCAGATCCGGTTATTCACATAGTTATCTATATTAGGTGTCGTCTGATTTCCGTGATCCCTCTAGCTTTGCTTGGTTGTTATTCAAGACTTCTAAGCACCCTCAAGTGAGTACATAGTCCCCTCTTTTACTATTTTCAAACTGTTTTGGTGTGGAACACATGTGCCTACTTGTTACTTTCATGCTTTCCATGTTTTCATATCATATACTTGCTATATTCATTAGTACATAATTAGTACATGATTTCATTATGTTTTGCTATGTATGTTCACTTAACATGCTAGCCCATTGTTTTACATTTTGAACTGTTCAAACCATTTGTAACCATTTGATGTATGTGAACCATTGGTAATCATTTGATATATGTGAACCATTTGTAACCATTTGATTGATGTGAACCATTTATAACCATTTGATATATGTGAACCATTTGTAACCATTTGATATATGTGAACCATTTGTAACTGTTTGAACCGTTGGGTTAGGGAAGTGATTAGGTAACGGGGTGGGTGTAATTTGTTAAAGGCATGGTCGATACGCCGCTGGTACTTCCTATATATAAGTGCATTTAACACATTATATATCGTTGCGTTATCTAGATCAATTGGGTAAACGATTTTGAAACGATGTCACATAATGATGTTTTTTTTTTTTGAATAATAACCATACGAGTTTTATTAACAAGTTTCTACGAGATATTTTACAATTTGATTTCATAAAACAAATGTTTTGGAGTTAAGAATCATGGCTACGAGATTTTATTAATCATATCCAACTTGATTTGAGTTGGTTAATTATGTCGTTGTACTATACTTTTCAAAATAAGGTTTTTAAATAAGTATTGCAACATGTAAAACGAGTCATGAATCTAACACTCACATAAAACCTATGTACTCACCGGCATTTTTATGCTGATGTATTTTCACATGTGTTTCAGGTACCATAGTTGATGATATTTGATGATGATATTGATGCATGCTCACATAGGAACGGATGAGGCCTTAGTAACTTAATAACAATAAAAGTCTATTTGTTCATGTTTTGTTTCTTATTCCAATGTAATGTAATACATTTAATTGAATAAAACAAAACTGTTTAATCCATGGTTGTGAAACAATGATTCTGTTACAACACTCCCCCATGTTTCCGCCACGTTTTGTTGTTTTACGTGGTTGGGGTGTGACAGAAAAGTTGGTATCAGAGCCAATGGTTATAGGGAATTAGGTTATTAGTAATGCTTTGACCTAGACTATAACCTTCCTAGTACCCTAACGCGAGTTTACTTGCGTTTAGTCATAAAATAATACTGTTGCCTATCTTTAGGCAACAACCACAATAAGAACACAAAATTCAAATCTGCTTTGAAAACTAATAATCTGTTCTAGGATGATTTATTATAAGGTTACAAACCTTCAAAGTTTTCAAATTCTCGTCAAAGTTTGGGGCTACATAATGTGAACACGTGCAAACTGGAAGGGTGGGTGCCTGTACCCTGAGCTTTCTGTCTAGGGCTAGAGTGTTCGTACAAATCCGCATTATCGGACCAGTCACTCTTACCTGGGAACTCTTGGGGTGAGTGTCCACTTATAGGCGAGCATGTCTCCGCGATACATTATGAGGACCTATTTACTTTGATTCAGCCTTTGTGTGTCGTTTGTTTGCTTCGTGGTTCAAACAAATTACCGTCACCCATGATTTTTGGTCGGTAATTGTAACATCCTATTCTTACCCAATGCCATTTCATTTGTTTTCTCTCTTGTTTCCCCTTTTTAGAATTCCTCCATGACGCGAAAATCAGGTACCTATTGAAGAGCTGGCAGCTGTCATTACGCAGCAAATGACTGCTGCAATCCCAAACATCGTTGCTCAATGTAGCCAAGCTCTCAACAACAATAATGCCCTCTGCAACTTCAAGACGTTCAACTCGGCTAAGCCATCAAAGTTTTCTGGGTCTCAAGGAGCGACTGCACTTCTGCAATGGTTCGAGAGTCTAGAGAGCACCTTCAGGCATGTTCAATGCCCAAATGAGTGAAAGGTAGAATTCACATCTAGTGTCTTTGAGAAACGAGCTTTGACATGGTGGAACGGTGTGATGAGAGATAGGGGTGCCGACGTGGCACTGGCTCAAACGTGGGAAGAGCTTCGAGCTTTGTTGATGAAGGAATTCTGTCCTCATCACGAGATCAGGGCCTTGGAAAGGGAATTCGACGATCTTAAGCAAGATAGCGGTGAGCATCGAGCCTACACGGATCGTTATGAGGAGTTAAGTCTGTTATGCCCGAATATGGTTACGCCTTTGGATAAGGCAATCGAAAAGTACATTGATGGCCTCCCTGACCCAGTACAAGACATTGTGACTGGTAGTAACCCCACTACGATTAGGCAGGCCATTGAGCTATCTGCTACCTTGACTGAATCTCAAATCAGGAAAGGTAAACTTTTCTGAAAAGGTGATAAGAAACCAATCGAGGAATCGAAACCCAAAGATGAACAGACTGAATCCTCCAAGAAGTCAAGGAAGCAAAAAGCTTCCCAGAACTTCGTCGTGGTTGCTCACAATGATCAAGCTGCCCCCAACCAACCAGCTCAACCCCCTGCTAGGAAGCCATACAACGGAACTGCACCCTTGTGCAACCGATGTAACCTTCATCATCATGCTAGTGTGAAGTGCCACAAATGCCAAATTTGTGGACTTATAGGTCATACAGCAAGAGTTTGCCGAGCTGCAGTTGCACCAAATCAAGCTGACAACAATCCTGCTCAAGCTCGTTTTCCACCAGGTTCTTGCTACAACTGTGGCGAGATGGGTCATTTCCGAAGAAATTGCCCAAAGCTTGCTAATGCAAATCCAGCACAGGGATGAGCATCTGACCGACTAGAAGACAAAACCGTTTAGAAATAATCACGTCTCATGTATTATTTTCTTTTGTTGTCAAGGTCCATGAAACAGTTGTTATCTTTGTTTATAAATAAACCTTTTATTTACATTGCAATGTATTTATGTGGTTGCATGTATAAACAACATATCCCCTACAATACCGACAATCAGGGAATCGTATTCCTTGAAGAACAGACTACCCCCAAAATTCTCCATTTTATGATCTCTTGCGTTTTCCATGAAAATCCTAAGTACCCGTTTCTTCCAAAGAAACGAAGTACAAGGCGCAAGTTACAACTCTGGACGAATACCCAAAGTACCACTATAAATCCTTAATAGGGTACCTAAGGTATTTCCGTAAATCCTAAAATTGTTGTGTACCTTAATTCGAATATTACGTTTCTTTGAAAACAAAATAGAATTTTCAGAAGATCATCCTATCTTCATAGATAGATTCTTGAAAATGATTAAAGTACCAAATGAAATCCACGGATTGGATTCCTGGTGTGCTTTAAATGTCCGTGTCCAAAGATAACAAATTAAAGGTCAAATTAAACAAATATGTGATTATGTGCTTATGTGTTCCCTTTTATGTTTTTGTGTGATCCAAGTTTTTGTTATCCAAATCCTCGTAGATTCTTCCATATCTTCGTATAAGGGATTCATAGTAGGATATCCAAAGGTACTACCTTAAATCCTTAATAGGCTTCTACGTAATAGTAAAGACCCTTGGATTATAATGTACTATTCCATAATTAGACCCCTTGAGTGGTTTAGTTAAATAGATTGATCCAAAAATCTGGTTAGGAATATCATGTGATGATATAGCTGAAAAGACTCCTAGGTGGTCTAATTAAAGAGATCATTTGTCGATCTAATTAAAAGGACCCTATGATAGTCTAGTCACACTCATCACAGGTTTGATTTTCTTCCCCTTCACATTACAAAACAAACTGTGCGGACTGTGCAAGGAATTACGTAATTATGGATGCATACATAATTATGGAATTCAGTGCACAGAAACCACAACAAGTTTTGTCATGTGTCTAGAGTTAACTCAGTTCATTTCCGTTTCTAAAGAATACCCATTGAGGAAAATGACTCATTCCGTTCATTTTCGTTTCTGAAGAATATCCATCGAGGGAAATGAATATCCCTGATTTTTCTTTTTCCTTCATTTCTATTTCTGAAGAATACCCATTGAGGAAAATGACTCATTCCGTTCATTTTCGTTTCTGAAGAATATCCATCGAGGGAAATGGATATTCTTGATTTTTCCTTCATTTCCGTTTCTGAAGAATACCCATTGAGGAAAATGACTCATTCCGTTCATTTTCGTTTCTGAAGAATATCCATCGAGGGAAATGAATATTCTTGATTTTTCCTTCATTTCCGTTTCTGAAGAATACCATTGAGGAAAATGACTCATTCCGTTCATTTTCGTTTCTGAAGAATATCCATCGGGGGAAATGAATATTCTTGATTATTCGTTCATTTTCGTTTCTGAAGAATACCATTGAGGAAAATGACTCATTCCGTTCATTTTCGTTTTTGAAGAATATCCATAGAGGGAAATGAATATTCTTTATTATTCGTTCATTTTCATTTCTGAAGAATACCCACTGAGGAAAATGACTCATTCTGTTCATTTTCGTTTCTGAAGAATATCCATCGAGGGAAATGAATATCCATGATTTTTCCTTCATTTTCATTTTTAAAGATTGTCCGTTGAGAGAAATGACAAGATTATGCCTTGCGTAATCTTTGATGGGTTATTCTACGCAAATAGATAAACACCCTAGATTCCATGCAAGGCAATTATTTAACACAACGTCACAGACAGACTCCTACGAATAAATTTCGGGACGAAATTTCCTAAAGTAGGGGAGACTGTGACACCTGTGCCTCTACAACCATCAAACAAATACCAAATTTATGAAATATTGTGTTTCATACTTGGGATTTGTAAAAATACGTGTATTGTTTGCACATATCAATTCACGTTCGATTTCAAGCTTTAAATTGCTTTCAGGAATGTTATACGCGCACTGATGCGTAAATATAACCAGTTTAATGCAAAGAACACTCCGGAATAGTGAAATATGCTTAACATACCTTAAATAACCTTTACATAACTTAGAAATAAGTTTTGGAGGGTTTGGTGTGGCGAAATCAAGTTTATTCGCTTACAAGGACTAATTTCGACAAACTACGAAAGTATGCCGATTTGTACTGTAACGAACATTCCGGAACTTGATCATAAGTTAAATATGCCCTAAATATCCTTTACATAGCTTATAAATAGGCTTTGAGGTGTTTGGTTTGCAAAAATAAACTTTCTTGATCAATAGGGACTAAAAGCGTCAAAAAGTGCACAAGTTTGCATTTTCGCGCATATCTTACGTTCTGAATACATCCGGACATCCAAAACTTTGTGTAATCATTAAAATATTTTATTTTAGTGATTGGCATGATAAAATTCCATTCGTCGCGTAATTTGGATCATTTTTCGCATTCATTCATGTTTCGTCGTAATTAACCGAACAACGCAACCGTACGACCAAACGAACTTACATCCGAGATATTTTTGAGCATGTTTCATGTTCCCTATACTTTAACTTCATTTTAGAGCCTTGAAATGGGATTAACGGGACTTAAACGTGTCAAAAATGCATCAAAAACCATGTTTTGCACATTCGGGGACCAAAATTTACAATCTGCCATAGTTATCTTAGGAAGGGACCAAAGTTGAAAATCTGATTTCCAGCTTGTTCCAGCTGTTCCCCTCATTTTCACATGGTTTTAATGAAACTAGGGGCTTGTTTTGGGGTACCCATGGTATTCTAAAATCATGGGCACACATGTAAGGTCCAGATCGAAGCTCGGTTTTCGATGAACGATCCTAACGGTCTTGGTTTTCCTATAAATACCCACCTTCCTCAATTGCATTCTTCACACCATGATCTGATTGCTCTCTATGTTGAAGTGCTTTCACTTCATACCTGAGAAAAATCGGGTCAAACTTCCGTTCTTGGACCTTTTGTAAGTCCTCTTTCGTTCTTTTATGCTTTTTTAGCATGAAAGTCAAACTTTGTTTGACTTTCTGCATTAACCAGTTTATGGTCAACATGAAGTTCGTTTGAACTTCATAACGTGAGCGTAATCACGATGGTTTTAGTCTCTTATGACTATACCGACTGATTACTACGTTATCTAGGCATAGTGACGAGTCGTAGTTTCGGCCAGAATGCGTATTCTTACGTATTTTGTAACCAAACTACTTTTAGGTATCAAAACCCTTTTTTTTGATACCAAACCTATTTTCAAACCTTGTTAAACATGTTTTGACATCTTTAGCTCATCACTTTAGGTTTAGTGCTTATATAGGGTCGTAAGGTAAGCGGTCTAAACAACCGCTTAGACTTTCGAACCCGACCCGTTTGGTCGATCATTAGGATCCGACCAAACTCATTAGGTGACCATAGTTGTATAGGGAATAACCTTTCGAGGTTATACCTTATGGTCACCTTGTTTAGTTAGTTGTATGATAGGTAATTTATATGCCTTAGGAAAATGACCAAAATGCCCTTTTTACGCATAAATTCATTTTTAGCATATGTAACCTAAATTTTGACGTCTAAACTGATTAGCAACATTATTAGACGTGTTAAGGCATATATTACTTATCATAGGACTAGTTAGGAGGTTCGAACGCGTTTTACATGAACGACGCGTTAAAGTAGCGTAAGCTACCTAAACGGGTCGTAACGGGTCGTAAGCACTTAGGATAGGTTTCCTTTTAGAATGTAGGCTTTGTTAAACCATATTACATGAGTTTCTACACTCATTTGGTTTACGAAACCTTATTCTATCCGATCTCCCGATTCAGATCCGGTTATTCACATAGTTATCTATATTAGGTGTCGTCTGATTTCCGTGATCCCTCTAGCTTTGCTTGGTTGTTATTCAAGACTTCTAAGCACCCTCAAGTGAGTACATAGTCGCCTCTTTTACTGTTTTCAAACTGTTTTGGGGTGGAACACATGTGCCTACTTGTTACTTTCATGCTTTCCATGTTTTCATATCATATACTTGCTATGTTCATTAGTACACTATTAGTACATGATTTCATTATGTTTTGCTATGTATGTTCACTTAACATGCTAGCCCATTGTTTTACATTTTGAACTGTTCAAACCATTTGTAACCATTTGATGTATGTGAACCATTGGTAATCATTTGATATATGTGAACCATTTGTAACCATTTGATGTATGTGAACCATTGGTAATCATTTGATATATGTGAACCATTTGATTGATGTGAACCATTTCTAACCATTTGATATATGTGAACCATTTGTAACGATTTGATATATGTGAACCATTTGTAACTGTTTAAACCGTTGGGTTAGGGAAGTGATTAGGTAACGGGGTGGGTGTAATGTGTTAAAGGCATGGTGGATACGCCGCTGGTACTTCCTATATATAAGTGCATTTAACACATTATATATCGTTGCGTTATCTAGATCACTTGGGTAAACGATTTTGAAACGATGTCACATAATGATGTTTTTTTTTAATAATAACCATACGAGTTTTATTAACAAGTTTCTACGAGATATTTTACAATTTGATTTCTTAAAACAAATGTTTGGGAGTTAAGAATCATGGCTACGAGATTTTATAAATCATATCCAACTTGATTTGAGTTGGTTAATTATGTCGCAATACTATACTTTTCAAAATAAGGTTTTTAAATAAGTATTGGAACATGTAAAACGAGCCATGAATTTGACACTCACATAAAACCTATGTACTCGCCGGCATTTTTATGCTGATGTATTTCACATGTGTTTCAGGTACCATAGTTGATGATATTTGATGATGATATTGATGCATGCTCACATAGGAACGGACGAGGCCTTAGTGACTTAATAACAATAAAAGTCTATTTGTTCATGGTTTGTTTCTTATTCCAATGTAATGTAATACATTTAATTGAATAAAACGAAACTGTTTAATCCATGGTTGTGAAACAATGATTCTGTTACAACACTCCCCGACGTTTCTGCCAAGTTTTGTTGTTTTACGTGGTCGGGGTGTGACAACCGGAAGCCAGAAGTTACATCTTGAAAGAAGTCGGCATATAATGTCCCATATCTAGCCAGAGCGTCGGCCGTCATCTGCCCCGCTGCCTGTAAAGTAGCACCCCACACATCATCGAAGTGGAACCCATGAACGATCTGGTTAAAAGGAGGTTTGTCCCATTTGATCAGAGGAATTTCTCCACGGGTTTCTTCTATATCGACGACAATTTCTGGTTGATCGGCCAAGCATATATCTAGAGATACTTGGGAAATCTTCAAAATCTAGGTCCCCCGTTGAAGATCTTCAAAAACTTGAAGGCAGTTTGTCGGTTAGAGAGAAGAATAGAAGAAGATTTGAAGAACAGTGACTTCTCCTTCGGCTTCGTCTTCTATTTATACCTATCGCATTTAATGCGATGGGTAAGCGTGCCTCCACTTGACAACGCAGGTCCAGTAAGGCGGTGACACGTCAGGCGGGAAAACTGGATCGATGGTTACCACGCATGCATGGTTTTCACTAGCCTGACACAAGACGAAAAGCATGCCTGACACTGTGACGACATGCTTGTTACAATATCAGCAGTCACATCTGTCGTACCTTTTTCACCAACCCTTCAGAAGATTTTTTTTTTTTAATCTCCAATGTAAACGTGCGCCACCCATGGTTTTTTACAAAGAACTCTAATAGGTGTGCCACATAACACAAAAAACAAGTCGAGATGCTCACTTATGACTAAGGTCAAGCCTTAGCACCTACACATCGATATATAGCGCAAACATGTAAGATTTTTTCATAGTCAGAGCTCCAACCACTTTCGTTCGCGCATGGAAGAAGCACTAGACTGGGTATAACAACCCTCCTAAAAATATTTCCAACACCCTTAATATATTTAGAGTACCCCTATACGTCCTAAAATACACCCCGTATACGAGAAATGGCCCGAAATACCTTTATTTTTACAAAAATTAATTAAAAACAATTTTTAATGGTCCTTGGCAGCCCGCGATAGAGCCACTTAAGGCTTACGCGGGGCGCGACAGCCTTGCTACGCAACCTCACCCTGAGCTGCCACGTGGCAGCTTCGTGTCAAGTCTATGTGGATCACCGGACCACCCTACGCCCTAAATCCCCTACGTCGCGGCCCGCGAAGTCTAAGCCTTTGGCTTACGTGGGGCGGGACGATGTGTCTGATCAGCCCTATAAATGGATTCGATCGGCTCTCATTTTCAGTCAGTCATTCACAACTTTCTCTCTCAAATTCTAAAGTGTAGAAGTAATACTCGGGCATTAAACCCCCCTAATTAACGAAGTTCTGCCTCATTGTAAGTATCATAACCCCCGGTTACGTATTAGATACGCTGCCCGATTGATTGAGGATTCCATAACGGCTGTCGAGGTTCTGCCCGACGTAGTCGTTGGAATTCTGTCTCGGGGAGGGTATTACTAATGTAAATATTGGGTTATTATACTAACGCGTGTGCATTGTGTAATTAATAGATAATCACCAGGAAATCACAAAGGAAAACCCTAAGATAGCAATGTGAGTAATCCTCCTTTTTGCAAACTGTTTTTACAAAACCTCAAATATTTTACATTATATTAAACAGTGATTGAGTATTTGTATTCTACAACTATCATCGGTATGTTGGGGTTTTGTATACAAAATTTGTTACTACACTGTGAGTAGTAACATGACCACAATTCGGGTTGACAGTACCGTGGGTGGTAATTAAAGTAGAAAATAAACAAATGTAATTGCGCGACCGCCCTCAATACTGTAAACGGTTTTACCTATCTTGATTAAACTGGGATTCACTCACCAGTATTTCCCACTGACAAAATGTTTTTAAACGCGTTTCAGGTAGCAAAATGTGAAAGCCAAATAGAAGCCAGCTGGACAGCACTGAAGGCTTGAAAAAGTGGCTATAAAAGTTACCTAAATAAAGAGATGTTTTAATTTAAATAAAATAGGGTTTATCCTTATGAAAATGTGTGTACTGAAAACTTGGGAATCTCCCACGTGTTTAATATTATAAAAGTGTGGTATTTTACTCTGATAAAATATTTCCTAACTACGGTCCTGATGTAATATCCGCTGCCCAACTGATAAACACCGATACCACTGAAACTGGCCGCAGCCGCCCGTTCCCGGGTAAATAGGGGACGGGGGTTGCGACAGAAGCTGGTATCAGAGCTACAGCCACTAATTCAGCCACAGAAGTTGTCGCAACCCCCGATCCCTATATCATCGCGAACGGGCGGCCGCAAGCCAGTTTCGGTGGTATCGCGTGTTTAATCAAATTTGGCAGCGGAATTTACATCAGGAACGTAGTTAGGAAATATTTTATCAGAGTAAAATACCACAATTTCATAATATTAAACACATGGGGTAAAATGCAAGTTTTAATTACACACACTTTCATAGGGATAAACCCTATTTTATTTAATGAAAACATCTATTTTGTTTAGGTAACTTTATTGCCACTTTTCCAAGCCTTCAGTGCTGTCCAGCTGGCTTCTATTTGGCTTTCACATTTTATTACCTGAATCGCATTTTAAAATCATTTTGTCAGTGGGCAATACTGGTAAGTGAATCCCAGTTTAATCAAGTTTAAATAAAAACTATTGTACAGTATTAAGGGCGATCTCGCAATTACATTTGTTTCCAAGTTATATCAATTAACATCCATGGTACTGTCGGACCCGACTTGTGGAAATGTTACCCCTCGCAAGGCAGTAACATAACTTTGTATACAAAACCCCAACATACGCATGATAATTGTATTCTTATAAATACCCGATAACTGTTTAATATATAATTAATTAAGTGAGGTTTTATAAAAACAGTTTGCAAAAAGGAGATTACTCACATTGTTGTCTTAGAGTTTTCCGTAAGGGTTTTCTGGTGACAATCTATAATTTACACAAATGCACACATGTTAGTATAATAACCCATTTTAACATTAGTAATACCCTCCCCGAGATGGCATTCCAACGACTACGTCGGGCAGAACTACGAAAGCCGTTACGGAACCCTAGATCAATCGGGCAGCGTATCTAATACGTATCCAGGGGTTATAATACTTACAACGGAGCAGAAATTTGTTATTTAGGGGGTATTATACCCAAGTATAGCTTCTACTATGTGGAAATTCGTAAGAAAGAAAAGAAATTGAGCGACTGAAACTGATATCCCGAGCTCCCATTATATAGGGCCTCATCTCGGGTTTCTCGCGGCCCACGTAAAACAAGGCAAGGGCCTACGCGGCTCGCATCAACATCGGTCAACGCTATAGCTGATCCATGTCATCGACTAGACCTGCCGGGTGTTGGGCCAGGTGGCGGCCCGCGTCGGGGTTGAGGTGAGACTTACGCGGCCCGCCTCAAGCCCAAAATTTCAGTTTTAATTATTTTTAATAATATTTAAGGTATTCGGGGCCCGTTTTCACGTATGGGGTGTATTTTTGGACATATTGGGATATTTTAAAATATATTAGGGTGTCGGAAAATAATTTGAGGGTGTCGGTTTAGAGTTGTTATATCCTCCCCACCTTGTTTTAGAGCTCGTCCTCGAGATCTACTGGAACAAGTGTGGATATTTCCTTTGCATTTCTGACTCAAGCTCCCATGTATACTCAGGTCCTCTTTTGGAGCCCCACTTCACTTTGACCAGAACTAATCTCTTATGCTTAAGGTTCCTGACTTTCCTATCTTCAATCTGTAGAGGCTTTTCTACAAATTTGAGTTGTTCATTTACCTCTATATCCTTAAGAGGTACCATTAGTGATTCAACAGCTAAGCATTTCTTGAGATTAGATACATGAAATACATCATGTATTCCTGCCATTTCCTCTGGCAATTGTAGCTGATAGGCTACAGGTCCTATTCTTCTAATAATCTCAAAAGGTCCAACATACCTGGGACTTAGCCTTCCTCTTTTGATGAATCTTACCACTCATTTCCAAGGAGAGACTTTCAACAACACTTTATCTCCTACTTGAAATTCCAATGGTTTGTGTCGGTCATCGGCATAGCTTTTCTGTCGATCACGTGCTGCTTTCAGTCGTTCCTTGCCTTGAATGATCTTGTTAGTTGTTTCTTGTATTATCTCAGGTCCAGATAGTTGCTCTTCCCTAATTTATGCCCAACAGACTGGGGTTTCTGCACTTTCGTCCATAAAGTGCTTCGAATGGTGCAGCATTTATACTTGTGTGATAACTATTATTATAAGAAAATTCTATTAAAGGTAAGTGATGGTCCCAATTACCTCCGAAATCAATTACACAAGCTCTAAGCATATCTTCCATTGTTTGAATTATTCTTTCGCTTTGTCCATCCGTTTGAGGATGATAAGCTGTGCTTAGATTCAACTTGGTTCCCATTGCCTTTTGGAAACTTGACCAAAAATGAGAGGTAAATAGGCTATCCCTATCAGAAACAATTGATAAAGGAATTCCATGTAATGAAACAATTTCATTTACATATAATTTGGTTAATTGTTCCATACTAAAAGTTTCCTTCATTGGTATGAAATGAGCTGACTTGGTTAGCCTATCTATAATCACCAAGATTGTATCATTACCTTTCCTTGTTTTGGGTAATTTAGTAACAAAATCCATTGTTATTAATTCCCATTTCCACACTGGCATTTCTAACTTTTGCAACAGACCTGAGGGTTTCTGGTGTTCAGCTTTAACTTGTGAATAGGTTAAACATTTAGAAACATAGGTTGCTATGTCCTTTTTCATTCCTATCCACCAGAAATTCTTTCTTAAATCCTGATACATCTTATCACTTCCTGGGTGCATCATATACTTAGACTTATGGGCTTCTTCTAATATACGATGACGTAGGTTTCCTAATTTAGGTATCCACATTCTCTTTTCATGGAATCTCTAAATTCCATCCATTCCTTGTTCTAATTCCTTAATCATACCTTTTAGATTTTCAGTATCATCTTTGATTACTGATTCTTGTGCTTTTCTAATTTGATCATTTAAATCTACTTGTAGATTTAATTTAAGAGAACGTACCCTTTTTGGCTTTTCATGATATTTTCGGCTTAAAGCATCTGCCACTACATTTGCTTTTCCTTCATGATACTGGATAACACAATCATAATCACTAAGCATTTCCATCCAGCGTCTTTGTCTCATATTTAATTCCTTTTGTCCAAAAACATATCTTAAACTTTTATGATCAGTAAATATGGTAAACTTACTACCATAAAGATAATGTCTCCAAATTTTCAAAGCAAAAATTATTGCTCCTAATTCAAGATCATGGGTTGAATAATTCTCTTCATGATTCTTAAGTTGTCTAGAGGCGTAAGCTATAACCTTTTGACGGTGCATTAATACACATCCATAACCTAGTTTAGAGGCGTCACAATAAACTACTAAATCTTCAGTTCCTTCTGGTAACGCCAATATGGGAGCATGGGTTAATCTTTGCTTAAGAATTCTAAAGGCTTCTTCTTGCTTTGGTCCTCATTCAAACTTAATGGATTTACAGGTTAACTTAGTTAAAGGAATGGCTATTTTAGAAAAATCTCGAATAAATCTTCTATAATAACCGGCCAATCCTAAGAAACTTCTAACCTCGGTTGGTGACTCAGGGGTTTTCCATTTAGTTATTGCCTCGATTTTTGTGGGATCCACATGAATTCCTTCATGGTTTACTAAGTGTCCGAGAAACTGTACCTGTTCTAACCACAATTCGCATTTTGAAAACTTAGCATAAAGTTTTTCCTTTCTTAGTAAACTTAGAAGTGCGTGCAAATGCTTTGTATGTTCTTCTTTACTCTTAGAGTAAATTAGAATATCATCTATGAAGACAATTATGAATTTATCCAAATATGGCTTACATATTCGGTTCATCATGTCCATAAATGCGGCTGGGGCATTGGTTAAACCAAATGGCATGACAGTAAATTCATAATGACCATACCTGGTTCTAAATGCGGTTTTAGGAATATCCTCTTCCTGTACCTTTAATTGATGATATCCTGATCTTAAATCGATTTTAGAGAAAAATCGAGCTCCTTGTAGTTGATCGAATAGATCATCGATTTTTGGTAATGGATACCGGTTCTTAATCGTGACCTTGTTTAATTCATGGTAATCAATGCACATACGCATCGATCCGTCCTTCTTTTTAACGAACAAAATTGGCGCTCCCCATGGCGTTGAGCTTGGCTGTATAAATCCTTTTTCCAACAATTCGTCTAATTGCTTCTTTAGTTTCACCATTTCTGCGGGTGCCAACCGGTAAGGTGCTTTGGCAATTGGTGCTGTTCCTGGTAGCAGGTGAATTCTGAATTCAACTTCTCTATCCGGCGGTAGTCCTGGTAATTCCTCTGGGAATATATCTGAAAACTGAGACACTACTGGAATTGTGACACCTGTGTCACTTCAACCATCAAACAAATACCAAGCCAATTATATATTGTATTTCATACTTGGGATCTGTATAAATATGTGTATCTTTTGCACATATCAACTCTTGTTCGATTTCAAGCTTTAAATCGCTTTCTGGAGGGTTATACGTGCACTGATGCGTAAAAATAACCAGTTTAATGCAACGAACACTCCTGAATAGTGAAATAGGCTTAACATACCTTAATTAACTTTTACATAACTTAGAAATAAGTTTTGAAGGCTTTGGTATGGCAAAATCTAGTTTATTCGCTTACAGGGACTAAACTTGACAAACTGCGAAAGTATGCCAATTTGAACTGTAACAGACTTTCCGGAACATGACCATAAGTTAAACACACCTTAAATATCCTTTATATAGCTTAGAAATAGGCTTTGAGGGGTTCGGTGTGCTAAAATAAACTTTTGGGTCATTCAGGGACTAAAAGCGTCAAAAAGTGCACAAGTTTGCATTTTCGCGCATAACTCACATTCTGAATACATCCAGACATCCAAAAATTTATGTAAGCACTAAAATATTTTATTTTAGTGTTTGGCACAAGAAAAATCCATTCGTCACGCCATTTGGATCGTTTTTCGCGCTTGTGCGCATTCCGTCGTAATTAAGCGAACATCGCGTTCGTACGACCAAACGAACCAACATCCGACATATTTTTGAGCATGTTTCATGTCCACAATGTTTAGACATCATGTTAGGGCCTTAAAGTTGGCTTAACGGGCCTTAAACATGTCGGAAATGGCTTAAACACATAACAGGGACTGAAACTGCAACATTTGAAACTTGTTTTCTGATCTGAAGAGCTAGGCGGCCCGCGTGAGCCCAAGCTTAAATCTTAGGCGGCCCACGTCAGCCTCTCTGATCAGATAATATCGAACAGTCAGCAGATTCCAGCTGTTTTATTCACATCCACACATTCTCAACTACACATTCAGCTCATTTAGACCCATTTTTAGCCACCACAACTTTCCGACACTTGTACGGATACGATTAAAGCACGTTTTCCATGAAACGATCTTAACGGTTACCCGAAAACTACAAATACCCCACCCCCATTGCTTCTAAACCCACAAGAATCTGATTAAAAAGACTCTAAGTTGGAACCATTGTTTCATACCTGAGATTCTCGGATCGAGATTAGCATTCGGGGACCCTTCGTAAGTATTCTTTCGTTCTTTTCTTTATTTTATTGCTTTTCGAGTCCGAAAGTCAAAATTTGTTTGACTTTCAGCGTTGACTAGCTTATGGTCAATGCGAAGTTCGTTTGAACTTCGCAACGTGATTGTAATCACGATGGTTATAGTCCCTTGGGACTATGCCTACTGATTACCACGTTGTCTAGGGTCGTAAGGGTAAGCGATCTGATAAATCGCTTATACCTTCGAACCCGACCCAGTTTGGTCGATCATTAGGATCCGACCAAATACATTAGGTGACCATAGTATATAGGGAATAACCTTCCGAGGTTATACCCTATGTTCACATCGTTTGAGTAGTTGTATGATAGGTAGTTTATATACCTTAGGTAAATTACCAGAATACCCTTTTCATGTATAATTGGTAATTAAGCATATGTAACCTAAACTTTTGTCACATAACTGATTATGTAACATGTTTAGGCATATAACACTTGTCATAGGACTAGTTAGGCGGTCCGAACGCGTTCTACGCGAACGACGCGTTAAAGTAGCATAAGCTACCTTAATGAGTCGCGATGGGTCGAAAGCACTTAGGTTAGGTTTCATTTAGCATGAAGGCTTTGTTAAACCATATGACATGAGTCTCTATACTCGTTTGGTTTACGAACCCTCATTCTATCCAATCATCCGATTTAGGTCCGGTTATTAACATAGTTACCTATATTAGGTGCCGTTTGATATCCGCGATCTCTAGCATTGTTTGGTTGTTACTCAAGGACTACTAAGCAATCTCAAGTGAGTACATAGACCCCTCTTTTACTGTTTTCAAACTGTTTTGGGGTGAAACACATGTGCCTACTTGTTACTTTCATGCTTTCCTGTTTTCACATCATATACTTGCTATGTTCATTAGTACATTTATAGTACATGATTTCAATACATTTTATGCTATGTATGTCCATTTAGTGCATATTTAGTACATTGTTTTACATTACAATTTGTTGCATATGCTCATCCATCATATGAACACAGTATATTACATTTTGAACCGTTTATAACTATTTGACTATGTGAACCGTTTGTATCTGTGAACCGTTTGTATCTGTGAACCGTTTGTATTTGTGAACCATTTGTATCTGTGAACCGTTTGTATCTGTGAACCGTTTGTATCTGTGAACCGTGTGAACCTTATTTGACCATACATAAACATTTATGCAATTGTTAAACATTACATTTTGATGGTTTGGTTTGGTTTGAGTAAGTGATTTAAGTAACGAGGCGTGTGTAATATGATACAAGCATGGTGGATACGCCGCTGGTACTTCCTATATATAAGTGTTTGTATGGTATTACATGTCGTAGCGTTATTTGAATCATTTCAGTTTGAGACATATAACATTTTATACAAAAATCATACTTTTCACAAAACATTGATTTACAAACAACTTATCTTATACAAACACATCATTTTACATGGTTATTCATTTAACCTGACATTTATTTATACATATCATCTGATCTTATCGTTTTTCAAATGATTTACAAGACAAAGGAAATTGCAAGGTTCATGACTAAACATTTTCTCAAACATAAGTCATGAATCTTATTTTCACAAACCTATGTATCTCACAGGCATTTTTATGCTGACGTACCTATTTTCACATGTGTTTTCAGGAGATGATGCATAGGACCTAGCAAGACATAATGAGGCGGACCTGTGCCTTAGTGACTTAAAACGAGACAAGAACTAGTTAAATTTTGTTATGTACTATTTATTTCTTGTTTAAAGACAATGTAACTCGCTTGTTTGTTGAATAAAACGAAGATTCTATTGCCATGGATTTGAAACAATTAATTCTGTTACAACACTCCCCGATGTTTCCGCCACGTTTTGTATGTTCTACGTGGTCGGAGTGTGACAGAAAAGATGGTATCAGAGCTAATGGTTATAGGGAATTAGGTTATTAGTAATGCTTTGACCTAGTCTATAACCTTCTTAGGACCCTAACACGAGTTTACTTGCGTTTAGTTATAAAACAATACCGTCACCTATCTTTAGGCGACGACCACAACAAGAACATAAATTTCAAAACCGCTTTGAAAACTAATCATCTGTTCTAGGATGATTGATTACTAGGTTTTGAACCCTCTATTGTAAGGTTTTGAACTCTCTATTATAAGGTTTTGAACCCTTTGAGTTTTCAAAATCTCGTCAAGGTTTTGGGTTTTAAATAATGTGAACACGTGCAAACTGGAAGGGTGAATGCCTGTATTCTGGGTTTTCTGTCTAAGCAAGCACTTCGTATACATCTCATCAGACGCGAGACCAGTTGTGCTTACCTGGGAATTCTTGGGATGAGTGTTCACTTATAGGCGAGCATGTCTTCGCGATACATTATTTTTGACCTATTTACTTTGATTATTCACCGGGGTCATTTGTTGCTTTGTAGTAACAAACAAATGACCACTATCCTTGCTTTCATCAGATTTGTTCATCTCATTCTTTTCGTCTAATTCTCTCACTCATTTCATTTCATGTTTCCTCTTTTAGAATGCCTCCACGACGCGAAAATCCGGTATCTATTGATGAGCTGGCAGCTGTCATTACACAGCAAATGACTGCTGCAATCCCGAACGTCGTTGCTCAATGTTACCAAGCTATCAACAACAATAATGCCCTCTGGAACTTCAAGACGTTCAACTCGGCCAAGCCATCAAAGTTTTCTGGGTCTCAAGGAGCGACTGCACTTCTGCAATGGTTCGAGAGTCTAGAGAGCACCTTCAGGCATGTTCAATGTCCAAACGAGCGAAAGATAGATTTTGCATCTAGTGTCTTTGAGAAACGAGCTTTGACGTGGTGGAACGGTGTGGTGAGAGATAGGGGTGCCGAAGTGGCACTGGCTCAAACGTGGGAAGAACTTAGAGCACTAATGATGAAGGAATTCTGTCCTCGTCATGAGATCAGGGCCTTGGAAAGGGAATTCGACGATCTTAAGCAAGACAGCGGTGAACATCGAGCATACACTGATCGATATGAGGAGCTGAGTCTGTTGTGTCCTACCATGGTTACGCCTTTGGATAAGGCGATCGAAAAATACATTGATGGCCTCCCTGACTCAGTTCAAGACATTGTTACCGGTAGTAACCCCACTACGGTTAGGCAGGCCATTGAGCTAGCTGCAACCTTGACCGAATCTCAGATCAGGAAACGTAAGCTTTTCCGAAAGGGTGACAAGAAACCGGTCGAGGAATCGAAGCCAATCGAGGAATCAAAGACCATGGATGAACAGTCTGGATCCCTTGAGCGGTCAAAGAAGCGAAAGGCTTCTCAGAACTTTGCCATGGTTACTCACAATGATCAAGCCGTCCTCAACCAACCAGCTAAACCCCGTGCTAGGAAGCCATACAATGGAACTTCACCCTTGTGCAACAAATGTAACCTTTATCATCATACTATGGTGAAGTGCTGCGAATGCCAAATTTGTGGACGTAAAGGTCATACAGCAAAAGTTTGCGTAGCAGCAGTTGCACCAAATCAAGCTAACAACAAACCTGCTCGAGCTCGCTTTCCACCGGGTTCTTGCTACAAGTGTGGCGAGATGGGACATTTCCGAAGAAATTGCCCAAAGCTTGCTAATGCTAATCCAGCACAGAGATGAGCATCTGACCGACTAGAAGACAACACTCTTTAGAAATGATCACATCTTATGTATTATTTTCTGTTGTTGTCAAGGTCCATGAAACAGTTGTTAACATTGTTTATAAATAAATCTTTTTATTTACATTGCAATGTATTTATGTGATTGTATGTATAAACAACATATCCCCTACAATACCGACAATCAAGGAATCGTATTCCTTGAAAAACAAACTACCCCCAAAATTTTCCCATCATATGATCTCTTGCGTTTTCCACGAAATTCCTAAGTACCCGTTTATTCTAAGGAAACGAAGTACAAGGCGCAAATTACAACACTGGACGAATACCCAAAGTACCACTGTAAATCCTTAATAGGGTACCTAAGGGTATTTCCGTAAATCCTAACATTGTTGTGTTCCTTAATTCGACTATTACGTTTCTTTGAAAACAAAATCGAATTTTGGGAGATCTTCATATCTTTTCAGATAAATCCCAGAGGACATTGAAGTCAATTGACTGGTTTCCATATCCGTTCTCAATCGATAACAAATTATTAACAAATTAATAACCAAGTTAAACAACTATGTGATTATGTGCTTATGAACATTACAAGACAAACTGTGCGGACTGTGCAAGGAATTACGTAATTATGGATGCATACATAATTATGGAATTTAGTGTACAGAAACCACAGCGAGCTTTGTCATGTGCCTAGAAGTTAACTCTATTCATTTCCATTTCTGATGAAGCACCCGTTGAAAATGACTCCGTTTGTTCATTTTCGTTTCTGAAGATTTGTCTGTTAAGGAAATGAATATCCGTTTGTCTCTCCTTTTCATTTCCATTTCTGATGAAGCACCCGTTGAAAATGACTCCGTTTGTTCATTTTCGTTTCTGAAGATTTTTCCGTTAAGGAAATGAATATCCGTTTGTCTCTCCTTTTCATTTCCATTTCTGATGAAGCACCCGTTGAAAACGACTCCGTTTGTTCATTTTCGTTTCTGAAGATTTTTCCGTTAAGGAAATGAGATTTGTCCGTTAAGGAAATGAATATCCGTTTGTCTCTCCTTTTCATTTCCATTTCTGATGAAGCACCCATTGAAAATGACTCCGTTTGTTCATTTTCGTTTCTGAAGATTTGTCCGTTAAGATCCGTTTGTTTCTCCTTTTCATTTCCATTTCTGAGGAAGCACCCGTTGAAAATGACTCCGTTTGTTCATTTTCGTTCTGAAGAATGTCCGTTAAGGAAATGACAGGATTATGCCTTACATATCTCTGGTGGTTATTTGACACAAAGTCACAAATAGACTCCTACGAATAAATTTCGGGACGAAATTTCCTAAAGTAGGGGAGACTATGACACCTGTGTCACTTCAACCATCAAACAAATACCAAGCCAATGAAATATTGTATTTCATACCTGGGATCTGTATAAATATGTGTATCTTTTGCACATATCAACTCTTGTTCGATTTCAAGCTTTAAATCGCTTTCTGGAGGGTTATACGCGCACTGATGCGTAAAAATAACCAGTTTAATGCAACGAACACTCCGGAATAGTGAAATAGGCTTAACATACCTTAATTAACCTTTACATAACTTATAAATAAGTTTTGAAGGCTTTGGTATGGCAAAATCTAGTTTATTCGCTTACAGGGACTAAACTTGACAAACTGCGAAAGTATGCCAATTTGAACTGTAACAGACTTTCCGGAACATGAACATAAGTTAAACACACCTTAAATATCCTTTATAGAGATTAGAAATAGGCTTTGAGGGGTTCGGTGTGCTAAAATAAACTTTTGGGTCATTCAGGGACTAAAAGCGTCAAAAAGTGCACAAGTTTGCATTTTCGCGCATAACTCACATTCTGAATACATCCGGACATCCAAAAATTTATGTAAGCACTAAAATATTTTATTTTAGTGTTTGGCACAAGAAAAATCCATTCGTCACGCCATTTGGATCGTTTTTCGCGCTTGTGCGCATTCCGTCGTAATTAAGCGAACATCGCGTTCGTACGACCAAACGAACCAACATCCGACATATTTTTGAGCATGTTTCATGTCCACAATGTTTAGACATCATGTTAGGGCCTTAAAGTTGGCTTAACGGGCCTTAAACATGTCGGAAATGGCTTAAACACATAACAGGGACTGAAACTGCAACATTTGAAACTTGTTTTCTGATCTGAAGAGCTAGGCGGCCCGCGTGAGCCCAAGCTTAAATCTTAGGCGGCCCACGTCAGCCTCTCTGATCAGATAATATCGAACAGTCAGCAGATTCCAGCTGTTTTATTCACATCCACACATTCTCAACTACACATTCAGCTCATTTAGACCCATTTTTAGCCACCACAACTTTCCGACACTTGTACGGATACGATTAAAGCACGTTTTCCATGAAACGATCTTAACGGTTACCCGAAAACTACAAATACCCCACCCCCATTGCTTCTAAACCCACAAGAATCTGATTAAAAAGACTCTAAGTTGGAACCATTGTTTCATACCTGAGATTCTCGGATCGAGATTAGCATTCGGGGACCCTTCGTAAGTATTCTTTCGTTCTTTTCTTTATTTTATTGCTTTTCGAGTCCGAAAGTCAAAATTTGTTTGACTTTCAGCGTTGACCAGCTTATGGTCAATGCGAAGTTCGTTTGAACTTCGCAACGTGATTGTAATCACGATGGTTATAGTCCCTTGGGACTATGCCTACTGATTACCACGTTGTCTAGGGTCGTAAGGGTAAGCGATCTGATAAATCGCTTATACCTTCGAACCCGACCCAGTTTGGTCGATCATTAGGATCCGACCAAATACATTAGGTGACCATAGTATATAGGGAATAACCTTCCGAGGTTATACCCTATGTTCACATCGTTTGAGTAGTTGTATGATAGGTAGTTTATATACCTTAGGTAAATTACCAGAATACCCTTTTCATGTATAATTGGTAATTAAGCATATGTAACCTAAACTTTTGTCACATAACTGATTATGTAACATGTTTAGGCATATAACACTTGTCATAGGACTAGTTAGGCGGTCCGAACGCGTTCTACGCGAACGACGCGTTAAAGTAGCATAAGCTACCTTAATGAGTCGCGATGGGTCGAAAGCACTTAGGTTAGGTTTCATTTAGCATGAAGGCTTTGTTAAACCATATGACACGAGTCTCTATACTCGTTTGGTTTACGAACCCTCATTCTATCCAATCATCCGATTTAGGTCCGGTTATTAACATAGTTACCTATATTAGGTGCCGTTTGATATCCGCGATCTCTAGCATTGTTTGGTTGTTACTCAAGGACTACTAAGCAATCTCAAGTGAGTACATAGACCCCTCTTTTACTGTTTTCAAACTGTTTTGGGGTGAAACACATGTGCCTACTTGTTACTTTCATGCTTTCCTGTTTTCACATCATATACTTGCTATGTTCATTAGTACATTTATAGTACATGATTTCAATACATTTTATGCTATGTATGTCCATTTAGTGCATATTTAGTACATTGTTTTACATTACAATTTGTTGCATATGCTCATCCATCATATGAACACAGTATATTACATTTTGAACCGTTTATAACTATTTGACTATGTGAACCGTTTGTATCTGTGAACCGTTTGTATCTGTGAACCGTTTGTATTTGTGAACCATTTGTATCTGTGAACCGTTTGTATCTGTGAACCGTTTGTATCTGTGAACCGTGTGAACCTTATTTGACCATACATAAACATTTCTGCAATTGTTAAACATTACATTTTGATGGTTTGGTTTGGTTTGAGTAAGTGATTTAAGTAACGAGGCGTGTGTAATATGATACAAGCATGGTGGATACGCCGCTGGTACTTCCTATATATAAGTGTTTGTATGGTATTACATGTCGTAGCGTTATTTGAATCATTTCAGTTTGAGACATATAACATTTTATACAAAAATCATACTTTTCACAAAACATTGATTTACAAACAACTTATCTTATACAAACACATCATTTTACATGGTTATTCATTTAACCTGACATTTATTTATACATATCATCTGATCTTATCGTTTTTCAAATGATTTACAAGACAAAGGAAATTGCAAGGTTCATGACTAAACATTTTCTCAAACATAAGTCATGAATCTTATTTTCACAAACCTATGTATCTCACAGGCATTTTTATGCTGACGTACCTATTTTCACATGTGTTTTCAGGAGATGATGCATAGGACCTAGCAAGACATAATGAGGCGGACCTGTGCCTTAGTGACTTAAAACGAGACAAGAACTAGTTAAATTTTGTTATGTACTATTTATTTCTTGTTTAAAGACAATGTAACTCGCTTGTTTGTTGAATAAAACGAAGATTCTATTGCCATGGATTTGAAACAATTAATTCTGTTACAACACTCCCCGATGTTTCCGCCAAGTTTTGTATGTTCTACGTGGTCGGAGTGTGACAGAAAAGATGGTATCAGAGCTAATGGTTATAGGGAATTAGGTTATTAGTAATGCTTTGACCTAGTCTATAACCTTCTTAGGACCCTAACACGAGTTTACTTGCGTTTAGTCATAAAACAATACCGTCACCTATCTTTAGGCGACGACCACAACAAGAACATAAATTTCAAAACCGCTTTGAAAACTAATCATCTGTTCTAGGATGATTGATTACTAGGTTTTGAACCCTCTATTGTAAGGTTTTGAACTCTCTATTATAAGGTTTTGAACCCTTTGAGTTTTCAAAATCTCGTCAAGGTTTTGGGTTTTAAATAATGTGAACACGTGCAAACTGGAAGGGTGAATGCCTGTATTCTGGGTTTTCTGTTCCAGAAGCTAAGAAGCAGTACATTGGGTCTTACCCCAAGTGTGCGACTTGCAACTTTCATCATCCTACTGCCTCTACATGTCGTCTATGCACCAACTACAACCGCTATGGTCACACGACTCCCTACTGTCGCCAAGCTAACCCTGCACAGCCAGCTCAGCAAGCCCCAGCCCAGGCAGTTCAAGCAGCTCTCCCAGATCCTCTACAGAATCCCAAGCCGGTCAATGATGCTCGTGCATGTTTCCAGTGTGGAGATACTACTCATCTTCGTAATCGTTGCCCCCAGCTGAACCAAGATCAACAAGCAGCCGCTCGTGGACGAGCATTCAATCTCAATGTTAATCAGGCTTGCAACAACAATGATGTGTTGAATGGTATGTTTCTCATTAATAACCTTTACGCTTCGATCCTATTTGATACTAGTGCCGATAAAAGCTTTGTGTCTGTAGAATTTGAGTCTTTGATAAACTGTACACGCTCTAGTTACCTGAGTCGTTCTCTGTCGAAGTCGCCAATGGTAAGTCGATCTTTGTTAATTCTATCGTGCGTGATTGTTCCCTGACTCTTAATGATCAGGTGTTCTCTATTGATCTCATACCCATGCGTTTGGGTAGTTTCGATGGCATTATCGGTATGGATTGGTTGCGTAAGAACCATGCCGAGATTGTTTGTCATGATAAGCTTGTTCGTCTTCCGCTTCCGTCTGGTGATGTTTTGAATGTCTATGGAGACCGACCTTCAAAAGGACTGAGGATGATGTCATGCACCCAGGCGAGCAGATGCTTACGTAAACAGAACTTTGCCTTCTTGGCCCATGTGGTGGAACAAAAGGGAAAGGGGAAGAATATAAGCGACGTTCCAGTGGTGTGTGATTTCACTGATGTATTTCCTAAAGATCTCCCTGGTCTTCCTCCTAGAACCGTCGATTTTCATATTGATCTCATGCCCAGCGCAACTCTTGTCGCCAAGGCTCCTTACCGTCTTGCACCTTTCGAGATGCAAGAGTTATCCAGCCAGCTACAGGAATTAGTCGATAAGGGTTTTATTAGACCAAGTACCTCCCCGTGGGGTGCTCCTGTTTTGTTTGTCAAGAAGAAAGATGGTTCATTTTGTATGTGTATCGATTATCATGAACTTAATAAGCTTACCTTGAAGAACCGTTATCCGCTACCTCGTATTGACGACCTGTTTGACCAACTACAAGGCGCGTCCTGCTTCTCCAAGATTGACCTTCGATCTGGATATCATCAGTTGCGTGTCCTCGAAGATGATATCCCAAAGACCGCATTTCGTACTCGTTATGGACACTACGAGTTCGTGGTTATGCCTTTTGGACTAACCAACGCACCCGCCGTGTTCATGGATCTTATGAATCGTGTGTGTAAACCTTATTTGGATCGTTTTATAATAGTCTTTATTTATGATATTCTTATTTATTCTAAGTCTAAGGCTGATCATGCTCGTCATTTACGTCTTATGCTTGAACTCTTACGTGGTGAACGCTTGTATGCTAAATTTTCTAAGTGTGAATTTTGGATCGATGAAGTGCAATTTCTTGGTCACGTCGTTAGTAAGCAAGGTATTCATGTCGACCCGTCTAAGATCGAAGCCGTGAAGAATTGGAGTACGCCTAAATCCGTGTCTGATATTCGTTCTTTTCTAGGATTGGCGGGTTATTATCGCCGATTCATCTCGAGTTTTTCCAAAATCGCTGTACCTCTTACTACGCTATCACAAAAAGAGAAATCTTTTTCTTGGGGTCCCGAGCAAGAGGAATCTTTTCAGACTCTTAAGACTCTTTTGTGTAATGCTCCTGTACTTACTCTACCCGATGGGAATGACGATTTCATGGTATATTGTGATGCCTCAAACCGTGGATTGGGTTGTGTGCTCATGCAGCTAGACAAGGTTATCGCTTATGCTTCTCGTCAACTCAAGGTACACAAGAAAAACTATACTACTCACGATCTGGAGCTTGGTGCAGTTGTTTTCGCATTAAAGATCTGGCGACACTACCTATATGGTACAAAGTGTGTAGTCTTCACCGACCATAAGAGCCTTCAGTATATCTTTGACCAGAAGGAACTGAACATGCGACAGAGACGTTGGGTGGAACTACTTAACGACTACGACTGCGAAATTCGCTATCATCCTGGCAAGGCGAATGTAGTGGCCGACGCTCTTAGTCGTAAAACTCATTTTAAGGCTATTCGTATCTCTAATGATTTGCATGCGTGTATTCGTGAAGCTCAGTATTCGTCAGCTAATAAAGGTAATCTAATGGTGGAAATTCGTGGTGCTAGTGTGGATCAGCTCGAAACTAAATCTGATGGTCTTCAGTACTATCTAAATCGCATCTGGGTGCCAGATCGCGATAATCTACGTGAGCTCATTATGAATGAGGCTCACAAATCTCGTTACTCTATCCATCCAGGTGCCGATAAGATGTACCAGGATCTGCGTATGACTTATTGGTGGCCTGGCATAAAGAAGGACATTGCTGAGTATGTGTCCAAGTGCTTGCTTGAAAGTGAAGGCCGAACATCAGCGTCCATCTGGACTTTTGGAGCAACCAAAGATCCCAGTTTGGAAATGGGATAGCATTGCTATGGACTTTATTACTAAGCTACCCCATACGCCTTTTGGTCATGACAGTATCTGGGTGATTGTTGATCGTTTAACCACTTTCTTCCTATTTGTGAAGATTAAAAAGTGGAGAAACTTTCTCGAATCTATACTGATGAGATTATATGCCGTCATGGCATACCTCTTGACATAATATTTGATCTTGATGGTCGTTTTACTTCGCGTATTTGGCACACGTTTCAGTCCGCTATGGGTTCGCACTTGAATCTTACACGACCTTTCATCCTCAGACGGATGGACAGACCGAGCATACTATTCAAACCCTAGAGGATATGCTCCATTCTTGTGTCATCGACTTTGGTGGTAACTAGGATGTACATTTACCATTGATTGAGTTCTCGTACAACAACAGCTATCATTCCAGTATTCAGATGGCTCCTTTCGAAGCTTTGTATGGCCGCAATTGCCGATCTCCCCTCAGCTGGCATGGGATTGGTGACAAGTAGTTCACTGGCCCTGAAATCATTCAAGAGACAATGGATAAGATTCTTCAGATCCGTGATAACTTGATCAAGGCTAGGAGCAGACAAAAGAGCTATGCTGATGTTAGGCGTAAGCCTCTCTAATTTGATGTTGGTGACCGAGTTCTTCTCAAGGTGTCTCCCTGGAAGGGAGTAGTTCGTTTTGGAAAGAAGGGAAAGCTCGCTCCTCGCTATGTGGGTCCTTTCAAGATACTCGAAAGGATTGGCAATGTGGCGTACAGACTCGACTTGCCACAAGAACTAAACAATGTGCATCCAGTGTTCCACGTATCTAATCTACGTAAATGCCTAGCCGACGAGGAACTTCAGGTCCCCCTTGAGGACTTGCAAATAAATGAAGCTGTGTAATTTATGGAGAAACCGGTCGAAATCATGGATCAAGCTGTCAAGCGTCTGAGGCGCAGCAAAATTCCCATTCTTAAGGTTCGATGGGAAGGAAAGCGTGGCGCCGAGTTCACTTGGGAGTTGAAAAGTGATCTGAAGGCCAAGTATCCGCAGCTCTTTGAGCAGTCTTCTTCTAAGATTTCAGGGACGAAATCTCCTAAAGGAGGGGAGACTGTAACGCTCAGCGTCCCTAAACTTTAGACTTTTTTCAGAGCTAGTCCCTGAACTTTATCTAATTGGCAAGTCTAGCCCCTGTACTTTATAATGTGTGTCATTTTGGTAAACTTTCTAAATCTATATGCTTGGAATGTCTAAATATATGTTTGGAATGCCTAATTCTATATGTTTGGAATGCCTAAATCTATATGCTTGGAATGTCTAAATCTATGCTTGGAATGTCTAAATCTATTTGGTGCTTGACTCTTTAGACTTGTGAAAACTTGATTCTTGGTTGAACGAGAGACTAGAGTCTTGTCACTGGCGGAATCTATTAATCTTGTAAACTTTTGGTGTTTATGAAGTAATCAAGTTATTCTATGACCAAATAATACGCAACGCTTAATCTAGCTCGCAAATCGAATCAAAGATGGAAGGGTGGAAAGGATGGAATAACCGAGTGGCAATCTGATCGGATGACCACCCGATCGGATGGTCACTCGATCGGACCACCATCTGATCCGTGCACACTGCCCCTCTTCACCCACTCTGACACTATAAATAGGCCTGTCACATCACCATTCTCACTGATGTGACAGCCTTGCTCGACCAGACGCACACACTCTCCTTTTCCTCATTTTCTTGGCGATTTCGGTACGTTTTACACAAGATCTTTGTACTTTCTTGATCTACACTTCATTCTCTACGTGATTCTCCTTTGAAATCACACTTTTCATCGTGAAATCTCTCGGATCTGAGGTCTTGAGGGTGATGTCATCATGGTGGTTTTTACAAACTGCTATATAATGTCATTTCTGGTAAGATCTAGCTCGGATCTAAGGAATTTCAGGTGTTTTGCATCAAATCTAAGCTAGACCTAAGATTTCTCATAATAAAACTTAAGTTTTCCTCATATTTCTTTAATCTTTCACTTCAAACGGTAGAATCCGGATACAAACAGACTGTAGACTTGATTATTAGTCTGGAGTTGGTTTGGAAGCGGATGATTACCGGAGAGAGACGACGATGGAACGGATTCCGACATAAACCGCTATAAACAGAGGACTGACTGGACAGGGGTGACTCCCATCCGGTCAGAACGACTGTAAGATGGCGAGTTTACCATTGTCTCAGTACGTCCCGTGCCGTCATCGTTAAGCTGAAGACTTAGAAGTTTTACAAAGCGAAAATGAACGGAACAAGGGTCAGTTGATCGGGTAACAGTTGTCCAGCAAATTTAAATACTTTGAAACTTTTTCAGAAAACTTAGAACCTTGGAAATCTCAATCGAGTGGCAACCCGATCGGGTAGCCATCCGATCGAGGTGACTAGCTCACTAAACTTAATACTTGGATCAGGTGGTGACCCGATCGGACAGTCATCTGATCCCTCCTCACCTTGTGGAATTTGAATAAAGTGGCAACCCGATCGGATGGCCATCCGATCGGGAAGCCATCCGTTCCTCATACACTTGGCACTCGATCGACTGGCAATCCGATCGGATAGCCATCCGATCGGAGAGCCATCCGATCCGGTGACTGATCTGACACTTTGCGTAATCTCGTTATTCTTCCCAACTCTTATCCGTTGTAATCTATCAGGCTAATTCTAAAAGAGCTCCCTTTGATCCAATAACAGTGTAACTGTTAAGCAATCACTATGAGTATACTCGAACCCTTTTGCTTTAAACTTTGGGATGTAACATGTATTCTATTAAACTACGATACCTGAGACCTTGCAAACTAAACTCTATCCTACGTGTATGTGAAACTTGTGCATTCTAGTATTCTATTTTGTGCTATGTGATATTTAATCCAGGGTGTGTAGTTCCGCCTTAACAATAATAGCGCTATAGGGGGTGCACCTCTCCCATTATTCTCAGGGGGTATTGTTAGGAGGATTCTAGTTTACCTTGAGTCTTGGGTAAACACTAAAGCATCGGGATACTTGGGCTATCACAGCGTGGACTGCGACACTAGCACGGCTGAAACTATTTTTATACATACATTGTGGATATGAGTTGTTTTAATCTATTATTCTATTATCAAACTTGTATACTCGCCAATACTTTTGTATTGATATTTTAATACATGTTGCAGGGTGATAGGTTGCTATGGGAACACTTGGAAATCAAGCTAGGACGATGCCTAGAAACGTCACGTAGTTAATAAGGCTTTGAACAATATTCGGTTTGATGTAATTTGGTACTTGTTATGTTGGATATCCGTTTTAGACTTTTATGCATGAAATCTACTTAATTACTATTGAAATATCTAGTGTTATGGAATCTCATGAGCAATCTGAACGCTTAGTGCTCGCACCCCGATGTTTCCGCCATCGGTTGGGGTGTGACAATATAGCAGCTTATGTTTCTAAGTGATGGCGGAAACATCGGGGTGCAAGCACTAAGCGTTCAGATTGCTCATGAGATTCCATAACACTAGATATTTCAATAGTAATTAAGTAGATTTCATGCATAAAAGTCTAAAACGGGTATCCAACATAACAAGTACCAAATTACATCAAACCGAATATTGTTCAAATTCTTATTAACTACGTGACATTTCTAGGCATCGTCCTAGCTTGATTTCCAAGTCTTCCCATAGCAACCTATCATCCTGCAACATGAATTAAAATATCAATACAAAAGTATTGGCGAGTATACAAGTTTGATAATAGAATAATAGATTAAAACAAGTCATATCCACAATGTAAGTATAAAAATAGTTTCAGCCGTGCTAGTGTCGCAGTCCACGCAGTGATAGCCCAAGTATCCCGATGCTTTAGTGTTTACCCAAGACTCAAGGTAAACTAGAATCCTCCTAACAATACCCCTTGAGAATAATGGAAGAGGTGCACCCCCTATAGCACTACTATTGTTAAGGCGGAACTACACACCCTGGATTAAACGTCACATAGCACAAAATAGAATACTAGAATGCACAAGTTTCACAAACACGTAGGATAGAGTTTAGTTTGCAAGGTCTCAAGTATCGTATTTTAATAGAATACATGTTACATCCCAAAGTTTAAAGCAAAAAGGGATCGAGTATACTCACAGTGATTGCTTAATAGTTACACTTTTATTAGATCAAAGGGAGCTCTTTTAGAATTAGCCTGATAGATTACAACAGATAAGAGTCGGGCAGAATAACGAGATTACGCAAAGTGTCGAATCAGTCACCGGATAGGATGGTTGTCCGATCGGATTTCCAGTCGATCGAGTGCCAAGTGTGTGAGGAACGGATGGCTTCCCGATCGGATGGCCATCCGATCGGGTTGCCACTTTATTCAAATTCCACAAGGTGAGGAGGGATCGGATGACTGTCCGATCGGATGGCTATCCGATCGGGTCACCACCTGATCCAAGTATTAAGTTTAGTGAGCTAGTCACCTCGATCGGATGGCAGCCCGATCGGATGGCTACCCGATCAGGATGCCACTCGATTGAGATTTCCAAGGTTCTAAGTTTTCTGAAAAAGTTTCAAAGTATTTAAATTTGCTGGACAACTGTTACCCGATCGAGGGGCTGTCCGATCGGATGGTCATCCGGTCGGGTTGTCACACGATCGAGTGACCCTTGTTCCGTTCATCGCTTTGTAAAACTTCTATGTCTTCAGCTTAACGACGATTGACGTGATGTCGCGGTCACAATCAAATTTAATCCAATTACTACTAATAGCTAGCGGTAAGTGGGTATCGAACTCAGGGAGTATGTGGAAAGTGTGTTGATTTCATAGCTTTGCGATTAAACTACAATTAACCTAATTTGCAGAAAATTAAGATCAATGGTTTGGATTGTTGTTTTAGAAAACTAAATTAAAAACTAATTTCAAATCAAATGTTGGTTGTAAAACAGATTAGGAAAGAACAATGATCACCTTAGGTTTCAGTTTCTTTAAACAATTGTGTGTAATTCCAACTAGAAAGAGTTACACAGACATAACTCGTGTATAGATAATTGAAGTGATAAAAGGGAACAAAGTACTCGGATTATATAAACGCGAGGTTGTTTCCCGATGACCAATTAATCAATAACCAACCCTAACCCTTCCCGTGATATCTCGATTGCCAACGGCACCAAGAACGTACGATTGAGACTAGAAATTGCAATATCAATTAACAAGTTACAAGCAATTAAACATACACCATGATATTCAAGCAACGCAAGTTATCATTCTAGAAATTCGGAAATAAACACACAAAAGTTCAATAGAAACCTTCACCTAAGATGATCACCGAAAAGTTTAGCCGGACATAGCTTGGTGAATCATCATCACAAACAATTCAATGTTCATACGAATCAAAAACATAAACCGAGTGATAGAAATTGTCTCCAACCAAGCAAGAACACCAAAATTCGCCCCTAGTGTCTCCAATAACCGACCAATCATGAGCATCCAAAAGACACCATCAAAACTAACTTTAATGAGCGGTTACAAGTTTCCTCGTCATGTCCACCGTAATTTACGGTCATACCGTAAATTACGGTGATCTTGAAAATGTTACGGTACGAATAGACTGATTTACGGTGGGAACTTTGCCAAAATCAGGTCCACCGTAAATTACGGT
Source organism: Helianthus tuberosus (assembly GCA_030545235.1). Lineage (NCBI taxonomy): Eukaryota > Viridiplantae > Streptophyta > Magnoliopsida > Asterales > Asteraceae > Helianthus > Helianthus tuberosus. The sequence continues at coordinate 60,678,949 of CM060450.1, read as the reverse complement.
GGAACCGTAATTTACGGCGACCGCCTGATGGTTTTGCTTTGTGCCTCAATGTCACATGTGCCGCCCCTTATCTCTATTGTTGTGATGATGAGTGTTGACTGCCTCTGTTCCCTAATAATCGTTCCACTTGTGATGATAATGATTTGTTTTTAATAATGTTTTCTCTGCCCACAAGTGTTGATGATTACTCTTGAAACCGAAGCCCAAGTCAGCGAGCCCATGTGAAAGTGGTGTTTGTGAACCCAAGATGTCTTTTTTTTTTCTTCACATGTGCCGCCCAAGTGCGGCCCAATCAAGGAAGTCCACAAGTGCTTGATGATTGACTTTTGCTGCCTTTCACGTGATGTTGCTGCCAAGAGTAATCCACAAGCCCATGTGCACTCACCTCCAAAGCGTGGGCCCCCCTTTGTTTATATCTCAGCGGCCCAATGAAAGAAGTCCACAAGATCCCTATGTATATGGCGGCCCAATATGTATGTGATGAGATGATGATGTTGCATTGGAATACGGCTGCCAACCAACTGACCAAGTCACGTGATCTTTTATAATCGCCAACAATTGAGAATGATGATAATGTTGTTTATAATGTCTCTTGACCAACTCCAAGACCCCCCTTTTGTTTCCTGTTCACGTGACTTGTGCATCAAAGTCTTCCACCCATGTTGACTTTGATGATGATTATGTTGATTTTTAGGATGATGATTATGTTGTCAAAACCCTAAAGCCACGTGATGTGATGCATATTTAATGTTCACCTCAAACCTCTAAGATGGCTCCTTTTAATTCTTTGAACCGCAAAGTCACGATGCCATTTAATTTCCAACCGTAGCCTACGCGTTCCAATTTAACCGAATTAAACGATTTACCTGTAAAACACACGAACACTCGTAGTTACCAAGTTCAAGCAAATAACCAAGTAAAGCATGGAATTTTAATCTTTTTAAACCATTTAAAGGTTGTCCAACGGACCACCTGTCACATCCCCACACTTACCCGTTGCTTGTCCCAAGCAACCCATTCAAAAAAACTATTTCAAAACCATAGCGATCAATTATGCAAACCAAGCTAAACGTGCCATCCTTTTATTAACCTTCAACCATACCATAAGACACACCCCTCGCCAAACTCTCGGTGACAAAAATTACTAGCATGTAATGCAAAACCACTCAATGCGTGTATGTGTGTGTGCGACAATAAGCTTGTATAAGAATCAAGTTTCCTCCTAACAAATATCTAACATGCTTTAGAATCAAAGGGACTTGCGGGTTGCAACGGGGCTAGGTGTAAAGGTAGGAAAATGGTGGAATACATATGAAAGAGCTAATTGATTTGACCCAGTTTTTATTTCTACTACTAAACAAAGCAAACACCAAATATATACACAACTTTTTCAACATTCTCAACTACTATTGCAACTAAATACTTTTTTTTTTCTCTTTCTCTTTTTTTTTTCTTTTTTTCTTTTTCATTTTTTTCATTTTTTTCATTTTTTTTTTTTTCATAACACATCAAACTCAACAATATATACAAGAACATCAATACTACATACTAAATCTCCTAAACCGGGTCATCTCAATAGGTAAAATTTTGTAGGAAGTAGGTTTGGGTCACAACCGAATGGTATAAGGCTCAAACATGGCTTTCTAAAGACCAAACCCCCACCCCTCACAATACCAAGCTCATATATGTAAAGTATGAGGTCCAACCCACCAATCCCGCACTCTCTCACATCTAGACGAGGCTTCCTAAAAGTCCCCTATCATTTTCAAAAGCATGCTAACTCTAGGATTTAACAAGAATTCGTACACAAGTTCTATTAACACAAAACACACACCGCCACTCAAAATAAAGAACTTTCTATAATAATCATATGTGGCTCAAATCCTCACCAAGAAAAGACTAGGAATGGGTGTCGATGTGTCAAGTGGAACAATATCAAGTTTTCAAATTTTGACAATTTTCGCTTGGCTTCACAAAAATTTTTAAAACTCCCAAAAATTTCCCCCATCCCCACACTTGGGATACATTGTCCCAATGTATGGCTTTGAGGGCTTTGATCACTAAAATTCATTCAACATCAACAAAAGCTTTAAATCTCAATCCCCAAATTTCTTTTTTGGATTTTTTTTTTTTTTTAACAAAAGCAAACTAATAAACTAACAATATTTCAAAGCTAAAGAACATGACAAGTCTAAGGAAAAAGTACATTGACCTGGTGAAGTTTGCCACAACAGATGTTGTAGATAATCCGACTTCCTATCATCACCTTCACCCAAATATCCGTACATCTTCCCCACACTTGAATGTCGTCATGGCCCTGAAACATAAAAAGATAAAAACAACAAGATCACTATAAAACCCCGGGTTGCCTCCCGAGCAGCGCTAAGTTTTGAGTCTTCAGCCAGACCGAGCCACCCCCATTTATGGTGGCTCAAAGAATCGGTTACTGCCACTTCCATCACTTCCTTGTGCAATTGAGCAAACTGCATCTATCTTGTTTTGACTCGATGGGTAATCAAATACACTCTTGCTCGCACCCATATATGCTTCTTCACGGTCTGGTGGGTGTTTTTTTCTCATTCTTTGAAACACATTTTTCATACAATCACTAGACTCACCACCCTTCCTCTCAATGGACTCATAACTAATCTCTCTAGTTTGAACATCAAAATACAACCTACGGTTCTTTTCGGTCATGGTAATAATCTCGTCTCTACAATTAATTTGAGCATTTGCTGTGTATAGAAACGGTCGACCTAAAATTACCCTTTGTTGTGATGCCATATTGGTAGAAGCATAGTCCAAAACTAGGAAATCCACCGGGTATTCAAATTCTCCCAACTGAATCTTAACATTCCTAACCATTCCCCGTGGACGCCTCCAACTTCCATCCGCCAAGCTCACCATGGTGTCTATACCTTCAAGTGGACCAAAGTCGTACATATCGTATAGATCGCTTGGTAGCACACTCATGCTTGCCCCATAGTCCAACAATGCGTGAGGGATTTTTAATTTTCCCACACGGATAGGCACGATTGGCACTCCATACTCTTTATCATTCTCGACTTCGGCATCTTTTTCCAAACCTGCATTCACTTGACACGAAGAAGAAGTTAGACATTTTTCATTAAATTCGGTACTAGGAACGGTGCTTACCACATTGATGTTAATGCCTTTTATGTTCTTGGGATTTGGCACCGTATCACTCGGTAGCTGGCCTTTTGCTTTCTTTAAAATCGCCACGTCACTTGCAAGTTGACCTATTTGAGTGGTCAACGATTGGATGCTTTTGTCACGAACCTCGTCCTTTTGCATCCGAACCTCATCACGTTGGTTCATTCTTTGCATTTCACTTTGCATCGCTTTCAACATCTCCATCATCTCATTTCCACCCGAAGAGCTTTGACCCGTTTGATATTGCCTTTAAAATCCTTGGTTTCCTTGGAAATTCGGGTTAGCTTGATTTGAAGGGTTCCCATAGCGAAAATTTGGGTGGTTCCTCAACCCGGGGTGGTAAGTGTTAGAATTCATATTGTTGTAGTTTCTACCACCCCCTCCTTGACCTTGACCTTGAATAGCATGCACCTCTTCATATTGCCCTTCCACCATCCCTTGGCAATTTTCAGCCGCGTGACCTATTTCATTACACAAAGCACAAACATCATAAATTTGGTTAGTAGTTTGAACATTACCATCATCTATGGCGTGCACTTGTGATCGGGCAATGGCCGGTCGCGCTCTTCTTGAGGCTTGAGCTTTCCTCTTTGATGTAGTTGCCATGCTTTCCAAAAACTCCCAATCATCATTCTCATAATTTGTTCCAAAAGTCCCACCGGTAATAGACATCAAGTCACGTGCATCTTCGGTACTCAACCCCTCGTGAAAGGCATTCATCAACTCCCACAATTCAATTCCATGGTGAGGGCAATTTTTAATCATCATATTGAAACGCTCGAATGCCTCATGAAACATCTCACCATGTTGTTGTTGGAAGCTTCTCAACCCCTTTCTTGCATCATTGGTCTTTTGGGCGGTGTAAAACTCATCCAAGAAAGTTTGTTGCATCTCCCCCCATGTATATATGGATGCCGAAGGTAACGTGTAGAACCATTTCTTCGCCTTATCTTCCAAAGAAAATTGGAATAATACCAATTTGATGTCATCAGCCGAGAACCCTTGACTCCCAAGAGTGTTGCAAATTGAGTCATAAGCCTCTAAATGAAAGTAAGGCTCCTCCGTTGCCAACCCCTTGTATTTTGGTAAACTTTGCAACGAGTTGGTCCTCACTTCAAATGTTCTCCCTTGATCATTGTGAGGAATAACTACCGGTGAAGGGTTTTGAGTGATTACCGGCCGAAAATGTGCTTCAATGCCCCTCACATTTTCTCTAAGGTGTCTCCTTGGTACACCAAACCTACCCCTTGGGCGCATAGGACCCATTGGTCTTGGTATAGGCCCTTGTGGTGCAATTGGTTGTTGAAATTGTTGTTGGGGTATTGGTGGGCGTTGAATTGGCCTTTGGAATTGTTGAACATTTGGTTGTACATTTTGTGGCCGGACTTGTTGTAATGGAATAGGGCGTTGCATTGGTGGCCCTTGTGGTCTTGGCCGAATATGTTGCGGTATGAGTTGTTGTTGCGACATCCCACCAACATTTGACATTCCTTGAGATTGACTTTGCATATACCCGAACTCTCCTTGATCACCATAACCCTCGTAAAAATATCCATCCTCATCATAACCCTCAAATTCTTCGTATCCTTCCTCATATCCATCTCCCCCTATACCCGAAGTTTGCCCAAATGGAATGGTCGAGTATTGAAAACCCGACTGGTTTGATGGCCTAAACGTAGAGGTAGTATGGACAATGGTTGTATTTGGTGGTATTGAATAAGTAGAAGATGATTGACCCGTAGTTGGAGGAAAGAAGTGTGAAAGTGGTGGAATTGTTGCGGAAGGGCTATAGGTGAGAGTAGGTTCGACTTGAGTAGTGTTCGGTTGTGTGGTGTTGGTATTGGTATTGGTTGGTGTAGTATCATGAATTGGAGTAGGAATTGTGGTGATGTTTGGAATAGTGGTGTTTGGTGATGGTTGTGTGGATGTAGGAATGAATTATGAGGTCGTTTGACCCGTTGTAGGTGGTATTTGTGGTTCGTCCATAATGTTTCTTGGTGTAATGGGTGAAGTGGGTGAACCAATGATTTTGTTTTCGCGTAGTAACACTCGGTTTTGCCTTAACGTTCTTTCAATTTCCGGATCAAATGACAATGGTGACGCTTTGTGAGAGCCTCTAGTATGCATGCACCTGTAGAACCTGCACACTAAACACACCAGTGTAAACCCGAAAATAACAAAGCAAAACTAACAAAAATGACACACGTTGCGCACTACTCCCCGGCAACGGCGCCAAAATTTGACGTGATGTCGCAGTCACAATCAAATTTAATCCAATTACAACTAATTAGCTAGCGGTAAATGGGTATCGAACTCAGGGAGTATGTGGAAAGTGTGTTGATTTCATAGCTTTGCGATTAAACTACAATTAACCTAATTTGCAGAAAATTAAGATCAATGGTTTGGATTGTTGTTTTAGAAAACTAAATTAAAAACTAATTTCAAATCAAATGTTGGTTGGTTGTAAAACAGATTAGGAAAGAACAATGATCACCTTAGGTTTCAGTTTCTTTAAACAATTGTGTGTAATTCCAACTAGAAAGAGTTACATAGACATAACTCGTGTATAGATAATTGAAGTGATAAAAGGGAACAAAGTACTCGGATTATATAAACGCGAGGTTATTTCCCGATGACCAATTAATCAATAACCAACCCTAACCCTTCCCGTGATATCTCGATTGCCAACGGCACCAAGAACGTACGATTGAGACTAGAAATTGCAATATCAATTAACAAGTTACAAGCAATTAAACATACACCATGATATTCAAGCAACGCAAGTTATCATTCTAGAAATTCGGAAATAAACACACAAAAGTTCAATAGAAACCTTCACCTAAGATGATCACCGAAAAGTTTAGCCGGACATAGCTTGGTGAATCATCATCACAAACAATTCAATGTTCATACGAATCAAAAACATAAACCGAGTGATAGAAATTGTCTCCAACCAAGCAAGAACACCAAAATTCACCCCTAGTGTCTCCAATAACCGACCAATCATGAGCATCCAAAAGACACCATCAAAACTAACTTTAATGAGCGGTTACAAGTTTCCTCGTCATGTCCACCGTAATTTACGGTCATACCGTAAATTACGGTGATCTTGAAAATGTTACGGTACGAATAGACTGATTTACGGTGGGAACTTTGCCAAAATCAGGTCCACCGTAAATTACGGTGGAACCGTAATTTACGGCGACCGCCTGATGGTTTTGCTTTGTGCCTCAATGTCACATGTGCCGCCCCTTATCTCTATTGTTGTGATGATGAGTGTTGACTGCCTCTGTTCCCTAATAATCGTTCCACTTGTGATGATAATGATTTGTTTTTAATAATGTTTTCTCTGCCCACAAGTGTTGATGATTACTCTTGAAACCGAAGCCCAAGTCAGCGAGCCCATGTGCAAGTGGTGTTTGTGAACCCAAGATGTCTTTTTTTTTTCTTCACATGTGCCGCCCAAGTGCGGCCCAATCAAGGAAGTCCACAAGTGCTTGATGATTGACTTTTGCTGCCTTTCACGTGATGTTGCTGCCAAGAGTAATCCACAAGCCCATGTGCACTCACCTCCAAAGCGTGGGCCCCCCTTTGTTTATATCTCAGCGGCCCAATGAAAGAAGTCCACAAGATCCCTATGTATATGGCGGCCCAATATGTATGTGATGAGATGATGATGTTGCATTGGAATACGGCTGCCAACCAACTGACCAAGTCACGTGATCTTTTATAATCGCCAACAATTGAGAATGATGATAATGTTGTTTATAATGTCTCTTGACCAACTCCAAGACCCCCCTTTTGTTTCCTGTTCACGTGACTTGTGCATCAAAGTCTTCCACCCATGTTGACTTTGATGATGATTATGTTGTCAAAACCCTAAAGCCACGTGATGTGATGCATATTTAATGTTCACCTCAAACCTCTAAGATGGCTCCTTTTAATTCTTTGAACCACAAAGTCACGATGCCATTTAATTTCCAACCGTAGCCTACGCGTTCCAATTTAACCGAATTAAACGATTTACCTGTAAAACAAACGAACACTCGTAGTTACCAAGTTCAAGCAAATAACCAAGTAAAGCATGGAATTTTAATCTTTTTAAACCATTTAAAGGTTGTCCAACGGACCACCCGTCAACGATGACACGGGACGTACTGAGACAATGGTAAACTCGCCATCTTACAGCCTTTCTGATCGGATGGGAATCACCCCTGTCCAGTCAGTCGTCTGTTTGTAGCGGTTTATGTCAGAATCCGTTCCATGGTCGTCTCTCTTCTGTAATCATCCGCTTCCAAACCAACTCCAGACTAATAATCAAGTCTATAGTCCGTTTGTATCTGGATTCCACCGTTTGAAGTGAAAGATTAAAGAAAGATGAGGAAAACTTAAGTTTTATTATGAGAAATCTTAGGTCTAGCTTAGATTTGATGAAAAACACCTGAAATTCCTTAGATCCGAGCTAGATCTTACCAGAAATTACATCATATAGCAGTTTGTACAAACCACCATGATGACATCACCTTCAAGACCTCAGATCTGAGAGATTTCATGGTGAAAAGTGTGATTTCAAAGGTGAATCACGTAGAGAATGAAGTGTAGATCAAGAAAGTACAAAGATCTTGTGTAAAACGTACCGAAATCGCCAAGAAAATGAGGAAAAGGAGAGTGCGTGCGTCTGGTCGAGCAAGGCTGTCACATCAGTGAGATTGGTGATGTGACAGGCCTATTTATAGTGTCAGAGTGGGTGAAGAGGGGCATTGTGTACGGATCAAATGGTGGTCCGATCGAGTGACCATCCGATCGGGTGGTCATCCGATCGGGTGGCTATCCGATCGGGTGGTCATCCGATCGGATTGCCACTCGGTTAATCCATCCTTTCCACCCTTTTGTATTTGATTCGATTTGCGAGCTAGATTAAGCGTTGCGTATTATTTGGTCATAGAATAACTAGATTACTTCATAAACACCAAAAGTTTTCAAGATTAATGGATTCCACCAGTGACAAGACTCTAGTCTCTCGTTCAACCAAGAATCAAGTTTTCACGAGTCTAAAGAGTCAAGCACCAAATAGATTTAGACACTCCAAGCATAGATTTAGACATTCCAAGCATATAGATTTAGGCGTTCCAAACATATATTTAGACATTCCAAGCATATATATTTAGAAAGTTTACCAAAATGACACACATTATAAAGTACAGGGGCTAGACTTGCCAATTAGATAAATTTCAGGGACTAACTCTGACAAAAGTCTAAAGTTTAGGGACGCTGGGCGTTACAGTCTCCCCTCCTTTAGGAGATTTCGTCCCCGAAATCTTAGAAGAAGACTGCTCAAAGAGCGGCGGATACTTGGCCTTCATATAACTTTTCAACTCCCAAGTGAACTCGGCGCCACGCTTTCCTTCCCATCGAACCTTAACAATGGGAATTTTGATGCGCCTCAGACACTTGACAGCTTGATCATTGATTTCGACCGGTTTCTCCATAAATTACACAGCTTCATTTATTTGCAAGTCCTCAAGGGGGACCTGAAGTTCCTCGTCGGCTAGGCATTTACGTAGATTAGATACGTGGAACACTGGATGCACATTGTTTAGTTCTTGTGGCAAGTCGAGTCTGTACGCCACCTTGCTAATCCTTTCAAGTATCTTGAAAGGACCCACATAGCAAGGAGCGAGCTTTCCCTTCTTTCCAAAATGAACTACTCCCTTCCAGGGAGACACCTTGAGAAGAACTCGGTCACCAACATCAAATTCCAGAGGCTTACGCCTAACATCAGCATAGCTCTTTTGTCTGCTCCTAGCCTTGATCAAGTTGTCACAGATCTGAAGAATCTTATCCGTTGTCTCTTGAATGATTTCAAGGCCAGTGAACTGCTTGTCACCAATCTCATGCCAGCTGAGGGGAGATCGGCACTTGCGTCCATACAAAGCTTCGAAAGGAGCCATCTGAATACTGGAATGATAGCTGTTGTTGTACGAGAACTCAATCAATGGTAAATGTACATCCCAGTTACCACCAAAGTCAATGACACAAGAATGGAGCATATCCTCTAGGGTTTGAATAGTACGCTTGGTCTGTCCATCCGTCTGAGGATGAAAGGCCGTGCTAAGATTCAAGTGCGAACCCATAGCGGACTGAAACGTTTGCCAAAGACGCGAAGTAAAACGACCATCATGGTTAGAGATTATGTCAAGAGGTATGCCATGATGGCATATAATCTCATCAGTATAGATTCGAGCAAGTTTCTCCACTTTATAATCTTCACGAATAGGAAGAAAGTGGGCCGATTTGGTCAAACGATCAACAATCACCCAGATACTGTCGTGACCAAAAGGCGTACGGGGTAGCTTAGTAATAAAGTCCATAGCAATGCTATCCCATTTCCAAACTGGGATCTTTGGTTGCTCCAAAAGCCCAGATGGACGCTGATGTTCGGCCTTCACTTTCAAGCAAGTAAGGCACTTAAACACATACTCAGCAATGTCCTTCTTCATGCCAGGCCACCAATAAGTCATACGCAGATCCTGGTACATCTTATCGGCACCTGGATGGATAGTAACGAGATTTGTGAGCCTCATTCATAATGAGCTCACGTAGATTATCGCGATCTGGCACCCAGATGCGATTTAGATAGTTTTGAAGACCATCAAATTTAGTTTCGAGCTGATCCACACTAGCACCACGAATTTCCACCATTAGATTACCTTCATTAGCTGACAAATACTGAGCTTCACGAATACACGCATGCAGATCATTTGAGATACGAATAGCCTTAAAATGAGTTTTGCGACTAAGAGCGTCGGCCACTACATTCGCCTTGCCAGGATGATAGCGAATTTCGCCGTCGTAGTCGTTAAGCAGTTCCACCCAACGTCTCTGTCGCATGTTCAGTTCCTTCTGGTCAAAGATTTGCTGAAGGCTCTTATGGTCGGTGAAGACCACACACTTTGTACCATATAGGTAGTGTCGCCAGATCTTTAACGCGAAAACAACTGCACCAAGCTCCAGATCATGAGTAGTATAGTTTTTCTCATGTACCTTGAGTTGACGAGAAGCATAAGCGATAATCTTGTCCCGCTGCATGAGCACACAGCCCAATCCACGGTTTGAGGCATCACAATATACCACGAAATCATCATTCCCATCGGGTAGAGTAAGTATAGGAGCATTACACAAAAGAGTCTTAAGAGTCTGAAAAGATTCCTCTTGCTCGGGACCCCAAGCAAAAGGTTTCTCTTTTTGTGTCAGCGTAGTAAGAGGTACAGCGATTTTGGAAAAAACCCGAGATGAATCAGCGGTAATAACCCGCCAATCCTAGAAAAGAACGAATATCAGACGCGGATTTAGGCGTACTCCAATTCTTCATGGCTTCGATCTTAGACGGGTCGACATGAATACCTTGCTTAATAACGACGTGACCAAGAAATTGCATACAAGCGTTCACCACGTAAGAGTTCAAGCATAAGACGTAAATGACGAGCATGATCGGCCTTAGACTTAGAATAAATAAGAATATCATCAATAAAGACTATAACAAAACGATTCAAATAAGGTTTACACACACGATTCATAAGATCCATGAACACGGCGGGTGCGTTGGTTAGTCCAAAAGGCATAACCACGAACTCGTAGTGTCCATAACGAGTACGAAGTGGGGTCTTTGGGATATCATATTCGAGGACACGCAACTGATGATATCCAGATCGAAGGTCAATCTTGGAGAAGCAGGACGTGCCTTGTAGTTGGTCAAACAGGTCGTCAATACGAGGTAGCGGATAACGGTTCTTCACGGTAAGCTTATTAAGTTCACGATAGTCGATACACATACGAAATGAACCATCTTTCTTCTTGACAAAAAAAAAACAGGAGCACCCCACGGGGAGGTACTTGGTCGAATAAAACCCTTATCGAGTAATTCCTGTAGCTGGTTGGATAACTCTTGCCTCTCGGAAGGTGCAAGATGGTAAGGAGCCTTGGCGACAGGAGTTGCGCCAGGCACGAGATCAATACGAAAATCGACGGTTCTAGGAGGAGGAAGACCAGGTAGATCTTCAGGAAAGACATCAGTGAAATCACACTCCACTGGAACGTCACTTATGTTCTTCCCCTTGCCCTTTTGTTCCACCACATGGGCCAAGAAGGCAAAGTTCTGTTTACGTAAGCATCTGCTCGCCTGTGTGCATGACATCAGCCTCAGTCCTTTTGAAGCTCGATGTCACGGCCCCAGCCCCGGTTTGACCCGGTCAGGAGCCGCGGGACAGGAACCCGTGGTATTTATTAATTGATGCGACAGCGGAAGATTTACAGGATCTTTTAAAACTTGAAAATGCCTGATTATTTTATTTCATAATTCGGGATAAACCCCGTAATTTACAATAGAGGAATTTTACTAGGAAATTCCCTGATTTATAAAACATGTTTATTTATTTTAACTAAGCCACCTCTTCAAGCTTGTTAGTGCTCCGTAGCACGTTCTCCTTGATTTACAGTAGGTCACCTGAAACATGTTTTAAAAATATTTTATCAGCGGGGAAATACTGGCGAGTCACTCCATTTGATAAAATGACACATAGTTATAAATTACAGCATAAGAGCGATTACAATGGCTTCTATCTTATTTTTATCTGGCTCTGTGTCACCTGGTGACGATGGTCATACCACTATTGGGTCTATTTCCCCAAGTAGTGATGATTATCACTGTTAGGATTTATTAGCCTAACTGTGAGAAATTAGTAATGTGCACAATACCCCACTAGCCAGTGATTCAAGATAACCATGACTTAATCCCTGTAATTATAACATTTGAAAATGGAGTATTGTAAAATACTGTTGATAAAAGAGAATGACTCACATTGCAGATTTAAACGGGCAGAGTTTAGCCTACTGATTAGCCTTGTAACCTAATTTAAATAACAATGCACACGAACTAGGTCAGTAACTAATACAGCATTTACGATAACTCACGAGATTAAAACCCTCACAACGAATGACAAAGTGCTATACTTAAACATTCGTTGAATTCATGACTAATGACAAAGTATGGCCCTAATTTGGGCAGCACTTAAACATCCATCGGATAGTTTCAATCGATCGGACATTGAATCGTAGCAGCGATCGAGTTAATACCCTGTATCGTAGCAGCGCCTCGCTATTTTGAAAATGAAATTCGACTTTTGAGCAGTATACTTTCGTTTTTGAGATTTGGTTTCGACACCATTGAACTGCTCATGACCCAAGCTATTTATAGCTGAAAAATGGTTCTGTCACGGCCCGCGTGAACCTTAAGCCGATCCTTACGCGGCCCGCGTGACCACCTAGTCTACGTGTAGGTTTGCTGGGTCACGAGTAGGGTTGCCAGGTGGATGCCACGTGGACTGTAACGCTTATCTGGTCAACTTAGGTTTGACGCGGCCCGCGTAAGGCCAAGCTTAACCTTTACGCGGCCCGCCTGAAGACCAATATTCTTGATTTCTTGATTTTTGATATGGATTAGGGTTTCAGGGGTCCGGGTTCGTACTTACGGGTCGTTTTGGGACATTTTTGAAGGTCCTTACATCCTCACCACCTTATTTAAAATATCGTCCTCGAGATTTACTGAAATAAGTGAGGATACTTTCGCTTCATTTCCGATTCCAGTTCCCAAGTTTACTCAGGTCCTCTCTTTGAATCCCATTTGACTTTAACTAGTACCAACCTTTTGTGCTTGAGAAAATTAATCTTTCTGTCTTATAATTGCAGTGGCTTCTCAACAAATTTTAACTTTTCGTTTACCTCTACATCTTGAAGAGGTACTACCAGTGATTCATCAGATAGACATTTCTTGAGGTTGGATACATGAAATACGTCATGTACCCCAGCTAATTCTTCTGGTAGTTGTAAGCGATAAGCAACTGGTCCTATACGTTGGATTACTGGGATGGTCCTACGTATCTTGGACTTAGCTTTCCTTTCTTACCGAACCGAACTACTCCTTTCCAAGGAGAAACTTTTAAGAGTACCTTGTCTCCAACTTGAAACTCTAGAGGCTTGCGTCGATTATCGGCATAACTTTTCTGGCGATCTCGAGCTGTTTTCAGTCTTTCCTTGATTTGAGTAATCTTGTTGGTAGTTTCTTGCACTATTTCAGGACCTGATAATTGACTTTCTCCTATTTCTGCCTAACATACTGGAGTTCTACACTTACGTCCGTACAGTGCTTCGAATGGGGCAGCTTCAATGCTTGAATGATAACTATTATAGGAGAATTCAATTAAAGGTAGATGGTCATCCCAGTCGCCACCAAAATCTATTACACATGCTCTAAGCATGTCCTCCAGGGTTTGAATCGTCCTTTCACTTTGTCCGTCTGTCTGAGGATGATATGCAGTACTTAGATTTAGTCGAGTTCTCATTGCTTCTTGGAAACTTGTCCAGAAATGGGAAGTGAAACGACTATCCCTATCAGATACAATGGAGAGTGGAACTCCATGTAAGGATACTACTTCATCTACATACAACTTGGCTAACCTTTCCATGCTAAAGGTTTCTTTCATGGGTAGAAAATGAGCTGATTTGGTTAATCGATCCACAATTACCCAAATCGCATCATTACCTCTTCGGGTCTTGGGTAACTTAGTAACAAAGTCCATTGTTATGAGCTCCCATTTCCATACAGGCATTTCTAATTGTTGTAGTAGACCTGAGGGTTTCTGGTGTTCTGCCTTAACTTGTGAACAAGTAAGACATTTAGAAACATATCTAGCTATGTCCTTTTTCATTCCTATCCACCAGAAATTATTTCTTAAATCTTGGTACATCTTATTGTTACCAGCATGCATGGTATACCTAGATTTATGGGCTTCCTCTAGAATCTTATTTCTGAATTCTCCCTGCTTAGGTACCCAAATTCTTCTTTGGTGGAATCTCCAAATTCCATCACTTCCTAGCTCTAATTCTTTTATTCTTCCTTTCATTCCTTCAGCATCATCGTTGATTGCTGTTTCTTGAATGTTTTTCAGTTGTTCCATTAAGTCTAATTGTAAACTTAATCTAAGAGCATGAACTCGTCGTTGTTTCTCATGATACTTACGACTTAAAGCATTAGCAACTACGTTTTCTTTTCTTTCGTGATATTGAATACCACAGTCGTAATCACTTAAGATTTCCATCCATCTCCTTTGCCTCATGTTTAATTCTTTTTGCCCAAATATATATCTTAAGCTTTTACGATCTGTATAGACTGTAAACTTATTTCCATACAAATAGTGTCTCCAAATCTTAAGGGCAAAAATTATGGCTCCTAATTCCAAGTCATGAGTTGTATAGTTTTCTTCGTGCTTTTTCAATTGCCTTGATGCATACGCAATTACCTTTTTGTGTTGCATTAGCACACATCCTAATCCTAGCTTAGAAGCATCACAGTAGACTTCAAAATCTTCTGTTCCTTCCGGTAAGGCAAGAATTGAAGCATTTGTTAATTTCTGTTTTAAGATCTTAAAAGCTTCTTCTTGCCTAGGTCCCCATTCAAACTTAACTGCTTTACATGTTAGCTTAGTTAATGGTACAGCTATCTTGGAAAAATCCTTAATGAATCGTCTATAGTATCCGGCTAACCCTATAAAACTTCTAATTTCTATAGCTGACTACGGGACCTTCCATTTGGTGATCGCTTCTATCTTAGCAGGATCTATGTGAATACCTTCGTGATTCACCATGTGTCCTAAAAATTGCACTTCTTGCAGCCAAAATTCACACTTCAAGAATTTGGCGTAAATTTTTTCCTTTCTTAACAAAGTTAAGATTACATGCAGGTGCTCACAATGTTCCTCCTGACTTTTGGAATAAATAAGTATATCGTCGATGAAGACAATTACAAATTTATCCAAATACGATTTACAGATTCTATTCATCATGTCCATAAATGCTGCAGAAGCATTTGTTAGTCCAAATGGCATGACTGTAAACTCGTAATGACCATACCTAGTTCTGAAAGCAGTTTTAGGTATGTCTTCTTCTTGTACTTTCAATTGATGATATCCGGAGCGTAAATCTATCTTAGAAAAATATCTAGCTCCCTGGAGTTGATCAAAAAAATCATCAATCCTAGGTAATGGGTATCGATTCTTAATTGTAACCTTATTCAATTCCCTATAATCGATACACATTCGCATCAAACCATCTTTCTTTTTCACAAACAACACTGGCGCTCCCCACGGGGATGAACTAGGTTGTATGAATCCTTTGCTTAGTAATTCATCTAACTGCTTTTTCAATTCCAGCATTTCGGTGTGTGCTAACCGATAAGGTGCCTTGGCTATCGGTGTAGTTCCAGGAATTAGATGAATTCTAAATTCTACTTGCCTATCAGATGGTAATCCAGGTAGTTCTTCTGGGAATACCTCTGGGTATTCTGATACTACTGGAATTTCCTTAAGTTCCTTACACTTAGTGTTAATGATTACTGACATCATATACACCACTTCTTGTTTTCTTGAATAACTGGCCAATTTCATTACTAAAATGAATTTCATTGGCTTACGTGGCTTATCTCCTGTAATTACCACTAATTCTCCTATGGGTGTATGAATTTCTATGGAATTCTTATCACAAAGAATTCGAGCATGGTTGGCTACTAACCAATCCATTCCTAATACCACATCGAATCCGGCTAAATTCATAGGTAACAGGTTTGCAGAAAATTTATGGCCTAAGAGTTCTATCTTTCCTTCTCGCAAAACCTTATCTATGTTAACAGAATTTCCATATGCCATTTCTACCGTAAAAATTTGCCTAAGGTTGGTTAAAGGTAGGTTAAGAGCTTGGCAGAATGAAGTATTTATAAAACTTTGGTTTGCACCAGAGTCAAATAATACTTTTGCATAAACATTGTGAACTAAGAACGTACCAGCTATCACGTCAGGGATTAGCTCTGCTTCCTGAGTAGTTAACTGGAAGGCTCTTGCGTTCTTTTTGGTAGTTCCTTCTGCAGGTTTGGCTTTGTTATCAGCTGATTTGACCAATTTAGGGCAGTCTGGCCTAAAATGTCCAGCTTCTCCGCAGTTGTAGCAGATTGTTGCTTTCTTTTTCCTGCAATCTTCCTCTTGGTGCCCCAGGATTTTGCTGAAATTGCAATACCCTTTGCATCTTCCAAAATGCTTTCTTTTACAGGCATTGCAAAATGGAACAGTGGAAGATTGCCCAGTTCCCTTTTTCTTGAAATTACTACGGTTACCCATACGGAATCCTTGGGTAATCTTTTGGGCCACTTCCTTTTTCCGGGTTTCTTCTCTTATGCGTACCAGTCCATCAGTGAGGGTGTTAGCTAATTCCACAGCATCGTCAATAGTGCGGGGCCTCGCAGCTTTGACGATGTCTCGAATTTCGCCAATCAATCCCCAAATATAGCGAGAAATAAGTACCGGCTCTGGCGAAGCCAAGGTTGGTACCACTCTTGCATACTCGAAGAATGTCGAAGTATACCCTCGACAGTCTATATCCACCATCCGGTGGTTCAGGAACTTATTTGTCATTTGTTCCTTTTCATATTCGGGACATAATTTTCTTTCTACTAAACTTTTAAATTCTTCCCAATTCATGGCATAGGCCATATTTCTTCCTTTGGCTTGAAGTACCGTATTCCACCATTCTAGCGCCCCTTCTTTAAAAAGATGCGACGCGTACATGATCTTGTCTTCCTCAACACATTTACTTATCATAATTACTGCTTCGGTTTTCTCCAACCAACGCAGCGCCGCAGTCTCCCCTTCGTTGCCTGCAAATTCAGCTGGTTTACAGGCAAGAAATTCCTTATAAGTGCAACCAGGCGTTGCAGCTTTCATTCTTTTGAGAGTTGGGGCTTGCAGTACATCATTGTTATTGTTATTATTATTGTTGCCGCCTCCGTTTATACTATTACTGAAATTGTCCTCATGAGTACGTTTGCTAGGAATAATTTGAGGTTCAATTGGATTTCGAGCAGCAGCAAGTATTGCTGGAATAGCATTGGCTATTCCCTGAGCAACGATATTTTCAATATCTTGCCTATTCAAAAATTGATCTTCATTGTTATGCTCAGATTGATTAACTTCATTATCGGGTTCATTACCAGCGTGTGCCATCTGGTAATTAATTTATATAAGTAATTAGTATAAAATAATTAATAATCAAACATAACAAAATAACTGCACATAATCACGTTAACAAGTATAGCCAAAATTGTCGATCTTTCGACTTTCGATATTTTATATATATATTAGGCATCCGTACAAACTGGTTATCTTACAAAGTTTTATTTTTAAGTTATTTCACATAATTATATTTTTATGATTATTATATTATTAAACACATATTCCTACAACCACATAACCACAGTCACCCCATCCTCGTCAGCTGGCGTCTTAGAAACGACGTTCCCTTTCGTCGTATTTCCAAGATATTCTTTCCCCTACATCCCTAATGCGATTCCATGCATCAATCAGCTCCTCGCCATAATGACAGAGTTCAGCCAGATTTTCAGAGCTCATAGGTGGGTGCAGTGGAGGCTCTGGTTCAAATTGAGGGAAAAAGGTATCAGGGTTATTTGGGAGATTCTGGAACTGCCTGTCGGTGGTCCACCATTCTTCTAACTCTGCATGTAGAGGTTGGGTGTGGATAATAGGATCTGGGATTTCGGGCTCTAGGTCAACCGGAAGTTGTGCTTCCGCTGGGTAATTAAAAAGGTTTTCACCGGCAGGTCCGATGAGGTCACTAAGTGCCAGTTTATGATCCAACTCCTCCCAGGGTGGCATATCCTGATCTTGCCTAGAACTTTCTCCAATCTCTATTTCCTTGCCTTTACCTTTGGGATCTTCCTTCTTGATAACTTTCCGTATCGCTGGTTTCTTCCTGCGTACACGCCTCCAGCCCACAATTCTTCTTCTCTTTTTTGGTTTGGGTTTCTCCGGAGGTTGGGTTTGAAATTCCATATGTTCCTCTATGTTAGCACAATACCCGGTAAAGTCTCTGGAAACTTCCACATTAACAGGATAGAGATTGAGATTCTGAAGGACTTCAGATAATTCATTCATGCTGTTTAGCAAATATGATGAAACACAAAAATCTAGGTTAAAAGTTTGTAATTTGAATTTTCACATAATCACAGAATGGCAATCAGAAATTTTTTTTAAGTATTAATAAAAATATGAAATATTGCGATTATATATATATATATATATATATATATTACAAATTACAACTGAAAATAAAAATATACTAGGGATAATTTATTTTATCTTTTCTTACTAAGTTATTTATCTAATGGGCAGGTTTCTTTAAAGTTTCTGGCTTATGGATAATATGGGTGCTAATACTGGGTCGAGGTGTTGGCAGTTTAAAGGTTAACATTTACTGCTACAGTGGCTAACATGTAGAGATTTACCCATTGTTCATCTAACTCATCTTCCCATGGTGGTTTATCACCTGTTCCCTGAGTCTCTTTATTAATTATCACTTCTTTTGTTTGTGACTTCCTCATTTTCTCTTGACTTTTTCTAATAATCAAACTTCTTTTATTAGGGGTAAGTGGTTTCTCATACTATGCCTTACGAACAAATATTCCCTCCACAGTATCTGCTGAGTATCTTGAGGAATTTGATTGGGATGAAGTTCCCTTATCTTTCGGTGAACTATCTAATTTAAGATAGATATCCGAAATTCTTTGCTTACCCATACTGTAAATTAACAGATGGTCAAGATAGAAACACATAATCAAAAGACAGTAATCAGGAAAATTAAGTATATTTAAATACTTAATAGGCATAAATCAGTGGCTCTGATACCACCTTTTCCTGTCACGACCCCAGCCCCGGTTTGACCCGGTCAGGAGCCGCGGAACAGGAACCCGTGGTATTTATTAATTGATGCGACAGCGGAACATTTACAGGATCTTTTAAAACTTGAAAATGCCTGATTATTTTATTTCATAATTCGGGATAAACCCCGTAATTTACAATAGAGGAATTTTACTAGGAAATTCCCTGATTTATAAAACATGTTTATTTATTTTAACTGAGCCACCTCTTCAAGCTTGTTAGTGCTCCGTAGCACGTTCTCCTTGATTTACAGCAGGTCGCCTGAAACATGTTTTAAAAATATTTTATCAGCGGGGAAATACTGGCAAGTCACTCCATTTGATAAAATGACACATAGTTATAAATTACAGCATAAGAGCGATTACAATGGCTTCTATCTTATTTTTATCTGGCACCGTGTCACCTGGTGACGATGGTCATACCACTATTGGGTCTATTTCCCCAAGTAGTGATGATTATCACTGTTAGGATTTATTAGCCTAACTGTGAGAAATTAGTAATGTGCACAATACCCCACTAGCCACGAACTAGGTCAGTAACTAATACAGCATTTACGATAACTCACGAGATTAAAACCCTCACAACGAATGACAAAGTGCTATACTTAAACATCCGTCGAATTCACGACTAATGACAAAGTATGGCCCTAATGTGAGCAGCACTTAAACATCCATCGGATAGTTTCAATCGATCGGACATTGAATCGTAGCAGCGATCGTGTTAATACCCTGTATCGTAGCACCGCCTCGCTATTTTGAAAATGAAATTTGACTTTTGAGCAGTATACTTTCGTTTTTGAGATTTGGTTTCGACACCATTGGACTGCTCATGACCCAAGCTATTTATAGCTGAAAAATGGTTCTGTCGCGGCCTGCGTGAACCTTAAGCCGATCCTTACGCGGCCCGCGTGACCACCTAGTCTACGTGTAGGTTTGCTGGGTCACGAGTAGGGTTGCCAGGTGGATGCCACGTGGACTGTAACGCTTATCTGGTCAACTTAGGTTTGACACGGCCCGCGTAAGGCCATGCTTAACCTTTACGCGGCCCGCCTGAAGACCAATATTCTTGATTTTTGATATGGATTAGGGTTTCAGGGGTCCGGGTTCGTACTTACGGGTCGTTTTGGGACATTTTTGAAGGTCCTTAAACTCGATCTCCTAGACATTCAAAACATCACCAGACGGAAGCGGAAGATGAACAAGCTTATCATGACAAACAATCTCAGCATGGTTCTTAAGCAACCAATCCATACCGATAATGACATCGAAACTACCCAAACGCATGGGTATGAGATCAATAGAGAACACGTGATCGTTAAGAGTTAGGGAACAATCACGCACGATAGAATTAACAAGGATCGACTTACCATTGGCGACTTCGGCACAGAACGACTCAGGTAACTTAGAGTGTGTACAGTTTATCAAAGACTCAAATTCTACGAACACAAAGCTTTTAACGAAACCAGTATCAAATAGGATCGAAGCGTAAAGGTTATTAACAAGAAACATACCATTCACCTCATCATTGTTGTTGCGAGCCTGATTAGCATTGAGATTGAATGCTCATCCACAAGCGGCTGCTTGTTGATCTTGGTTCAGCTGGGGGCAACGATTACGAAGATGAGTAGTATCTCCACACAGAAACATGCACGAGCAGCATTAACCGGCTTGGGATTCTGTAGAGGAGCTGGGAGAGCTTCTTGAACTACCTGGGCTAGGGCTTGCTGAGCTGGCTGTGCAGGGTCAGCTTGGCGACAGTAGGGAGTCGTGTGACCATAGCGGTTGCAGTTTGTGGACAGACGACATGCAGAGGCAGTAGGATGATGAAAGTTGCAAGTCGCACACTTGGGGTAAGACCCGGTGTACTGCTTCTTAGCTTCTGGAACAGCAGGGTTAGAAGCAGCAGTAGCAGGAGCAGGTTTAGCAGCAGGGTTACCAGCAGGAACGATAGCATTGCATCCTGAACCCTGAGATTTCCTTTTCTTGTTCTTGCTGCCACTTGACTGCTGGGTAACTTGGTTTGCAGACTTTGAGGTAGCAGGAGTAGCAAACTGTTTGTTACGCACACGATTGTTGTTCAAACTTGCTGCCAGACAATAGACTTCTTCAATGGTATCGAGTTGAGCTGCTTCGATTGAATCACGCATCGTAGGAGGTAGACCATTGATGTACTTGGTTATTATCCGCTTGGGAGTAGAAACCAAGTGAGGAACGATCAAGCTCAACTGCTTGAATCGGGTAGTATAAGCCAAGGTTCTGATAGATACCGCAAACCCACGACCTTCGCATGGTGCGTTGTACGGAGCTTGACAACAAGTCAGAAACGCTTATATATAGGAAGTACCAGCGGCGTATCCACCACATTTTGGGCACATCGCTACTACCCCGTACTCGGCGTCATGTTACGTGTCGCAATTGCCAACAACATCACACTCAGCATTATTACAATACACACGTAGACTAAACTGATAGATTTCAATAAATTCAACACCACCACTCACGACCTTCGCATGGCACGTTATACGAAGCTTGGCAGTATGTCAGAAGTGCTTATATATAGGAAGTACCAGCGGCGTATCCACCACGCTTCAGACACAATACTTCTACCTCGTACTCGATTGTCATGTTACATGTCGTAATACATACTCATCCTCATTATCATAGATTCACATAGGTTTCCATAGATTGCGATTGGTCTTCAATAAATTCTATAGACTTCAATAGATTTCAATAGATTAAACAGACTTTGATAGAATTCAATAGACATTCAATAGACTTTAATAGAATTCAATAGACTTTAATAGACTAGTTTAACAATCCACAACCAACGAACTCTCACATGGCACGTGCTACGAAAGTTCGGCAACATGACAGAAGCACTTATATATAGGAAGTACCAGCGGCGTATCCACCATGCTTCAATCATGCCGCGTTCGTCTCGTCATCGGTGTCATGCTTCGTTAACCACAACATTGGAATTTACCACAAGATTTCCACATAGATTGACCAGATAGATTCGACAACACAGATTAGCCCAAATAGATTTCACAACTTCACTCCGAGCCTACAAAACTATGAACTTGACTTAGCGCGTGGTATGAAGATTAGGTAACATGCCAAAAACACTTATATATAGGAAGTACCAGCGGTGTATCCACCATGCTTCGAACATGCCACTTCCTCCTCGTCTTCGGTGCTAGAATACATTTCGTATCTTGTTTCTCAATCCACACATACGTAGTTTACACATAGATTTCACTAGAGTGCATGATAGATTTCACATAGAGTACACAAATAGTCTTTCCATAGCTTTAGAATCAACATCATTTCCGATCTGCAGACGCTAGGTTTCGCATGGCACTTGGTACGAAAGTTGGCAACATGTCAGAAACACTTATATATAGGAAGTACCAACGGTGTATCCATCATGTTTTGGACATGTCACTTTTCCCTTGTATTCCATGACATGTTACGTCTAGTGCCTTACAATCACAATATTACATAGGTTGATCATATAGATTAATCGTTGTTGATATACCTTGTGAATTTAGTTTGAACCTTAAGGATTAATCGATTTAGATTGCGGACATACGTGCGATTCGTGTAAAAGCATACCAAAATGATCGAAGAATCGAGTTTAAAACCACATACATAAAATCGGCATAACATAAAAGATAGGCTTAAAAAATAGGATTGTTCCGGGTAGAGGAACGACGACTAACCAAAGTGATTCGAACCCCTTTCGAATTGAGGTAACGTATCTTGACTTACTTAGACAAATACGTCATCGATGTTAGGCCTGTGATATTCGTCCTTTTGGTCATTCCACGTTCTTAATTGATCGGAAGTTACGAGACTTTGGCGAGACATAAAATCAAGGAGTGGGACTAGTTATCAAGGTCTGAGTTTCACCTCTAACTTGACAACATCGTACCCTACATAGCATTGGTACTTATCCGCAGACAAGACCTACTAGAATAATATGGAGATTTTACCACCAAGGTTCGGATGTCACTCCTGACTTGAGAGCAAATCTCGTGCAAAAAATGCAAACACCGATTAACAGTGTTTTCAAAAGTATAAAGCGTATATTATGTTAGCCTTAGGAAAGGCATGTAGGTTTAACAGGAATATATGCTGCTAGGAAGCAGATACGGTAGAATGCATAAGTCTTAAACAACAAATAAGAGTCAAGATTTCCTAGAACTATAGACTAGGGCAAGTATTCCTACTTATCCTAATTCCCTATAGTTATGGCTCTGATACCAATCTGCCATACCCCAACCGATGGCGAAAACATCGGGGTGCGAGCACTAAGCGTTCAGATTGCTCATGAGATTCCATAACACTAGATATTTCAATAGTAATTAAGTAGATTTCATGCATAAAAGTCTAAAACGGATATCCAACATAACAAGTACCAAATTACATCAAACCGAATATTGTTCAAAGTCTTATTAACTACGTGATGTTTCTAGGCATCGTCCTAGCTTGATTTCCAAGTGTTCCCATAGCAACCTATCATCCTGCAACATGTATTAAAATATCAATACAAAAGTATTGGCGAGTATACAAGTTTGATAATAGAATAATAGATTAAAACAACTCATATCCGCAATGTAAGTATAAAAATAGTTTCAGCCGTGCTAGTGTCGCTGTCCACGCAGTGATAGCCCAAGTATCCTGATGCTTTAGTGTTTACCCCAGACTTAAGGTAAACTAGAATCCTCCTAACAATACCCCCTGAGAATAATGGGAGAGGTGCACCCCCTATAGCGCTACTATTGTTAAGGCGGAACTACACACCCTGGATTAAACGTCACATAGCACAAAATAGAATACTAGAATGCAGAAGTTTCACATACACGTAAGATAGAGTTTAGTTTGCAAGGTCTCAAGTATCGTAGTTTAATAGAATACATGTTACATCCCAAAGTTTAAAGCAAAAAGGGATCGAGTATACTCACAGTGATTGCTTAATAGTTACACTGTTATTGGATCAAAGGGAGCTCTATTAGAATTAGCCTGATAGATTACAACGGATAAGAGTCGGGCAGAATAACGAGATTACGCAAAGTGTCAGATCAGTCACCGGATCGGATGGCTATCCGATCGGATGGCTATCCGATCGGATTGCCAGTCGATCGAGTGCCAAGTGTGTGAGGAACAGATGGCTGCCCGATCGGATGGCCATCCGATCGGGTTGCCACTTTATTCAAATTCCACAAGGTGATGAGGGATCGGATGACTGTCCGATCGGATGGCTATCCGATCGGGTCACCACCTGATCTAAGTATTAAGTTTAGTGAGCTAGTCACCACGATCGGATGGCAGCTCAATCGGATGGCTACCCGATCGGGTTGCCACTCGATTGAGATTTCCAAGGTTCTAAGTTTTCTGAAAAAGTTTCAAAGTATTTAAATTTGCTGGACAACTGTTACCCGATCGAGTGGTTGTCCGATTGGATGGTCATCCGGTCAGGTTGTCACTCGATCGAGTGACCCTTGTTCCGTTCATCGCTTTGTAAAACTTCTAAGTCTTCAGCTTAACGAAGACGGCACGGGACGTACTGAGACAATGGTAAACTCGCCATCTTACAGCTGTACTGAGACAATGGTAAACTTGATGCGTTGCAAGCGATGGGGTCATGCGATTTGATTAGATTAAGCAACACCACAAATTTTAACTAACATTAAGCCCCACATGGCCTTTTTCCATGAAAGTCTGCTGATATGGCTAACACACTTATATATAGGAAGTACCAGCGGCGTATCCACCATGTTTTAACCCTATCAGTTTTGTCCCGTAAAGTGGGGTCATGTGTCCTAACATAACACAGATATCATAGATAACGGTAAGCGATAGCGATAGCGACAAACGTCAAGCGATACATGATGAGCGATAGAGCAATGCACACGATAAGCGATAGCGCGATACACATAATAAGCGATTGGGCGAAAACACAATAAGAGATTGAGATTGCGAGATATATTCCAGCGATAATGCGATTGCGAGCGTGTTGACTTACGAAAAGTCTAGCGATTACACGCTTTGAGTTGCGATTGAGATTGTTATGCCTTGTGATGTAGTGTAGTGTGTCAAAAATAGATTCAATAGTATACTTGGTCTAATAACGTTCAACTTGTATGGCACTTTCTTCACAAGACATTGGTTGGCATGGCGAAGCACTTATATATAGGAAGTACCAGCGGCGTATCCACCATGCTTCAACCACACGCCTCTGCCCCATGAATAGGTGTCACACTGTGTCGACATGGTCAAGACGCTTATATATAGGAAGTACCAGTGGCATATCCACCACGCTTAACCATGCTTTTAACGTTATGGCATCATTGAAACTCATTACGATCTTCGTGCACTAATCACAGTAATCCCATGTATACCCGTGATTAATTTGACCCTTGCACGTTTATCGTACCTTATCCCAAGAACGCATAGTAGGGGTAAAACACATTATATAGTACATAGTGTTAGTGATTTGTCGGTGCGCGAGTGCGAGAGAAATGAGAGATAAATAGAGTCCACATTGCGTCGAGAAATAGAACAAGTTCAACATATAAATGAAATTAACGGCAAAAATCGGATCATTACAACAACATTGGAAGCATAACAAATGTTGTTGTGGAGGACTTCTGCGGAGACAGCGATTGTTGCTGAAATTCCTTAAGTCTGCGGCCCAGTGCGGCAGTGCTGGGTAAGATGACCGTACCAGTTGCAATTTGCGCAATAGCGACAGTTAGCTTTCGGCGGGTGATGATACGTACACGTGAGACACAGGGGTTGAGTTCCATTATAGACGCGCTTCGAGTGAACTGGAACTGCTTGGAGAGGTTCTGGTTGCGACAGTTCAGTTGTTGAAGAGTTTGGGCTCATGGTCTTTCGTTTGCGGCTGGACTGAGCTTCCCGAGGCGGTGCATTGTCATCGGAGGATTCGACTGAGGACTAACTTGAAGAATCGTCGGTAGGATTGTCAGAGGAATCGTCGGAAGAATCGATGACGATTACTTGATGAGCTTGTTTGACAGGATTCTTGGAGAAAAATCCGTCCAAGACTCGTTTGTCGTTGATTTCTGCGGCTAAGCGGTAGGTTTCTTCGATGGTAGCAGGCCTCGCAGCTTCGAAAAAATCGCCCACACATTCAGGCAGGCCGCGGATGTACTTCGTGATGGCTTTTTCTGAAGTGTTGACTTGACTTGGGCATATTATGCTAAGTTGTTTGAAACTTGCGGTGTAGCCCGTATTGTCACCTTCAACTTGCTTGATTTCCCAAAATTCATCTTCTAGTTTCTGGACTTCGTGGGGAGGGCAGTACTCTTTCTTCATGAGCTCCTTCAACTCATCCCAAGAGAGAGTATAAGCTACAGAGATCCCACGTTTATTACGTTCGGCAGTCCACAAGTCGAGTGCTCGCGATTGAAATACTCCGGTTGCACAAGTAGTACGGAAACTATCGGGACACCCACTCTGACGAAGGGTAACTTCGATAGAATCGAACCACTGGAGTAGCTGGGACACACCTCCTTCACCCGTGAACTCCAACGGGTTACAGGCTTTGAAGTGTTTGTAGAGGAAAGCAGATTGCGGCGCTTTCGTCTTAGAGGCTTCCGAGGTTCGAGAGTTACTGAGAGAGTGCACTTGAGCGACAATTTGAGGAATGACCTTGGCCACTTCCTTGGCCACAAGCGAGGCAATCGTATTTTTGGCACTTCGTTTGGCTCTTCTCCTAGCTGTTTGTCTCGAGGTAGAGTCGTTGGAAGACATCTAGATAGAGAGGGATTTGGAGTGAGATTCGATCAGAATGATTTTTGAGTTTTGCGATGCGATTGAGCGTGTTCAAAACTTGTTGCGAGTAATATAGTAGATTTCACATAGGAGCCACATAGGAGACACGAGATTCCTAAGTTCTCACACAATTGATTCGTTTTGTACATATAAATAGTTGTAGTTTATACTTACACACATACATTTCGGTGTAGAATGCGCGAGGACGCGATGAAGAGGGAGAGAGCGAGAGTGAAAGCGAGTAATTAGACATTAGTTGTGTTGCGAACATTCGGTTTTCGTTTTTAGATTGCGATGGATGTGCGAGTTGTGCGTTTGTAAAACAGGGAGCGAAAATCGATAAAGCGTAAAGTTTAAATCGTCAACACATATGCATAAATAAATTCGATGAAACGTAAAATCGGCGATTGTAGGCTAGAAAATAGGTAGATAAAGTGCCTCAGGTGTTTAGGCGTCGACTACCCAAGGTAACCCAACTATACCCAACAAGTTCATGCACGCGCGTTGCCCTAGAAGACTATGTTTCCACTGGGATGCAGTTTATAGCATTCGTCTTCCTAGTCATCGCGTGGCTCGAGTCATCGTTATGGTCGAGTCCTTGGTGAGAGTTTTTTTTTTTTTTTTTGAAAACCATTTTATAGAGAGTGGAACGGATTATTAAGATACGGGTTTCACCCCTGACTTAATAACTTTGCTCCTAGCTATGGTTGTGCTCTTCGAATAAATTCGGGGGTTCAACTAGATTTTGAAATGGAGACTTTCGTTGAGATATGGATGTCACTCCTAGCTCGAAGAAAAGTTCTCGTGCTAGAAAAATGCGCTGAGTGAGCGATCTTATCGATAGTTCTTTGTTTTCACGCCTGATCTCGACTGGACCACTTGGTTGTGTTATGCGAATATTTTTGAAAACGTGTGTATTGTGTTGGCCTTAGGAAAGGCTAAGTAATATTCTAGCCTTAGGAAAGGCTCTTTATGTGAAGTTGTAGTATGCGGTGTTCACGCGAAGTTGTAGTTTTAGCGGATTTGTACAAGAGTATCAAGTAGGCTCGTACAAATCCTACTGGGTTCGTACGAGTCGGCCCGTTGGTACTTAGACTATAGACTAGGTCGTTTCTAAGACATCGACCCGGACTAGGTCAAGTCTGGCCTAATTCCCTATAGTTATGGCTCTGATACCAATCTGTCACACCCCAACCGATGGCGGAATCATCGGGGCGCGGTACTAGGCGAATCAGATTGCTCAAGAGAATCCATAACAACTATAAAGCGACAATGTTTATTACATTTGTTATCCCATACTAACAAACAATACAATCACATAACTTATCACATATTTCTTATCCTCTCGAACAATACAAATCCGACAACCTAGATTTTAGGTGAGTTTCTAGACTTCCTAGCTTGATTTGATGTAGACTGCGACTAAACCTGCAACATACGTTAAAACAACGTCAATACAAAAGTATTGGCGAGTATACAAGTTTTGATAGAATAGCGTAAATGAAATAAAAGTGCTGCGAATTACCGCATACATAAACGAGATACACATCATGTACACAAGACAATTACTACTAGCTAAGTCACTCGAGCTGCGATTGCTATTCATCCTAACTAGACCCCGTCAGGTTCTATAGTACTATACTAGTTAAGGCGGGACGTCGCTAGTAAAAGTCCTAGCACATATGTAACTAGCATCACGTGTTATATGTAATTCAGTCATTCGCAAGTGATAAATAGTTTGATCATTCGATTAGTTTAGTTTGATAGAAACGTATGTTACACCAAAAAATGCGATAAAAAGGGATTCGAGTATACTCACAGTCAGTGTTCAGCAAGTAAACACAACTTGGTTGGATTGAAGGGAGTGCGTCTGAGATCAGCCTGATTACAGATTGATAGCGTAAACGTTGAATAGTGCGTTAAATGGTGGCGGGTGAACCAAGTGTCGAATGGTAATCCGATCGGATGGCCATTCAATTGGATTGACATTTGTTTGGCAAGGATGTGTTTGTGTATGATGGCTTTGAAGTTTTTGTTGTAGCATTTTGAAAACAGAGAAGTATCTCTACCTTTCAGGTCGTTGATCGAACGATCGCTCTATCGGATAGCGATCCGATTGGCAGGACACTTAGTGAGAACAAGTTCACAGCAGGATGGTCACTCGATCGGATGGCAATCCGTTGGAAACTGATGATCCTTGAAAATTATGAAAACGATTAAGTGTTGGAGTCCAAATGTCAAATGGTCGGATGGTCGTTCAATCGGATAGCAATCCGATCGGACGGAAATCCATTCGACGTTCAGATCCTTGAATATTTTGAAAATGTTTAAGTGTTGGAACCAAGTACAATCTGATCGGATAGCAGTTCGATCGGATGGCTATCCGATCGGACGGCAATCCGTCCCAACGAACCAGATCGTCTTGAACTTGATTATTTTTGAAAGTTTTTTGCGGTTTGATCGAGCTAGTATGACAACGTATTAAACAATGGAACTCCACTGAGGCCAAGTCTTCAGATCGGATGGGAATCACCCCGTCTGATCAGTTAACTGTCCTTGACGGTTGTTCGTGTTCAACCCGTTAACCGGTCATCTCGTCGATAGAAATCAGTTCTCGAACCGACACTTCACTAAAGAATGAGTAGAAGGCCTGAACGAGCTCTGATTCTATCGGTTTTTAAGTAAAAAGTTAAGAAAGTTTGATGAAAGCTTGAAATACTTAGATCTAGGTGGGATTCGTGCTTACACGCCGTGGAATCCATTAGATCAGAACTGTTCTTGATGAGATGAGGTCACACTTCCTTGTTCCTAAGAACTCCATGATGACATCACCTTAAAACGCCCCAAATCAGAGGATTTTACGGTGAAAAAGTGAGATTTGATGTCGGAAAAGATGAAGGAGTGCGTGTAGATCATAGAAGTACAAGATTTGCTGTAGAAACTTACAAGAATCGCGAGGAATCGAGAGAAAATAGCCCCAAAGCGTGCTGGTTGAGTGAATCGCGAGGAATCGAGAGAAAATAGCCCCAAAGCGTGCTGGTTGAGTGAGAGCTGTCACATCACTTGAAAAGTGATGTGACAAGTGCTATTTATAGGTGAAGAGGAGAGAAAGTGATGGAGTGCAATGATCGAATGGCAATCCGATCGGATAGCCATCCGATCAGTTGATCACTCGATCGGATGGTCATCCGATCGGATGACCATTCGATCGAATGGTCGTTCGATCAGTGGTCTCCGGCGAGTTGCGTTTCGATGTTTCGTTTTGTTCATTAAGCGTTGCGATGGTTTGATTACTCATTTTCATACACATATTCATACATTTATTATAATAGGGTCGTATAAATATCCATATTTCAAAGTCTACATTGCGGTAATCGAGTTGCGCGTTTCGAATATGCGTTGCGTGGCGACACATCACGGCTATCGAGGAGGGTAGAATAGGTCCTCACTCAACGACATCGTGAGTGTTAGTATGTGCGATAAAGTATGCGAAATATGCGAATATACTGGGAAGTAGCGATGTAAGCGATATAGTTACATTATGATCCGAATCTCTAGTGCTAGGCGTAACGAGTATAGCGAGTAGTAACAACGCACGAACGTGCGGGTTGTTACAAAAGTGAAATGGGATTCCAAGAGAGGACCAGAGTACACTTGGGAGCTTGAATCAGAGATGTAAAGGAAATATCCACACCTGTTCCAGTAGACCTCGAGGATGAGTTCTAAAACAAGGTGGGAAGGATATAACAACCCTCCTAAAAATATTTCCAACACCCTTAATATATTTAGAGTACCCCTATACGTCCAAAAATACACCCCGTATACGAGAAATGGCCCGAAATACCTTTATTTTTACAAAAATGAATTAAAAAACAATTTTTAATGGTCCCTGGCGGCCCGCGATAGAGCCACTTAAGGCTTACGCGCGGCGCGACAGCCTTGCTATGCAACCTCACCCTGAGCTGCCATGTGGCAGCTTCGTGTCAAGTCTATGTGGATGACCGGACCACCCTACGCCTCAGATCCCCTACGTCGCGGCCCGCGAAGGCTAAGCCTTCGGCTTACGCGGGGCACGACGATGTGTCTGATCAGCCCTATAAATGGATTCGATCGGCTCTCATTTTCAGTCGCTCATTCACAACTTTCTCTCTCTCATTCTAAAGTGTAGAAGTAATACTCGGGCATTATACCCCCCCTAATTAACGAAGTTCTGCCTCGTTGTAAGTATCATAACCCCCGGTAACTTATTAGATACGCTGCCCGATTGATTGAAGATTCCGTAACGGCTGTCGAGGTTCTGCCCGACGTAGTCGTTGGAATTCTGTCTCGGGGAGGGTATTGCTAATGTAAATATTGGGTTATTATACTAACTCGTGTGCATTGTGTAATTAATAGATAATCACCAGGAAATCACAAAGGAAAACCCTAAGATAGCAATGTGAGTAATCCTCCTTTTTGAAAATTGTTTTTACAAAACCTCAAATGTTTTACATTATATTAAACAGTGATTGAGTATTTGTATTCTACAATTATCGTCGGTATGTTAGGGTTTTGTATACAAAATTTGTTACTACACTATGAGTAGTAACATGACCACAAGTCGGGTTGACAGTACCGCAGGTGGTAATTAAAGTAGAAAATAAACAAATGTAATTGCGCGACCGCCCTCAATGCTGTAAACGGTTTTACCTATCTTGATTAAACTGGGATTCACTCACCAGTATTTCGCACTGACAAAATGTTTTTAAACGCGTTTCAGGTAACAAAATGTGAAAGCCAAATAGAAGCCAGCTGGACAGCACTAAAGGCTTGAAAAAGTGGCTATAAAAGTTACCTAAATAAAGAGATGTTTTTATTTAAATAAAATAGGGTTTATCCCTATGAAAATGTGCGTACTGAAAACTTGGGAATCTCTAACGTGTTTAATATTATAAAAGTGTGGTATTTTACTCTGATAAAATATTTCCTAACTACGGTCCTGATGTAATTTCCGCTGCCAAACTGATAAACACCGATACCAATGAAACTGGTCGCGGCCGCCCGTTCCCGGGTAAATAGGGGACGGGGGTTGCGACACTGGGAGAACGTGAAGGGCATGGCCCAAAATCATGCGCCTGGCCCAAAATCATGCGCCGTAATGCGCAGCCACAAACATAGACTGTGCGTGCCTATGCATGACAGTAAGGCATAGTACAATCAGTATAAAGGCTAGAGCTTACAACCAATAGGTGCACACCAAGTTGTGTCACTGCACGACGAAAGATCATACAGGAGACAAGAAGTACAAAAGGACAGTGACATGTCACCAATCACCGTGCGTCAACCACTGATCCATGATCTCCATTAACCGGTGATGACAAACCCGACAACATGGACAACTGCCAGATCACGTGGATCCAATCAACGTGCGCTATCTTCTCATTTGCCTGTAGACACCAACGGCTGTGTCTAAGGAGACAGATGGGATATTCTTTGATGTTGACGCCTGGCCCAAGGCCCATCAGCCCACCTTCTTTGTTATTCTCTTCAACTATAAATAGAGGACTTCACCTACAGGTTTAAGAATTGTTCTCCTGCTTTCTCACTTAATACGCGCACTTTTTATCCTCAAAACAAGTTCTTTTTCTCACGCCGGAGTGTGGTTACAAGGAGACCCCCCAACCCCAATCCTCCTCCTTGTAACGAGCTTCACGTTATTGTGTTGTTTTGTAGGACTGAATAGCTGTCAATCGAGGAAGAAAGAAGATTAACCCTATTTAAACGAGACTAATCTCACAAGCCTACGAATTAATTTGGTGTTTCTTCAAACACCAACCTTTGATTTAAAAAAATTGGATTGTTAAAATTTGTTCTCACTGTTTGTACAGTTAACACTGTTGATAGAAGATGTTAACTCGTTTATCCAGTCCCAAACTGCCTCACAACATTAGTTTTTATTAAATTTCCTCGGACACAAATAGGAATTTCGTATTAGTAATGACATTCATATTTAGCAACCAGACACAATTAGGAATTTCGTATTAGTAATGACATTCATATTTAGCAACCAGCAGTCACTAAAAGAGTTGGGTAGGTTTGTTACCTATATATGAATTGGTATTATAATATTATAAATTTAATATTAATATATAAAAAAAAGTGGATGTTACAGCCTCCTCCATTAATCAAAGATTTCGTTAATGAAATATTATATTCAAAGTAAAGAAGTTAGAATGGATTTCAACATATCTTCTAACTGCCATAGTGATATGTGGTGTTGGGTTCCTTTTGTTGCTTCCGTTAATTACACTTTAGCTTGTTTCTTTCAAAAGCTGACAGACTTAATATTGTCAAAAACATAGTTCATCAAATGATAATACCAATATAATTTTGTGGGATTTCGAACTTCTGAGGGATTTTTTTTCATGAATGTTATTTCATAATGGTGACACCAAACGTATTGGTACGTGGTTTGGCCAACCACGCACCAATCACAAGGGCCACGCCATCTTCTAATTTGAGCCGGGTTATATGGTTTCAACCACGAGATGTTGTTTGCTAAATTCAAGGAAGCCCAACAAACTAGGAATCTTGATGTTAGCCATTTATTTATTTATTTTTCAATTCCAAACCAAGCGGTTTGATCTCATATCTCACCACTACACATTTTCACCAAGTGGTTTAATTAAGTTGACATGGACGCGACATGTCGAAAAAGACCAAATCACATAGCTCACCACTACATATGGTCTTGTGACTTTTAAAAAATTAACAAGAGTGCCCTTAAAATACACCATATGAACCATTATAGTTGCACCTGTTGCACAATCCGAAAATTTGGAATGCTTCTTGTTTCTCAAAATTTCGAGGACTAGGCATACATGAAAAGAATACAACAATCATACCCAGTGTAATCTCTCACTCATAGTCAAAGCTAATTGTAGGGTCTGGAGAGAGTGAGATTAGACACACCTTACCTCTATCCAGTGGGATAGAGAGATTGTTTCAAGTGAGATCCCCGGTTCCAAAGACGTATCCATATACACAAGCTATAGAAACGAGATACATTCACACAACTAGATAAAAAACAAGAAAACATATTGTACTAAAAATATTCATAGTAAGCTATTAAACCAATAACATGTTAGTAACACATTACACAAGTGATAACACGCATAGGCCACCAAAATAAATAAATAAGCACGTAGGACAAGATACTGATACAAGTAACGCCCCCTAAAAGTCCTTAACCTTAATCCTACGTCTCCACGAACTCATATCCTCAACCATGTCCTTAGAGAGTTGTAAATCTAACAAATCCTTTCTAATTCACTCCTCCAAGTCAGTTTCGGCCTACCTCTACTTCTCCTCCTATCCACAACGAGACTTTCTACTGTTCTAACTATGGCTGTCATTTGTCTCCTCATAACATGCCCAAACCATCTCAACCTCCCCTTCCTTATCATTTCAGATATACTAGCTACTCCTAACCTCTTCCTAAAATCCTCATTTCTTATCCTATCCAGCTTAGTGTTCCCACACATCCACCTTAGCATCCTCATCTCAGCTACTTCCATCTTACGCGTCTGTGTCTTCTTAATATCCCAACAATCTGTTCCGTATAATATAACAGGTCTAACTGCAACCCTGTAAAATTTTCCCTTTAATTTAGTTGAGAATCTTCTATCGCACAAAACCTCAGTGGCTGCTCTTCACCTGCACCATCTAACCTGAGAAGTCAAATTCCATTTCGATCGTATTCACGCTACCTAACACATTTGCTAATTCACGATCTTGATTACCCTCCACATAAAAGCAAGAGTTGATGACTCTACTATGTGGTGCTTATTCGTTTTCAAGAAATATGCTCTAAGATCGTGTTATCACCATGTGCAGGGGAGGTAGGAAAAGTATTTCTAACACCACCTTTAGTAGCAAATGGCGTTAGGTACCGTGAGATATGGAATTTGACTTCTCCTTGGGGAGGCACATTCAGATGGTTCTGATAGTACCTAAGGAAACAAGCTCACAAAAAAGCTTCTTTGAGATTTCATGCTCTATACTTGTATCAACAACACATGCTAAAAAAGCTTTAAACAGATCGACTATGTATCTCCATATATAGGGATCATAGAGATGTTACCCTTATTCACACCATGGATGACAATATGTTTCCATCTCAACGATAATTTAGCGCCATGGCGAGATAACTAATCAATTTTGATCATGATTATTTTTTCACTGGTTTCATCGAACACATAGACATTCAAAACAGATGTTAAATATACATGAACTGACAGTAGTTTTTTCCGCTCCCACTATTCTCACATTCCGCATATTATTCACACATTATTTTTTGAGTGAATTGCAAGAATTTTCTTTATCTTTATACCCCTTTATAGGCGGTGTCCTTTATGTTTAAAATTGATGAGTTTTGTCCTTTATGTCTAAAAATCAAGCATGTTTTACCCTTTGGACCTAACACAGTTTGTTTTCTCAGTTAAATATTACCACATGCAGGTCACATGAGGGTAGTTGTGTCATTTAATGTACCCTGAGCATTTCCCCCAAATTTAAAGAGAACCCCAAACCCTAATTCTTCTCATTTCCCCAAATTGATTATCATCAAGAACTGCCAAACATTACAAGGTAGACCCACAACCCCCGTCTTCAAGAACTGCCCGCTTCTTGATCCCAATACACAGATGACGATCGCGTACCCTCGTTTCCATCCATGTTTCTCCTAAGAACCTGTGGTAACCTAACCGGTGGCGGTACTGGTGTGGGTGCAGGTACAGGAACCGGCACGGGTGTGGGCTCGTTAGGCGTATACGGGCTCCTCAAATTACTAACGACCCTATGAGCAGAAGTTTCGGTATCATCACGGCTAGCTCGACTAGGCGGATACGAGCTTTTCGAGTCATGAAACCGGTGGTGGGTACTGTTCGGGCTGCATTTTATGCTCACATTGCTGCTGGATAAATGATCGGGGTCGTATTGATTGGGTTTAGACCCTATAGAACGAAGAACAGAATACGAGGCTCGAGCTTTAGCTTCTGCTTTCATGGCTTCAGTTGAATCCAGTTTCGCAAGCTTCCAAGCACTGATTCGAACCGGACGGTTAGTTGGCCGTTTACCCTTGTCGGGTGGCTGCACCGCATCTGGATCAACCGTTGATGGAAGCCGTCCAAGCTCCAGATGAGCTATGACTTCATCTTGTTTGGCAGCTCTTGATGATAATCAATTTGGGGAAATGAGAAGAATTAGGGTTTGGGGTTCTCTTTAAATTTGGAGGAAATGCTCGGGGTACATTAAATGTCACAACTACCCTCATGTGACCTGCATGTGGTCACATTTAACTGAGAAAACAAACTGGGTTGGGCCCAAAGGGTAAAACGTGCTTTATTTTTAAACATAAATGACAAAACTCGTCAATTTTAAACATAAAGGACACCGCCTGTAAAGGGGCATAAAGATAAATGACAATTCTTGCAATTCACTCTTATTTTTTACTCTATCTCTCAATATGTATCTATGTATGTGTAAAGAGATAAAAAAGAAGGGACATGTAAGTATTAATTCTCTTTTTTTCTAATAAAAGTTGAAATGCTTAGATGAGAAGTGACACATAATTAAGCTCAAAAGTCAAAACAGATAGAGAGAAAGATATAAGGCTACACGGTATGGGGTCGTCCCCCTACCGTCCCGGTCCGTCGCCGTCCAGAACACCGTGCCGCCCGGTCCGTCGCCGTCCAGTCATCGTCCTCTCCGTCGGACTTTCGCCGTTCAGGACGGAGCAAAATGTGTGGGCCCCCCTCTTTCTTCTCGCGCCGCTCCGTCACCCCCGTGCCGCCACCCCCGTCGCCGTCCATCCCTCCGTCACCCATACCATGTAGCCTAATACATTAGTCCTGCGGTGAGATCACATGTACAGACTTTTCACAACAAAATTGCATGAACAATGAATTTAAGTTTGTTATTACTATTTTTAGTATATAATAAAGAAATGAATATAGTATATGTATAAAAATATAATTAGCATTTAATATATCCATATTCTAAAAATAATCGCTTGTTATAAAAAAGACATTGTTTATAATTATTTCATTTTTTATTTAATAGAGTGTTATAAAAAAACATTGTTTATAATTATTTCTTTTTTTATTAAATAGAGTGATAGTTCAATATATAAGAGTTTTTTTTTCTTGTAAGTTGTAAAAAATAGTATTTCTTATTCGGGAGTATTGTTACAAACTGATAAAGTATATATAGTATATGTATTCTTTCTGCAAGTGAATAATTATCTAAGAAAATTTAAACAATAAATACCACTTGGTCTTTGTTTCGATATGAGTTGTTGATTTATACATAATAAATACCAAAAATGTTAAAAGGAAATACAATTCCATTTGGTCTTTGTTTCGATATCGTAGTTCGAGAAAAAATCATTTTCAGTCTTATCCAAAATTATTGTGCCCCATCTCCACCTCCCACCCCATTCCTGCAGAAAGCCTATAAATTGAAGGCTTGGGAAGACACCCATTTCATAGCTAGTGTTTCATTTCTTATAATTGTACGTATATCATTTATATAGAAAATACCATTCTACCCATGGCTGCATCATTCTCAGTTCCTTCAATGGTATCTTCCTCTCCTCTCTTTATGTATAATTATATTGTATGTGCATATGTATACGTATACATATATAGATTTATGCGTATAAGTTATCAGGGCCGGCTCAACCATTTTGGTGGCCTAAGGCAAAGTAAAATCTTGTGGCTTTTTTCCCAAAAAAATGTATGTAATTGAAAGTTAAAATTGAAGGGCTCAAGTGTAATTATTTGAAAGATTGTGTTAAAATTTAAAAACAAGAAAAAAATGGTGAACAAGGGATTCAAACCTGAGTCTCACCAACATCCATACATACACAAAACCACTACACTACCAACTATCAATTTGTTGATAAACCACACCCTAAATCTTTTATAAATTGACTGTGGTTTCATCAAATAATGGAGGCCCTATAGTTTTGGTGGCCCAAGGCCCAAGCCTCATTTGGCTTACCCTTGGGCCGGCCCTGTAAGTTATATGTATACATGAACCACTGGGTGTCACCCATACAAACCGTGGGGATGCGGGTTCGACCCCCATGCGAATCCGTTGTCAACTCGGCTGGGGATTTCACCGCCAGGCTTGCTTGGTCGGGTAGTGGCTTGGAAGAGGGTATCTCGTCCCACTTGCCCTTTTTTTTATAAGTATACATGACACTGTGTGTTAGGAGTGATAGGAGATATGCATGACACTAACGTTAACCGACATGATATTAAAAATCGGTTAGGGTTGTGGCTGGCATTAATTTATTTATAAATAAGTTAAACTCAGATAAATCTTGTGATTTAATTTTAACACGTCAACCTATTTAACGTAACAATTAAAATTTTCTGTATTCAATTTCACTTTTTCAATAATCCAAAAATCGGCTCAGTTATGCATTTCCAACTAAAATAAATTTCCTGAAAAGGGTTTAATTATATTGTTATATGAGTTGTTGATTTATCTTATAATATTACTTTTATGCGTTAATATCGGATAATATTAACACTATATCATAGTAACATATGACACATCTGTCAATGATCTCTAGATCAAGTGGTGGAGGGCTTTCATTTCTCTTTAGAGATGCAGGTTCAACTTCCATTTGGTGTAGAGTGAGGCACTGGTGGGCAATGATGGGAGACCCAGGGAAACCTGGGTTGGATCCTTGATCCAAACGGGTTTACTGGTAATTTCACTGTCGTGCCTACGGGCGGGTGGGTTACTGGGTTTTCCCCGGAATTGGTGGTGGACTCGGGTTACTCTCGGAGTACTCCGTTTGTCCAGTGGGTGTACCGAGAGTGCTCAGGATTGATTCTGTTGTCCGTTAAAA
Organism: Helianthus tuberosus; assembly: GCA_030545235.1. Lineage (NCBI taxonomy): Eukaryota > Viridiplantae > Streptophyta > Magnoliopsida > Asterales > Asteraceae > Helianthus > Helianthus tuberosus. The sequence continues at coordinate 60,640,235 of CM060450.1, read as the reverse complement.
AAAACATACGACACAGCTAATTAATTACAAACGTGTACGTGTCTTTTATTATTTAGAGCATTTATAATATGTTGAAATTTTATAGATTTAGCTGAATATTTATTTAGAATAACATAAATTCTGAATTAAATGAACAGATTTTGGAAGAGGAAGGAAAATTTCAAGCAGAGGTAGCAGAGGTGCAAGCATGGTGGAACACCGAGCGTTTCAAAAACACGCGCCGCCCATACTCCGCCCGCGATGTAGCGTCTCTCCGTGGCAACCTCCGCCAATCCTATGGCTCAAATGAGCTAGCCAAGAAGCTCTGGCGAACCCTCAAGGCCCATCAAGCCAATGGTACGTCTTCACGTACCTTTGGTGCCCTGGACCCTGTCCAGGTCACCATGATGGCCAAACACCTCGACACCATTTATGTGTCCGGGTGGCAGTGCTCATCCACTCATACATCGACAAATGAGCCCGGTCCAGACCTTGCTGACTATCCGTACGACACGGTTCCCAATAAAGTCGAGCACTTGTACTTTGCTCAACAGTACCATGACCGAAAACAAAGGGAGGCTCGAATGAACATGAGCCAGGAGGAGCGGGCTCGGACCCCTTTCATTGATTACTTAAAGCCCATCATAGCCGACGGTGACACCGGATTTGGTGGTGCCACCGCGACTGTAAAGCTTTGTAAGCTTTTTGTGGAACGCGGTGCTGCCGGGGTCCACATAGAGGACCAATCGTCTGTTACCAAGAAATGTGGTCACATGGCGGGAAAAGTTTTGGTGGCGGTTAGCGAACATATCAATAGGCTTGTAGCTGCACGCCTACAGTTTGACATAATGGGAACTGAAACTGTGTTGGTCGCTCGTACCGATGCGGTGGGAGCCACCCTAATCCAAACCAACATCGATACGAGAGACCATCAATTCATTATTGGTGTGACTAACCCTAAACTCAAAGGGAAAGGGTTAGCCACACTGTTATCCGAGGCAATGGCTGCCGGGAAAAGCGGGCCTGAGCTTCAGGCCCTAGAAGACAACTGGCTATCGATGGCGCATCTGAAAACATTTTCAGATGCCGTTGTGGATGCTATCGGAGCAATGAACGTTTCCGAAGCCGAAAAGAGAAGAAAGTTGAATGAATGGATGAATCACTCGAGTTACGAGAAGTGTTTGTCTAACGAGGATGCTAGAGAAATCGTCGCGAGACTAGGGTTAACCAACTTCTTTTGGGACTGGGACTTGCCAAGAACAAGAGAAGGTTTCTACCGGTTCAAAGGCTCGGTTGAAGCCGCAATCGTCCGCGGTTGGGCTTTCGCAAACCACGCTGATGTCATATGGATGGAGACCGCGAGCCCAGACATGGTCGAGTGCACCAAATTCGCTCAAGGGGTTAAGAACATGACACCGGACACCATGTTAGCTTACAACCTCTCCCCATCTTTCAACTGGGACGCCTCGGGGATGACCGACCGCCAAATGATGGACTTCATCCCACGAATAGCCAAGTTGGGATATGTTTGGCAGTTTATAACACTAGCGGGTTTCCATGCGGACGCGTTGATCATAGATACCTTTGCCAAAGATTTCGCGACGAGAGGGATGTTGGCTTATGTGGAGAAGATTCAAAGAGAGGAGAGGAAGCATGGGGTGGACACATTGGCTCATCAAAAATGGTCAGGTGCAAATTATTATGATAGGGTGCTAAGGACTGTTCAAGGTGGGATCACTTCAACTGCTGCTATGGGCAAAGGTAAATAAATCCAATTGTCCCTAAATCACCTTAAATTAATTTAAAAAAAAAAAATTCATCTATACCTTTAGTGACACATACTCACTAATACCGTTTGTACGTGCAGGAGTTACCGAGGAACAGTTCAAGGAGACGTGGACGAGGAGCGGAGCGACCGACATGGGAGACGCAAGCGTTGTGATCGCAAAATCGAGGATGTAGACGCCTCTTGGGTTAGTCGGAATATCTACACCAGAACGTCTGCGAAGTTTGAACGTTTTGTTTATTATTGGTTTGATTGTGTTTTGGAGTTGTGATGATGATGAATAAAGTCGGGGTGGTTTTGTGTTAGCCGTTAGGCATTGGTATGGTGTTGAAAACAAATGTTTTTCATGTTTGTATTTTTATGGTAAACCTTCATATATAAATTATAATATAAACTATTGTTGGGTTATTATTATTTTCATGTTTGTATATTTATGTTATGCTTGTTAAACAATATTCGTTAAAGGTTTTTCAATTAATAAACAAGAGCTATATATTCATGGATCATGCAGGATGATGTTATGATAATATCATAGTCATCGTGCTCCTTTAGAGACGGTTAACCGACGTGGTCCCGACCTTTGATAAGGTTGGGTTAGAGCTACATGCTCGGGGTCTGGGACAGGACAGGACGCTCTTGTGAAAGGGCTTGTACGGGCGAGTGGGCAAGTGGGCAAGTGGACATGTAGATTTTTTCTTTTAGATTTATTTTGAGGGAATTAACGTTTTAGCCACCATATGTTTTAGACCAAAAGACTATATTTAAAGTTAGTATTTGTTAAACAAAATAATATACTTAAATACTAATAGTTTAGAATTATTTTTTAAGGTATTAATTTTTCATTTTGTTACATTTGAAAGTATTAACATAGTTAGTCCTTGTGGTTTCTACAAAATAACATACTTAGGTACTAATAGTTTAACAAACAATTAACGTTAATACCTCCAAACGTTACAAAATGAAAAGTTAATACCCTAGAAGGTAATTTTAAACTATTAGTAGCTAAGTATGTTTGTGCAAAACATATATACTAAGTAATTAACTCCTATATTTAACTTTAATTTTAGATCAAAATTTGAATGTATATTACAAAATTAACAATAACTGTGTAACTGTATATTGTATATAGATTATGTATACAACAAGGTTTGGCCCCGCCCGCATTAGTGGGCACTAAGCTGAATATTTCTCTCTCGTAACAAATAAGTCTTTGTTTTGGATACTTGTACATACAACTTATAACACAATCTTAAAAAAATATATCAAGACAACCAATTAAAACAAAACACTACCATACATTTGCTATAAAAAAACTAAAATGATAGAAAAACTATAATTTTAAACTAGGGCAAAACTGTTATTTTTAGGAAAAATGGGCGTGTGTCAGGTAGCCGCCTGACACGAATAAAAATTACACCAAGTCAACTAATTAAAACAAAACACTACCATAGTTTTGTAAAAAACAAAGTAAAACGATGACATAACTATAGTTGTACACTAGGGCAAAATCGTAATTTAACAAGAAAAAAAAAACAAAAATGATGGCAAAACTGTAAATTTGAACTAAGGGCAAAAACATAATATGGCTGAGAGGGAAAAAAATAAAACCAGTGGCAAAATTGTAAAATTATTATTGGGGCAAAATCGTAATTTAGTCGGACCAATAGGGAAGTGCCAGACGGCTCAAAAAAACGATGGCATGACTATAGTTTTACACTGGGGAAACATCGTAAGTTGACAGAGGAAAAAACAAAAACGATGGTAAAACTATACATTTGATTTAAAGGCAAAATCGTAATTTGGCTTAGAGGGAAAAAACAAAACCAATGGCAAAACTGTAAATTTAAACGGGACAAAATCGTAATTTGGCCGAGCCAATGGTGAAGTGTCAGGCAGCTGCCTAGCACTATTCCCCTCCATTGAACGGCAAAATCATAATTCAACGGAGAGGAATAGAAAACAAAATCAATGGCAAAACTGTAAATTTAAATGTGGCAAAATCGTAATTTGACCGGACCAATGGAGAAGTGCTAGGCAGCAGTCTGGCACTATTCCCCTCCATCAATTATATAGTATATATAAATAGCTGCCTGACACTATTCCCCTCCATCAGTTATGTAGTATATATAAATTTGTAAGAGTATTCACAATGATGACCCTAAAAATATGTGAGTGAGTTTAGTTATATTCAGTGTTGTAAAAATCGGAATTAATCGGCGCCTAGTCGGGCGTTGACTGATTAATTTTGAGCTAGTCGGACCATTAGTCGGTAGTCGGTCCAAGGCGGCCCAAATCGGCACAAGTCGGCCCAAATCGGCACAAGTCGGCCAAATCGTTTCTAGTCGGCCTACTCTTTTTTAGTTTGAATATGGCCCAAACAAATGTTTTTAACCATTAAATACATGACCCAAGTTGTTTAGTTCTAACCCGGCAAAAAAAAAACATGTTTTTAACCCATTAAAACATATTCCATGAGGCCATGACTAATATGTTAATGTTTGAATGTTTAAACACTTAAATTGCTATGTTTTAAACTTCATTGTTTAAATTTTGAACTATTTTTAAGTATTATATTGATACTAACGTGTGTGTTGAATGTTTAAATACTTGATTTGCTATGTTTTAAACTTAATGTATGTGTATTTTTAAGTATTATATTGATATTAATGTATGTGTATACATATAAATTTAAAAATTATATATATAAATTCTGATCTGATTAATCCCGATTAATCCCTAGTCAGTACTCCACCGACCGACTGGCGTCTAGCGATCTCTACAACACTGGTTATATTATAAGGAATGGTTGTTAGTGTTGTTGAGTGGTTGTGAGTGGATAAGAGATAAAATATATGAAAAAGTTATATGGAGAAAAAAATATGAATAGAGAAAACCTTATAAATTTTTTAATATTTTTAAAAATGGTTGTGAGTAGAGGAGAGAGAAAATGTAATGACAAAGATATAAAAAATATTATCTATACTTTCTATAAAAGGAGAAATCCCAATGACATAAGAAAAACTGAGGTGTCAGCTAGAGAGCATGTCCAACAAGGCTTTTCTTATGTCATCAACAATGAGGTGGAAGCCAAAGAGAGAGCATGGTGACATCATATATTCAAACCACTGCCCCACTTTAAATTTCAAAGGTGGCCCACATTCACATTTTCAAAGGTCTGCCCATATATACAAAAGGGCAAACCACTGATGTTCATACAAAAGGGCAAACCACTGATGTTCATCCAAACCACTGGCCATATTCAAAATCTTGGCTCCAGATTCAAAATTTAAATATGGCTCCAGATTCAAAATTTAAACAACTGAGGTATAAGAAGCTCAACTCTCTCTCTAAAATCCATAACAACAAAATTCGTCTCTCTCTCTCTATCTTCTTCAACCTACATTTCACAAACCCTAACCCAATCCTAATTTCCTCTTCCTAATTGAAATAGATGCATATAGATATTTCGGAATGAACTGAAACATCTGACACTCGATTAAAGCATCTGCCAACAGATGAAGAGGCTAGATACAAAAGGATTTAGTTTCATGAGGAGTGAAAGCAGTTGTCCGATACCTCCGGCAGCCCCTAAAATAGCAACCTTACGATCCGGTGCAGATTCCGATGAGTAGCTCTGGCGGCCTGCGGCGGTGGAGGAAGATTTCTGAAGAGATGAACGGATCGATTTCAACATAGATGTCCTCATTGTTATGTGTAAACTTTTGATCGTGAATTTTATCTTCATATTTTCAGTTCATATGTTTGTGTGATTTAGTTAGAGACGTCGGCCGGTGCTTAATCACTTGCTTGATCCAACTGTATGCAAATTAGTACATCAAGGGTTATAAGATTATGTACTTTCTAGATGTCAATGGCTTAAAATGTAAGCTCTTGAGCAAACTATCTGCCGATGATGATAAACATCAAAACCATTTGGGAGGTATGTGTAAACTTGTGATCGTGAATTTGATCTTCATATTTGATATTGAAAAGATAAATTCATTGAATGCCATTTTTTTAGGTTGGTGAATGCATTGGATCATGGTGGAAATCCGACTTTGAAACACTACCTTACGATATGCCTTCAAGTGGCAAAATCCCCAAGGTGAACTTCTTCACTACATTAATACACATGATGCAATGATAATGATCAATAATAATATCTTGCATTTTTTGTGTATGCAGGAGTGCACTAAACTCTACCTTGTGAAGTTACCATCAAAATCGGGACTTCATCGTGCCTAAAAATTTCAAGTTATTAGCTGTTCCAATATGCCAACTTCACGAAAATCGCAAGGTAAACATCTTTTTTCACATAAAAAAAGAAGTTCAATGGTTTGGCATGATGAATCTGTTGATGCTTTGTGCAGACCTTCTTGACTACCCCAAGGTGAACTTCTTCACTACATTAATACACATGATGCAATTATAATGATTAATGATAATATCTTGCATTCTTTGCAAAATGAATATTCTGTTTAGGTTTTGTTCTGTGAATTTAATAGTTTTAGCGATTTCTAGGTGTGTGATGTGTGTAGAACCTAGATCTGTTAGGTTTTTATTATTTTTTTGTTTTATTTGAGCTGTTTTTTGATTAATTTTGTGGATATTTAAAGTTAGATTGCGCCTGTAGAGGCTTATTGATGTGCAATAAGTAGTTCAAATAAATAAACTAAAATGAACCTAAATTTAGACTCAAGTAATAATAATCTAGACTCTCTAACTTGACTAAACTACTCACCGGCAAGTGAACCGGTCGACTCTAACAAAGGAAACCAAGTCCGGATGTCGAACCCACAAGGACTCTAATTAATCACGTTAAAGACTTTATTTAGACTTGACATTGACACGACTTAATCATTGTTGTGTTTTAAGGGGGGGGGGGTTACTAAAATCCTAAAATTAGAATTGAAATAAAACTAGACTATGACACGAACGAGAACTAAGGTTTAATTCAAATGAGATTAACGACTACCTAGGATTGAATCCAGTTTAACTAGGAATGGATTTTTAACGGTACTATTGTGGTATGGAACCGGGATCCTAAGGTACTAAACCCTAAGGTATTTCAAGCTAAGACTTCCCGACCCTTCTCAGGAAGAAACCTAGGAAACCCTACAAGGCTGTTGTGAACACCGTTTGTTAGACTTCCTCTCAGTACTCTAACGACTCTAAAAGTGCCCTAATACAACTATCTACCTCTCAGCGCGACAGTCTAAGGCAATCCTAGATTCTAACTTGGTTTAATAGACTCAGATGCGATTAGGGAACTAAGACTGACTTCTCTCAAAACCTATCTTAGCTATATATTGCACCGAGACCTACTAACTAACTCGAGCCTCTCAACGACAAGTTAAGCAGAATCCTTAATTCTAAATGAATTTTAATTACTGTTTCTAAAGCTATCGGCCGATTTACCCAAAGATCAACCGAACCCGCAAAGATACGAATAATCAACACAAATTCATTATGTGAAAGACATCCACCAAAATTTATGTGAAACAGCAAATAATCAACAATCAAAATTAAATACGCACACGCACCAAATTAAAGGTTCTAGAATTATTTACTTTCAAAGATCAATCCATAACCAAACAATAGAAAACCATTAAAGATCCAAACTTTATTAAACTATCATCTAACCTAGGTAGTAACGAAGGTTTAGCCTGAAAACATAGTATTTAAAATCAAAACAAGTTCAAAACAAGAATTCATCATCAAAGTATCGAAACAAGAAAATAACGAAAATCGGGAGATAAGACCCGAACAATCTTCTTTCCTATGCTCCGAGCTTCAACCGGATGATTCCCGCAAGCCAAAGTACTCCGAAAACCGTAAAATCTGCTCTGAAATTCGCCTAGGGTTTCTTGAGTTCGTAACTTGTTATTAATGATGATTATCTCTTGATTATATACCAAAACCCTAATTTTTAACGAATTAAACAAGTCAGACAACCCCGTCGCGTCGCGCGACGGGTGAGGCCACTTGTGGTGGCGCGACGCCACCATAATAAAATCCATTTTTTATTGTGTAATGCTTGGCGCTACGCGACGGATGGGAGGTATTGCCGTGGCGCGACGCCACGGACGTTTTTCACAGAATGTTGCGTGAATTTTCCAGCTTGAACTCCCAAAAACTTCAAAATAATTCTAACACTTTTTCCAAATAGTTCCGGGACTTGGTGTTTAAGCAATTTAGCTCGGTTCCACTCCATTTTCAGCAACTTTATGTACCAAGACCTGGAAAACGCAAATATATCAATAGCACGCAATTCTAACTAAGACTAAACTAGAAATAACGGAAAATTGTACAAACTATACACGAATAAAGGATGTATTTTGCAATACATCAATTATCCCCACACTTACTCTTTTTTCGTCCTCGAAAAAGAATTATGCAACGGAATCAGAGACGAATAATCACTTGGGTCAAAAATTATTTATATCTTATTAAAACCAAGGCTTGTGTTAGCCGCGATTGCGAATATACTTGTCCCTTTAAACCCAAATCCGATCCTATGCCCTTATCATGTAAAATTTAATTTAAGTGCGGTCAATCTACCTAGGGCCTCACACTAGAATTTACGGTCCACCTACTCCCACCTCAAGCTTATAGGACTAAAAGAACGATCACTAGACCAATTCCCAACCGTCTTATATCAAAACCAAAAGAGTTTACGGCTGTAGAGTCGCTATCCCCAACTCGGATTACTTAAGCTTTGGTACTTTTTACTTTTCTTTGCATGATCGATTTCACACATCCTAGCGGTAATCCGGTTGTAAAGTCACTATCCCCAACCCAGACTACATAGGAATGCACTACTTTCATTCAGTTTCTAGCTCACTTTTTTTTTCTATTTTATTTTTCGCATGATCACAAACTCTAACAGTTTTAACTTATAACGGTGCCCCTTATACTATTATCGGCAGTTTTGATTTCCCATATTTCCCAGGCGAAAACCCACTAGCAGACCGACAATTAAGGTGTATTAGCTCAAAGGGACTTAAAACCAAACCCGGGCCTATCCACATATCCCTAACTAGACGCAAGCTCGATTTATTATAGTCTTATATTATTATTATTCGAACCCAAGCAAAAATTCATCTTTTCTATCATTTTCCGTTTTTTTATTGCAAACTTCTCATCTCAAAGGACATTTTTCTAGTTTTTCAGTTTTTTTGGATTTTAAAATTTTTTAATTTTTTTGTATTTTTCAATATAAGACTCGATTATTTACATGTATCCCATCCCCACACTTAAAGACTGCATTGTCCCTAATGCAAGAATGGAAATACGACTCCAAACTACCTTAAAAAACTACTAAACTACTAACGAACTAACTAAATAAATAACGAACTAAAGACGAAATAAATAAATAAAATACAACAACAAAAAGGGAAACGACTTAGCTGATATGTGAGACTGTCAAAGTGCCAGTCATTTCCACATAAGCCCTCCAATTCGAAACGCGCTCAGCAAACAACTCTAACCTCGGACACGCGAACGAAAGCGGCTATAAATTAACCTATCAATCATCAACACAAACTACCAAAACATATCATAATATATATCGTCAAAAGATCATCAGTTCCAACATCAACCAACCCAACCTCCCTAACCAACCTGTTTAACGTGTATAAATATCAGTACAGACCAAAAATATGAGGATCAAAAACAGCATAAAAGAAAAAAAATCAACAAACGATATAGTCAGCTGCTGCTCCTGCATCCTCATGCTATCCCCACACTAGTCCTCGTCATGCTTGCTATCAGACTCGTGACTGCTCTCCTCTCGCCCACCTGCACCTGAACTGCCCTCTCCAAATACACGAATCGGGGGAATCAGATCAAACCTCTCAGCAGTACCAGCCGAGCTACCCTGCTGCCTCGGCTGGAAGAAATCTGGGATCCCCATGCTGTGCCTACTCATAATATATCGGAGGGCATCCTCCTGCCTATCCTGACCTGTCAAAATAAGGTGCTCCAGCCTGTCGAACCTCTCCACATACCTAGAGAACGACTCCAAAGTGAGAGGTGCAGGTGGTGGCTGTCTGCGTGGGTACTGGTGTGCTGGCAACTCATGTCGCTATGGTGGCCGCTGTCTATGTGTAGGATCAACCTAAAGCATCACATCCTCCGCTGGATGTCCCTCTGGTGGCTGCACCTGTGGACCCTACCTGATCGGCTCCCATCCGTAGGGCTCCATCCATGACACTATTCCCGCCTGCTACAACTCCTTAATCCCAAATGTCGCCGTCTTGGGCTCCTCATGTAGAAATTCGGGGAGATATTTGGTAAACACCCCCAAATTTCGCGCAATCCTAGTAATATAGGGGCCCATATCCAAACCAGCACGAGGACCTCCTCGACGACTCCTACTAAAAGAATCTGCTAAGACCGTAGCCAGATTCATCTCCCTGTTCTGCACTCTACACATCAAGATAAACAACTCTATCCAGTTCGCCTTATTCTCCCCCGACTTCCGACCCACCAGTGTAGTAGATAATATCTTCAATACATACCTATAAACTGGGTTACGAACCGAAGTGATCAGGTTCGTAGTCGTGAACGGGTGGTCAGAAATCGTACTCCAAAACTCTCGCAGCTCAGTCGCACCAACACCACAATCCCTAGGCTTAGAATAAGCACCCCGCAAGCTAGTAACAAACTCCGGCCTCTTCACTTCCTCCTCAGTATACAACTCTGACACTATGGAAAACCTCGCCACATTCATCTCATACACCTGCCTACCTAAACTGAACGACACAGCTGTGTCCTGCTCGAAATTTCCCTCCTTATGCTTCCAAGTGCTATGAAACTCTAGCACCAGCTCCTCATACTGAGGCTCTATACACTCCAACGCATCAATCAACCTTTGACCCAAAAGGTCCCCCACCTCCTGCTTCGAGCCTATCTCACTCAACCACAACCAGTCTATCACCCTGTGTTGAAGTAAATCAGTTCTCTTCAGTTTATCATACTTATTCCATTCTGTTGTACTCGGCTCAAATTTCAGTATCGGGTGATTGGCTCTAAGCATTTTCATATCCGGGATAAAATTATAAGAGCTTTGATATTCAATCTTTCTCAGTTTCAGATCATCGGCAGCTATCTGAATGATCGGTGTCTCCTGTGGGACTGGGTCCTGCTGAGGCGGATCCTGTTGAGGTGCCGACTGACCCGCACCCGACTTTTGCGCCATACCTCGGCGCGAACTACTAGCCATGCCTGCAAAACATATATAATCAAGACAAAACAGGCAGACAGTCAGTCATAACAAACTATTTTTGATATTTTTCATTTTTTTTTTTTTTTTTTGAAATCTTTTATATTTTTTTTTTGGATTTTTTTTATAAAATTTTCGAAAAAAGAAAGAATAGCCGTATAGCATTTCATTCGCAGCTAATTCTGAAACAAATGGGTTACTTTTTACAATTGCTAAGTGATAGTTAAACTCGTCCGAATGGAGATTGAGTACGGGCGAGTTTAAACCACTTGTACGTGCAAGTAAAACCCAAAAACAACTAACTAAAACTAGGCTAAAACGACACTAAAACGACGCAAAAACACTAACTAGACTCAATGTACACTACCCCCCTTCGGCACTTTTAATTGTCCGCAATTAAAAACAAGTGCCTAACAATGACATTGAAGTCCAATCCTCGGTTAAAAGTCAGCCATTTAGTAGTTTTAAAAAAAAATTAATCGTCGAAAAATTCCGCCTAGTTAAAGGAGGTTTCTTTCGTAAGCAAAAATTCAGTTTTAATGCGCAAGATCGGAACTTCAAGTGTCAATGTACCATACCAATCAATCCACAATCCAATACATTCGCTATCCCAAACCGACACCACCCACACCCATGTATCAAATGCAAGTAAAGTCGTATGTTTCACAAAATTTTATACCATAGTCGAGCAATAAATCCCAAACTAAAACCATCCGCAACCAATATAACAGATGCCCAAACCAAACCCATGCCGCAACCATGTATCATACCAACAAACCTAAATAAACTACACGCGAACAGAATTGGTTAAACACTAAACTGATTCGGACTTTACTCATGGCCGACTCAACAAACCTGACCTAGCATACCCTAAAACACTGACTTGACCCGACTAAACTGACTTGACAAATAACGAAGGACGGACCTGAACCTGACTCAACAAGGACTCACCATCAACTCAGCTGAAAGGGTAAACAACCGACTCAATATGAACCGAAAAACATCATCACCTATAGACTCGACTCAACCCTACACCACTCACCCAGGACCGACTCGACACTAACAAGATGTCAACTGGACCAACTAATATTAACTCGACTCACTCGACACACCAAACCACAAAAAGACTCAAACAGAACTGAATCGACCACTGTACCGGACCGACTCGACCCTGCATGACTGACTCGAAAACCTATGACACACAATGACTCTAATCAGCAAATACACAAGAAGAATGCGAGAAAACATGCCTGAAATAGTGAGAATCTGTGAGAAAAAGCTCGAATTTTTCGTTAATGGCAGGTCCCTAATCGGAGGTGTTACAGCGGATGATTGATGGAAATTTTATGTAGGTGTTGTTTGGTGAAGAAAACCGATCACGTGAGTGTAAAGAGGGTGGAAATCGGTGGTAATGGGGGGGAGATATGGTGGTGTGTGTTATCGGCGGTGTAGAGGAAGAAGAAAGGGTTTTGGGTTAAGTTTGGGGAAAGTAGGTGAACGAAAAGGGCTTTATTCGCTTTTTAAGGCATCGCGCGACGCCAAGAGAAGAGGGGTTAGCCGTGGCGTAGCGCCACAGCTGGGTTTAGGTGAAAAGGTTCATTTTTTTGTGGTTCAAATGGTTTAAAAGGGTTCAAAAAGGGTTTATGTTGACTCTAGTGGTGGCGCTGCGCCACGGCATAGGGGTTTCATGGTGGCGCGGCGCCAAGGTCAATTTTTAACAGAATGTTTCGTAAAAATTTGAGTTTTGGGACTTAGAAAAATTTCTAACTTTTTTTCAAACCTTCCCCAAACCATCCCAAATTTTTTCTAAGTATGGGACTTACCTGGAACGTCGTTTTCTTCGCATATTCAGCTCTTCAAGGGTACGTTTCCTGCAAAATTTCTCAAACACACAAAACACAAACACGAAAAACTACGAGAAATACGAAAAACTAACGAAATTTACAAACGGTACATACTCTACAAACGAAGCTTTTCTCAACTAATTGTTCGGTGAAAGTGGGTGGGTCTTCTAGAGGAATTTCTTCCTCCTCGGTAGTATCAATGGGACCTCCCAAGTAGTGTTTCAATCGATGACCATTTACCTTCCACACACCCTTATCAACTTTGTCATACAACTCGACGGTACAGTATGGAAACACCTCCTTTACCACATACGGTCCGGTCCATCTCGATTTCAACTTCCCCGCTATCAATTTCAATCTTGAATTGAATAAGAGCACTTTATCACCTACCTTAAACTCCTTCAACCCTCGCAACCTCCTATCATGCAACGCCTTAGTCTTTTCCTTGATACTCCAAGATCATTCATAGGCGGCATCCCTTAGAGCCTCTAATTCATGGATTTGGAAGAACCTCCTTCTTACGGCTTCAGTAAGGTCGAGGTTAACAGTTTTCAATGCCCACAAAGCTCTATGTTCTAACTCCATCGGAAGATGGCACGCTTTGCCATACACAATCATGAAGGGCGTGGTTCCTAACGGTGTTTTGTAGGCGGTGCGGAATGCCCATAATGCGTCGTCGAGCTTTTCCGACCAATCCTTTCTACTTTTTCTTACCTTTTTTTCTAGGATTCTCTTCACCCCTCGGTTTGCATTCTCTACTTGGCCACTAGTTTGTGGGTGGTATGCGGTAGAAAGACGGTGAGTGATGCCGTAGCGCGCAAGTGCCTTTTCCATGGTGGAATTGCAAAAATGCGTACCACGATCACTTATGATAGCTTTAGGAACTCCAAAACGTGTGAATAACTTTTTAAGAAATCTCACCACCACTAGGGTATCATTAGTGGGCAAAGCTTGAGCTTCCACCCACTTTGAGACATAGTCAATGGCCACGAGGATGTACCTATTCCTACTCGATGAGGGGAAAGGTCCCATGAAATCAATACCCCAAACGTCAAAGACTTCAAGAACTTGGATGGGATTTTGGGGCATTTCATCCTTGGATGAGATGTTGCCGATACGTTGGCAATGGTCACACGTTCTAACAAACTCTATGGCATCTTTAACTACCGTGGGCCAATAGAAGCCACTATCAAAAACCTTTTGTGCCGTCACATTTGGCCCGTGATGGATTCCCGTTAAACCCTCGTGCACATGTCTAAGGATGGCCATCCCATCCACTTTTGAAACACACCTCCTAAGCACTCTATCTCCACCTATCCTAAATAGGTATGGGTCATCCCAAATGTACTTCCTAGCTTCCCTAAGAAGCTTTTTCTTTTGTTGGTAGGACATACCCCTCACAATATCTCCGGTCGCTAAATAATTTTCCAAATCCAAAAACCATGGCAAACCCTCTACCTCAGCACTAACAAATTCTATGGTTTCATGAGGAAAAATGTCTCCTATTGAATCCTCCCGAACCTCCTCTCTCTTAGGATCCTCTAAGCATGACAAATGTTCGGCGGCTACGTTTTATGACACCTGTGTCACTTCAACCATCAAGCAAATACCAAACCAATGAAATATTGTATTTCATACTTGGGATTGGTATAAATATGTGTATCATTTGCACATATTAACTCTTGTTCGATTTCGGGCTCTAAATCGCTTTCTAGAAGGTTATACGCGCCCTGATGCGTAAATATAACCATTTTAATGCAACAAACACTCCGGAACAGTGACACAGGCTTAACATACCTTAAATAACCTTTACATAACTTAGAAATAAGTTTTGGAAGGTTTGGTGTGCCGAAATCAAGTCTATTCGCTTACAGGGACTAAATTCGACAAACTGCGAAAGTATGTCAATTTTTACTGTAACAGACATTCCGGAACTTGATCTTAAGTTAAACACACCCTAAATATCCTTTACATAGCTTATAAATAGGCTTTGAGGGGTTCGGTGTGCTAAAATAAACTTTATGCTCATTCAGGGACTAAAAGCGTCAAAAAGTGCATAAGTTTGCATTTTCGCGCATAACTTACGTTCTGAATACATCCGGACATCCAAAAATTTATGTAAGCATTAAAATATTTTATTTTAGTGTTTGGTATAAGAAAAATCCATTTGTCGCGCAATTTGGATCGTTTTTCGCATTCGTGCGCATTTCGTCGTAATTAAGCGAATATCGCGATCGTACGACCAAACGAACCGACATCGGACATATTTTTGAGTATATTTCAAGTTCCCTATACTTTAACTTCATTTTAGAGCCTTGAAATGGGGTTAACGGGGCTTAAACGTGCCAGAAATGCATTAAAATGCAAGATTCTCAAGTACAGGGGCTAAACTGTCAACTTTTGAAAGTTGCTGGTCTGCAGACCACATACGGTCCGTAAGGGATGGACCATATGGTCCGTAAGGCAACCCCAGACCAGCAAAAAGTTGATTCCAGCTTGATCCAGCTGTTCCACACTTGTGCAAATGGTTTTGGGCAATTCTAGGGGCTCCCATGGTTTTGTAAATCAGTGGGCTTGATGTGTACGGCTCAGATTTAAGCTCGGTAATCGAGGAACGATCCTGACAGTTCTTTTTTTCCTATATATACCCAACCCACTTCATTTGCAAACCCACAAATCTGATCCTTCTTGCTCTAAGTTGGGGCTTGGCACCTCATACCTGAGCAATTTGGATCAAGATTTCCTTGCTTGGACCCTTTGTAAGTCCTCTTTCGTTCTTTTATGCATTTTTAGCATGAAAGTCAAACAGTGTTTGACTTTCAGCTTTGACCAGTTTATCGTCAACACGAAGTTCGTTTGAACTTCGCAACGTGAGCGTAATCACGATGGTTATAGTCCCTAGTGACTATACCTACTGATTACCACGTTGTTTTGGTGTAGTTACGAGTCGTAGTTTCGGCCAAAATGCGTATTCTTGCGTATTTTGTAACCAAACTACTTTTAGGTATCAAAACCGTTTGTTTTGATACCAAACCTGTTTTCTAACTTTGTTAAACATGTTTTAACATGTTTAGCTCGTCACTTTAGGTTTAGTGCTTATGTAGGGTCGTAAGGTAAGCGGTCCAAACAAGCGCTTATACTTTCAAACCCGACCCGTTTGGTCGATCATTAGGATCTGACCAAACACATTAGGTGACCATAGTTGTATAGAGAATAACCTTCCGAGGTTATACCTTATGGTCACGTCGTTTAGTTAGTTGTATGATAGGTAATATATATGCCTTAGGAAAATTACCAAAATGCCCTTTTTATGCCAAATTTCATTTTAAGCATATGTAACATAATTTTTTATATCTAAACTGATTAGACAACAATATTAGACATGTTAAGGCATATGTTACTTGTCATAGGACTAGTTAGGCGGTCCGAACGCGTTTTACGCGAACGACACGTTAAAGTAGCATAAGCTACCTAAACGGGTCATAATGCGTCGTAAGCACTTAGGTTAGGTTTCATTTTAGTATGTAGGCTTTGTTAAACCATATCATATGAGTTCCAATACTCGTTTGGTTTACGAAACCTCATACTATCCAATCTCCCGATTTAGGTCCGGTTATTTATGTAGTTATCTATATCGGGCTCCGTTTGATTTCCGTGATCCCTCTAGCTTTGCTTGGTTGTTGTTCAAGACTTCTAAGCACCCTCAAGTGAGCACATAGTCCCCTCTTTTACTGTTTTTCAAACTGTTTTGGGGTGAAACACATGTGCCTACTTGTTATTTTCACGCTTTCCATGTTTTCATATCATATACTTGCTAAGTTCATTAGTACACTATTAGTACATGATTTCATTATGTTTTGCTATGTATGTTTACTTAACATGCTAGCACATTGTTTTACATTACATTTCTTTTGCTATGTATGTTTACTTAACATGCTGGCACATTGTTTTACATTACATTTCTTTTGCTATGTATATTTACTTAACATGCTAGCACATTGTTTTACATTACATTTATTTTGCTATGTATGTTTACTTAACATGCTAGCACATTGTTTTACATGACTTTTCTGCTTTGTATGTTAACTTAGCATACTTAGTACATTGTTTTACATTGCATCTCTATTACATATGTTCTCGTAACATATGGACACATTGTTTTATATCTCTACCTTGTATGTTCACTTAGCATACTAGGTACATTATTTTCATAAAACATGCTTACATTTGGTATATCATTTGGTTTGTTTAACGGGACTAAATTACATTCATTAACACCGATCATGCCGCTTGGTAGTAGGTAGTGGTACCATAGGACTTGACAAATCACGTTCCTAAAATCCTAGGTTTGTTTGGGTGGAAGGAATGACCGAATCCGAAAACATTTTTCTTTGATAACCTTCACTCTAAGGCTATCCGTCTGTCTCAAGGCTTGAATGTAGGCGTTTAACATAACCGCATAGATGTTGTATCAGTAAAGCATGCATTATTCTACAAAGCATAACTTTTGATTTATTCAAATACTTTGTTTTGTACATTTTTACTTGTGGTTTAAGTAGTCTCATTTTACTTACCATACATAACTTTTGTTTACACATTACATGATTTACATTTGATGGTTTTCACACAAACATTTGACATTTGACTATACATAAACATTTTTACATTGGTGGTTTGTTTTGTTTAAGTGATTTAAATAACGAGGCGTGTGTAATAAGATAAAAGCATGGTGGATACGCCGCTGGTACTTCCTATATATAAGTGCTTTTATAGTATTACATATCGTAGCGTTGTTTAAACCATTTCAATATTTGACATATTACATTTTACACAAATGACATGTTTTCACTAAACAATTGTTTTACAAAACAACTCATTTTATACAAACTCATTTTTACTTGGTTATTCATTTATCCTTACATTACTCTTTTACATATCATCTACTTTATCATCGCTTTTCAAATGATTTATAAAAACAAAACATTTTACAAGGATCATGACTGACTTTTGTTAAACAATTTTTTCTAAACTTATAAGTCATGAATCCTATTTCACAAATCCTATGTATCTCACATGCATTTTTATGCTGACGTACCTATTTTCACATGTGTTTCAGGAAATGATGCATAGGATTGACCAAGATACACTTAGGCGGACTTGGGCCTTAGTGACAATAAAAGATGCAAGACTAGTTAATTATGTTATACTTCTTTGTTTGTTAAGACATTGTAACTCTTTTAATCAATAAAACAAAATTTCAATTATCCATGTGTTATGAAACCATGATTCTGTTACAACACTCCCCGACGATTCCGCCACGCTTTGTTGTTTTACGTGGTCGGGGTGTGACAGAAAAGTTGGTATCAGAGCTCATGGTTATAGGGAATTAGGTTATTAGTAATGCTTTGACCTAGTCTATAACCTTCCTAGGACCCTAACACAAGATTCTTGTGTTTAGATCTTAAAACAATACCGTCACCTATCCTTAGGCGACGACCACAACAAGAACATAAATTTCAAAACCGCTTTAAAAACCAATCATCTGTTCTAGGAGGATTTATTATATGGTTTTGAACCCTTCCAGTTTGATTTTTGGCCTTGTGCCTTCTAAGTTTTCAAAATCTCGTCAAGGTTTTGGGTTCTAAATAATGTGAACACGTGCAAACTGGAAGAGTGAATGCCTGTACCCTGAGTTTTCTGTCTAAGGCTAGAGTGTTCGTACAAATCCGCAGTATCGGACCAGTCACTCTTACCTGGGAACTCTTGGGGTGAGTGTTCACTTATAGGCAAGCATGTCTTCAGTGATACATTAATATGACCCGTTTACTTTGATTTGTCACCATCTCATTTTTTTTGCCTTAGGTAACAAACAAATGATCGCAATTCTTATGCATTGCCATTCTGTTTTGTTTATCCGATAACATTTCACTTGTTTCTTCCCATGACTTTCATCTTCTTCTGGAATGTCTCTTCATCTCAATAACACTCAAATGTCCGAGCAAACTGCCAAATTTGCCCAGCAAATAGGCGAAGTAATTCTGAAGTCCGTGGATCTAGGTATTGCCATGTCTCGTCTCAACAACGAAGCCACTCAAGAGTCACCGAAGGAAGCAGAAGTCAAGCCTGCACCAAAATCAAGGAAGCGTAAGGCTTCAAGGAAACCCGCAGCGGGTGCACCAAATCAAGCGGGACCAAGCCAATTGGCAATGCCACTAGCTAGGAAGTCGTACTTAGGAGCTGCCCCATGGTGCAAACGATGCAACCGTCATCATTCAAACCTCATACCCTGCTTCAAATGTACCTACTGTGGACGGTGGGGACATTTGGTTAACATATGCCGCTTTGCTATCCAAAACAAAGCTGCTATAAACCTTGCTGCTACCCAACTCCAAGTCAACCCTACTCAAGCTCGTTTTCCGTCTGGTACTTGCTACAACTGTGGCGAGACGAGCCATTTCAGGAACAAATGCCCAAAGATTGTCAATGCAAATCCAACCCTTGGATGAGCATTTGGCTGATTAGAAGAAGCTGCTGCTTTAAATAATTTGTATCTGTTGCTTTTGTTTCTTTTGTTGAACTCGGAAACAATGTGTTTAGTTTATAAATAAATTGTTGTTTACAATTCTGATGTATGAGTGTAGTTACATATTGTGTATGGCATTTCCCTATGATGCCTACATCAAGGAACTATGTTCTTTACAAACTACTCTTGTGATTCTCCCTTTCAAGTGATCGCTCATGATTTCCTCGAAAAATTTTAAGTACTCGTTTCATTCTAGGAGACGAAGTACAAGAAATAAAGGGAAATTATGAGTAATCGTGCTTTTTGCACGTCTGTGCCTTTGAATCCTTGGTTAGATAACTAAGGGTATTTTCAAATCTCATACCCATTACGTTCTGATTTTTCAACATGCATAACATAAGTTTTCAAAACAACCTTCATGATTTCAAAAACATTTTATATATAGTTCGAAAACATTTTTAATATAGTGTATTTACTTAACATATCAAATGCATGATTTCAAAAGCATTGTCTATGTTTTCAAAAACAACCTCCATGATTTCAAAAACATTGTCTATGTTTTCAAAAACAACCTTCATGATTTCAAAATGTTATTAATACAGTATAATTACTTATATCAAGTGCATGATTTCAAAAGCATCATTCATGTTTTCAAAAACCTTATACATAATTTCAAAATTCATCTCGCATGATTTAAAACATTTTTTTTATATACCTACCTAATACACCTACTTTATGATTTCAAAAGTATTACATATAAGGTTTCAAAAACATTGAACACATTTTTTTAGAACCCCATGCATAGTTTTCAAAAATATTTTCTTCATACATTGACTTAACCTTCAAATTCCGCTTCATATGTCACCTTGACATATCTAGCATCCCAACTTCATAAGCATTTTTACTTCATGTTTTGACATAAGCACATCCAGTGCAAGGTTTCAAAACATCTTCAACTTCTAAAATCCATATGGGATCTTTTTATCTTCACAATTAGACCCTTGTGGATGATTATCTTTTAAATCAGAGTCCTTAATTGGATTCCTTGTGTACCTTAATTTGAACATTTCGGTTCCTTATAATCGAAATCGAATTTTCTCTTTAAGATCTTTCTATCTTCATAGTTAGATTCTTGGAAATATTTAAAGCACCAATCAAAATCCACGAATCGGATACCTGGTGTGCTTTAAATACATGTGCTCAATTAACAAAAACAAATTAACAAAATGATAACAAATCAAGTTAAACAATTTTGTGATTATGTGATTATGTGTTTATGCATTTTGTGTTTTCTTTTATGCATTTTTGTGTTTTTGTGTACTCTGGATATTCGTTATCCAAATCCTCGTAGAATCTTTCATATCTTCATATGAGGGATTCGTAGTAGGATATTCAAAAAGGTACTACCTTAAATCCTTAATGGGCTTCTACGTAATCGTTAAGACCCTTGGATTATATAGTACCATTCCACCTTTCAAAGAGACCCCTTGAGTGGTCTTGTCAGAAAGATTGATTCAGAATCTGGTTATGAACGACACGTGGTGACGTGGCTGAATAGACCCCTTGGTAGTCTATTTAAATCATTTATTGATTTAATTAAAAAGGACCCTATGGCGGACTAGTCACAATCATCACAAGTTCGTTCATTATTTTCTTCCCCTACACATTATAAGATGCACTACGTGACTATGCAAGGAATTACGTAATTATGGATGCATACATAATTGTGAAGTTTAGTGCACGGAAACCACGGTAAGACTTATTATGTGTAAGAACCAATAGTGGCAACCATAGCGAAATGTGAACAAAGTAATAGAGGTACGGTGGACGCACCAATAACGCTTTATATACTTGTATATAAGTGTCCCTCTCGCAGTGCAAGCATGATGTTATGTAAAGTTACTAGAAGTTCAGGACTCTAACCAGTGTTGTTTGATCTTTTCAACTTCATGTTTCAAGCTCTCACAAGTTTCCTCTAAATAAATTTCGGGACGAAATTTCCTGAAGTAGGGGAGACTGTGACACCTGTGTCACTTCAACCATCAAACAAATACCAAACTAATGAAATATTGTATTTCATACTTTGGATTTTTATAAATATGTGTATCATTTGCACATATTAACTCTTGTTCGATTTCGGGCACTAAATCGCTTTCTAGAAGGTTATATGCGCCCTGATGCGTAAATATAACCAGTTTAATGCAACAAACACTCCGGAACAGTGACATAGGCTTAACATACCTTAAATAACCTTTACATAACTTAGAAATAAGTTTTGGAAGGTTTGGTGTGCCGAAATCAAGTCTATTCGCTTACAGGGACTAAATTCGACAAACTGTGAAAGTATGTCAATTTTTACTGTAACAGATTCCGGAACTTGATCATAAGTTAAACACACCCTAAATATCCATTACATAGCTTAGAAATAGGCTTTGATGGGTTCGGTGTGCTAAAATAAACTTTATGCTCATTCAGGGACTAAAAACGTCAAAAAGTTAATAAGTTTGCATTTTCGCGCATAACTTACGTTCTTAATACATCCGGACATCCAAAAATTTATATAAGCATTAAAATACTTTATTTTAGTGTTTGGCATAAGAAAAATCCATTCGTCGCGCAATTTGGATCGTTTTTCGCATTCGTGCGCATTTCGTCGTAATTAAGCGAATATCGCGATCGTACGACCAAACGAACCGACATTCGACATATTTTTGAGCATATTTCAAGTTCCCTATACTTTAACTTCATTTTAGAGCCTTGAAATGGGGTTAACGGGGCTTAAACGTGCCAGAAATGCATTAAAATGCAAGATTCTCAAGTACAGGGGCTAAACTGTCAACTTTTGAAAGTTGCTGGTCTGCAGACCACATACGGTCCGTAAGGGATGGACCATACGGCCCATAACGCAATCCCAGACCAGCAGAATGTTGATTCCCGTTTGATCCAGCTGTTCCACACTTGTGCAAATGGTTTTGGGCAATTCTCGGGGCTCCCATGGTTTTGTAAATCAGTGGGCTTGATGTGTACGGCTCAGATTTAAGCTCGGGAATCGAGGAAGGATCCTAACGGTTCTTGTTTTCCAATATATACCCAACCAACTTCATTTGCAAACCCACAAATCTGATCGTTCTTGCTCTAAGTTGGGGCTTGGCACCTCATACCTGAGAAATTTGGATCAAGATTTCCTTGCTTGGACCCTTTGTAAGTCCTCTTTCGTTCTTTTATGCGTTTTTAGCACGAAAGTCAAAAAGTGTTTGACTTTCAGCTTTGACCAGTTTATCGTCAACACGAAGTTCGTTTGAACTTCGCAACGTGAGCGTAATCACGATGGTTATAGTCCCTAGTGACTATACCTACTGATTACCACGTTGTTTTGGTGTAGTGACGAGTCGTAGTTTCGGCCAAAATGCGTATTCTTGCGTATTTTGTAACCAAACTACTTTTAGGTATCAAAACCGTTTGTTTTGATACCAAACCTTTTTTTCTAACTTTGTTAAACATGTTTTAACATGTTTAGCTCGTCACTTTAGGTTTAGTGCTTATGTAGGGTCGTAAGGTAAGCGGTCCAAACAACCGCTTATACTTTCGAACCCGACCCGTTTGGTCGATCATTAGGATCCGACCAAACACATTAGGTGACCATAGTTGTATAGGGAATAACCTTCCGAGGTTATACGTTATGGTCAAGTCGTTTAGTTAGTTGTATGATAGGTAATATATATGCCTTAGGAAAATTACCAAAATGCCCTTTTTATGCCAAATTTCATTTTAAGCATATGTAACATAATTTTTGATATCTAAACTGATTAGACAACAATATTAGACATGTTAAGGCATATGTTACTTGTCATAGGACTAGTTAGGCGGTCCGAACGCGTTTTACGTGAAACGACATGTTAAAGTAGTATAAGCTACCTAAACGGGTCATAATGGGTCGTAAGCACTTAGGTTAGGTTTCATTTTAGTATGTAGGCTTTGTTAAACCATATCATATGAGTTCCAATACTCGTTTGGTTTACGAAACCTCATACTATCCAATCTCCCGATTTAGGTCCGGTTATTTATGTAGTTATCTATATCGGGCGCCATTTGATTTCCGTGATCCCTCTAGTTTTGCATGGTTGTTGTTCAAGACTTCTAAGCACCCTCAAGTGAGCACATAGTCCCCTCTTTTACTGTTTTTCAAACTGTTTTGGGGTGAAACACATGTGCCTACTTGTTATTTTCATGCTTTCCATGTTTTCATATCATATACTTGCTAAGTTCATTAGTACACTATTAGTACATGATTTCATTATGTTTTGCTATGTATGTTTACTTAACATGCTAGCACATTGTTTTACATTACATTTCTTTTGCTATGTATATTTACTTAACATGCTAGCACATTGTTTTACATTACATTTATTTTGCTATGTATGTTTACTTAACATGCTAGCACATTGTTTTACATGACTTTTCTGCTTTGTAAGTTAACTTAGCATACTTAGTACATTGTTTTACATTGCATCTCTGTTGCATATGTTCTCGTAACATATGGACACATTGTTTTATATCTCTACCTTGTATGTTCACTTAGCATACTAGGTACATTATTTTCATAAAACATGCTTACATTTGGTATATCATTTGGTTTGTTTAACGGGACTAAATTACATTCATTAACACCGATCATGCCGCTCGGTAGTAGGTAGTGGTACCATAGGACTTGACAAATCCCGTTCCTAAAATCCTAGGTTTGTTTGGGTGGAAGGAATGACCGAATCCGAAAACATTTTTCTTTGATAACCTTCACTCTAAGGCTATCCGTCTGTCTCAAGGCTTGAATGTAGGCGTTTAACATAACCGCATAGATGTTGTATCAGTAAAGCATGCATTATTCTATAAAGCATAACTTTTGATTTATTCAAATACTTTGTTTTGTACATTTTTACTTGTGGTTTAAGTAGTCTCATTTTACTTACCATACATAACTTTTGTTTACACATTACATGATTTACATTTGATGGTTTTCACACAAACATTTGACATTTGACTATACATAAACATTTTTACATTGGTGGTTGGTTTTGTTTAAGTGATTTAAATAACGAGGCGTGTGTAATAAGATAAAAGCATGGTGGATACGCCGCTGGTACTTCCTATATATAAGTGCTTTTATAGTATTACATATCGTAGCGTTGTTTAAACCATTTCAATATTTGACATATTACATTTTACACAAATGACATGTTTTCACTAAACAATTGTTTTACAAAACAACTCATTTTATATAAACTCATTTTTACTTGGTTATTCATTTATCCTTACATTACTCTTTTACATATCATCTACTTTATCATCGCTTTTCAAATGGTTTATAAAAACAAAACATTTTACAAGGATCATGACTGACTTTTGTTAAACAATTTTTTCTAAACTTATAAGTCATGAATCCTATTTTCAGAAAACCTATGTATCTCACAAGCTTTTTTATGCTGACGTACATATTTTCACATGTGTTTCAGGAAATGATGCATAGGATTGACCAAGATACACTTAGGCGGACTTGGGCCTTAGTGACAATAAAAGATGCAAGACTAGTTAATTATGTTATACTTCTTTGTTTGTTAAGACATTGTAACTCTTTTAATCAATAAAACAAAATTTCAATTGTCCATGTGTTATGAAACAATGATTCTGTTACAACACTCCCTGACGATTTCGCCACGTTTTGTTGTTTTACGTGGTCGGGGTGTGACACGTTTTCCGCTCCCTTTTTATCTTTAATTTCGATATCGAACTCGGAGAGCAAAAGAATCCATCTAATGAGGCGCGGCTTCGCGTCTTTCTTTTGGAAAAGGAAGCGCAAAGCGGCGTGGTCAGTGAACATGGTGGTTTTGGATAGAATGAGATATGAGCGAAACTTATCAAACGCAAACACTACGGCTAAGAGCTCTTTTTTCGTGGTGGTATAGTTCTCTTGAGCATCATTTAAAGTTTTGCTCGCGTAGTAGATTGGATGAAAATGTTTATCGACTCTTTGACCTAAGACCGCACCTACGGCATAATCACTTGCATCGCACATGAGCTCGAAAGGCAAGCTCCAATCGGGCGAAACAAGGATAGGGGCACTAATGAGTTTCTCCTTCAAAAAATCAAAAGCCTTGATGCACTCTTCGTCGAAGATTAAAGGTACATCTTTTTCTAAAAGTCGGGTCATGGGGCGCGTAATCTTAGAAAAATCCTTAATAAAACGCCTATAAAAGCCTGCATGACCTAGAAAGCTACGAACGGACTTAACACTAGTAGGTGGAGGCAATCTACTTATGGTATCTATCTTGGCCCTATCCACCTCTATTCCCTCTCTAGACACCTTGTGACCTAAACCTATCCCCTCCGTCACCATAAAGTGACATTTCTCCCAATTCAACATAAGGTTTGTCTCTATACATCTCTTAAGCATCCTATCAAGATTGAGAAGACATTGATCAAAAGTGGTACCATAAACCGAGAAGTCATCCATGAAAACCTCCATATAAGTCTCAAGCATGTCTTGGAATATAGCAACCATGCATCTTTGGAAAGTAGCCGGAGCGTTGCATAACCCGAAAGGCATGCGGCGATACGCATAAGTGCTGTAAGGGCATGTGAACGTCATTTTATCTTGATCCTCAGGGGAAATTGGGATATGAAAATAACCCAAAAATCCATCGAGAAAACAATAGAATTGTTGACCCGCTAGACGCTCCAACATTTGGTCAATAAATGGCAAGGGGAAATGGTCTTTCCGGGTGGCGTCATTTAACTTTCGGTAGTCTATGCACACACGCCAACCGGTAACGGTATGAGAAGGGATTAATTCGTTCTTTTCATTCATGATCACCGTCATCCCGCCTTTCTTTGGGACGACTTGGGTCGGGCTAACCCATGGTGAATCGGAAATAGGGTATATTACCCCGGCATCTAACAACTTGAGCACTTCCTTCTTAACACCTCTTGCATGTTCGGATTTAGGCGCCGTTGAGGTTACACCACCGGCTTATAATCATCTTCCATGAGTATCCGGTGGGTACAATAGGTGGGGCTTATGCCCTTGATATCCGAAAGTCACCTTGCAATGGCTTCCCTATTCTCTCTTAACACCTCTAACAACCTACCCTTTTCCCCCTCCTCTAACTTAGACGAAATAATGACGGGAAAATCGGACCCCTCACCTAAGAAAGCGTACTCTAAGTGGGATGGGAGAACCTTAAGTTCTAATGGGGTGGGTTTCTCTAAGGGTGTACTCTCAATCTCACTCTTTACTTCACTCAACTCTAGCACTTCGGGGACCCACTCGGTCTCTTCTACTTCCTCACTCCCACTCACAATCTCCTCTACCTTCTCAACTACCTCATCTAACTTACCCTCAACTAAATCGGCTCCACTAATATAGTCAAAGCAATGGTCGACACATGATAGGAAAGATTCTATGAAATAGACCGAATGACAAGGACTACTAAGATCATCGGAACCACTAGGGTGTTCCATGGAGCGTGCTATCTCGAAAGTGACTCTCTCCTCACCGACTTGGAGTGTGATTTTACCGTCCTTGAATGATAGGAACCTTCTCATCGGCTTCCATATCAAGAACGACAAAGTCTACGGGAAAAAAGAATTTATCCACTTTAACTAGAAGGTTTTCGATTATGCCACGTGGATACTTCACTGATCTATCGGCTAGAGACAAAGACATACGTGTAGGGGATAACTCTCCTAGACCTAACCTCTCATACATGGAATATGGCATGAGGTTTATACTAGCTCCTAAATCGGCTAGGGCCCTACACTCGGTATCACTCCCAAACAAGCACGGAATGGTAAAAAGGCCCGGATCCGTCAGTTTTTCCGGGACCTTGTTCAAGACTACGGCGGAGCACCCTCCACTAAGGGGGATGTTAGAAACCTCTCCTAACCTATCCTTACGTCTTAGAAGGTCCTTTAAAAATTTTGCGTATTTAGGCATCAATTGAAGGGCTTCTATGAAAGGAAGGTTAATTCTAAGTTGCTTAAAGATTTCTAAAAATTTCCCGTAATCTTTAGAATAAGTTTGATTTTTTAGACGGGAAGGAAATGGAGCACGGGAAAGATCAACGGTGGGTGATGGAACAACTTGTATGGGCCTTTTTCCTATACTTTTCTCACTTGAAGGCCCCCCGGTGTGTGCGGTACTTGCTGGGATTAACCTAGGTTGCACTTTACCGGGAGCCTCCATTTCAATCTCTTCATCTACGGGATACTTATCTTCTACCTCGACACTCTCGGGTCTCACTACCTCTCCTAAGGTCCTACCACTACGGGTCGAAATTGCATTCAAAGTACCAGATGGGTTGGGCTTTGTATTTCCCAAAAATTGACCGGGAGGTCGTTCTTGCAACTGGCGTGCAATATCCCCAACTTACCTTTGAAGGTCTAAGAAATTCAAATGGTTATTCTTTAAGAATGTAGCGTGTTCTTCTAAGGTACGTTGGGTAGCCTGGTCCTTGACCACTAGCTGGGTAAGAAGGTATTCTATCCTAGGCAAACTACCATTTGACCCCTCATTCCTAGGTTGAACCTTTTGGATTGACCCCTCACCTCTGAACTGCCCCCCTGAACCTGAACTAGCAAATTGACCTGTTTGACCCGAACCCCCACTAGAATAGAAACCTGGCCCCCTGCTCTGATATTGACCTGATGGAAAACCAGGGGGTTACCTGAAGAGCGATAATTATTAGCACGCCAATTAGAGTTACTATTGCTGAATGGGTTAGTTGGACCCCTATTTTGACCTGCTATGTACTCTACCTGTTCTAGGGTGAGTGTTGGGCACTCTACAGTGTCATGTCCACCTCTACAAACTTCGCACTTATCGACCTTCTTCTTAATTTCTAGCAACTCTTTGGTGATATAGTCAAGTTGAGATGCTAACTTTGAGTCCGAGACGACTTGGTTTGCTCCTCGAGAAGATGAGGAAGTATTCACAGGATTGGAATTCCTGCTGGTAGCACTATGATCTATATCTGTCACACCCCAAAAACGTCGCAGCGGAATATTTGAACGTAGTGGAGGCGGAAGTTGGTGCCCATTTATACCTTGTCGGAAGATGCACTCTTTTGTTGGACATTTTAACATATTTTAAAACATAATATTAAACATTACATTTTTAAAAGTCACGACACAACCACATAAGTTTAGTTGTTTTGATCCTTGCGGATCTTATTACAAACGTCCCAGATAGTTTAAAAGATGTCCAACATATTTAAAAGAAACAACATGCGTCATCAAACACAAGATACGCCATGATTTCCCGAAGCCGAATTCAAGTACCTATAGAACACGTTAAAATCAAGTGTCAACACAAAGGAAGGTGAGTTCACTTATTTGTTTACTAACAGATTTTATTCCAAGGAAAACTTTCTGATTAGGTGTTTATTTGAGAACAACCAAGTAATTTTAGAAAGTCCATTTTACTTTGTTAATAAAATCCATGGGCCTTCCATCGGTTCATTACTCCGACAACAGTAGTACTGCCCAGGTTTTGTATATTAAATTCTAGTGTCAACTTTCAGACTCGTATGTTAGCTAGATGATACGAACTATATATTAACCATGCAGGGATAATCAAAGCTAGACAATAAACAGAATCTTAATTCGTCGTTTGACATTGACACGGGGTGACCGGTCACGACGGGGTTGTCAACCCGATAGATCTACCAACAATTCCTCGCGTACCATACTTAACTGATTAAACGACATCATGGGCGCAGGGTTCTTTCTCAAAGAACAATATGATGTCAGCCTCACATACAATATATATATCCTACTAATATGACAATTTAATATACTACGACTTACGAATTCCCCTGTCACTCAAATGTTGAGACTCAGTCCGGAATTCATTCCCATTTCGTACGGTCTTGTTTCTCTTAAGAAATACCGCACTTACAATATTCATTCTTCAAAATCGTTTTACTTCGAAACGTATGACTTATCAAATTCATATATTTTCAGCGAAAATATATATTTTATATTAAAAGGTATGTTTTATTTCAAAAACATTATTAAACCCTTTTAACTACGTGTTCCACCCCCAATATATATATAAAACAGTAAAAAGAGGGGTTTAGTGACACTTACGTTTGGTTGCGTATTTTAATACCGCAATTCCAGAAATTGATTATATACGTCCTAATATGGGAACAATTCTAAATCAATATACATTTAATCACAAAAATCCTAAGTTTCTCTGTTTCTTAGAATTATCACATAACTTTGAGATTTTCTCGAAAAGTTGTCATTTTTTATTATGTTGGCGTGTTAATATATATGAGTATATATATATATATGTATGTATTTGTATGATTTTGCGTTTTGGACGATTTTATTGGTGACCATTATCGTGTAAATCCGTTAACTCTTTCGTTTATACGCAATATATCTTTGATTTGCGATCCGTAACATATATACATAAATGTTCATATAATTTAACACCGAAACACGCGAAACATTACCAACTTAACTATTTTATCATTTTTAAAGAAAATATACATAAAACATCTCATACATACTAAATTTCATGCTCGACAAACAAATTACACATTTAACGTAATTTTACCATTTCTACCGGGTATTTTATCTAGCGTTTTAATCCCGTTTTAGTGTGTTTTAAATTATTTTTATCATTCTATAAAAATAATCACTTAAAATTATTATTGAAATAATTACCAGTTGCCTCGACTGGCCACGTTGTTTGTATTTGGTAGTATGCGCGCTGTGCTGCGCGGTACACGTTAAAAATCGCAAAAATAGGAATTTAAGCGTTTTTATTTATTTTTGTCATTCTAATAGAATAGACTTATCAAATTATTTCTAAAATGATTTTCAGTTGCCTTGACGGGCTGTGTTGACAGTATTTTGTCGGTACACGCGCTGCATCGCGCGGTACGCGCTTAAACTCGAAAATAGAGTTTCTTAGCGTTTTAATTTATTTTTCCTCACAAATAGGATTAAAATTATTATTTTAATTATAACAGACTATTTTTAGGATTTTAACACTGTCCGGTTGGTCACCGATGTTCGTTTCGCATTTTAATCGTTAGGCGATAAGCGTTTATCTTACCGTTGCCAACATAATTTTTATCAAAGTTTAATTTTACCAATACACTAAATTTCACATATAAACATCATAATCAGTCAAATATAGTCCTGTTACCTATTCACTACACCTGCTATAGTTGTACGGTACGGCCTGAAAAACCGGGTGTCACAGTCTCCCCCTGTTTAGGAAATTTCGTCCCCGAAATTTTTACTTTACAGGCCTTGTTTTCGCACTAAATAAAATAATAAAACGAATCTATTGAATATAGTCTCATAGTTTCTGCGAGAAATTTGGATTCTTCCGAAGAATCCTTGTAGATCTATATTACACACGTTCTCGATTCCTATACTCTCATCTCAAAACTCTCCACCCTTTCCAGGGTCCAACAATTGTAACTCTACATCAAGGAGATTCAAATCAAGGTTCCACCAAGGCAGATGCATCTCATGGAGATAAGCTCAATCGAATGAATTCCTTGTCCAAAAGCTCTTAAAACTATCTTATTATTTCAATCACTTAAGGCAGTGCTTAATCTGAAGATTGTGCAATTGGGCGCAACACCATGAGTCAGATCGATTCGAGGTTCAATCCATCTCGTAGGGAAGATCCAGGAAAGTATTTTTTGGAAGACTTCCGGATAGTTGCGTTTGATAGAAATTTCTCCGACGTTCCTGCATTTGGTTTTCGCATCCATCACGTTTACTGCAAACGCTGGATAACCCTTTCTCAACAACTCAGCATCCTCACAATACTGACCACTCCCGACTATCAACACTCAACACTCGGCTCTATTAATTCTTGCGAACAGCTTCTGCCTTTCCATTGTCATCAGGACGAAATATTCTAACTAGCTTCTTCGAGAGATAGTCCCCATTCCATCCTCAGAAAGTGAATTCATTCTTGCATTTTCGTCAAAGCTTCTCAGCTCCACTGATAGGACTCCAATCTCTAGAACTACAATCGCCTATCCAATTACTATACCTATGAACAACCTCGCTAGTTTCTATAAATTTACCAACTATTAGTTCTATCGGACAATTTATACTTGGCTTACTTATAGGTGAACACAACAATGGTTCATAGTTTCTCGAACGAAACTCAGTCAGCTTTAGTATTATAAGTAAGAACATAGATTGGCTTTTGATTCGAAACATACGGGTAACAGTAGCAGGGCTCTCACTTGCCTTTCTGGCACTTGCTTCATCGGAATTACTCTTGACATTCTGTCCTTTCGATTTCGGGAATTCCCTCTTGTAGTGTCCTTGTTCACCGCATGTAAAGCATCCTTCAAGCGCAGCTCCATCCAATGCCCTCCTAGCGTAACACTGGGAAGTCACATGTCCGGTTCGGCTACATCTGGCGCACCTTTCCTGTCCATCGCCATCCTTACCCTTCCCCGACCCTTTAGAGTTTGTTACGCTTGCTTTCTCCAAGTTGCGTTTCTTCCTACTTCCAACTTCAGGAGTCTTCTTGGAGCTCTCGGGTTTGCGCTTCATCGTAACTTCTGTCTTAGTATTAGAATGCCCTGACCGTTCAAATTTCGCGTCTGATTTGGCCTTGGCCGATGACTTCCCGGTTTCCTCCTTTTGATCAAGAGAGCGTGCGGCGTCATCGGCTAAAGTGTTTGCCACTATAGTAGCCTCTAGAAAGGTGGTGGGTTTCGCGGATGCAACCATACTGCGAATTGGTGGTGACAATCCCCATATATAACTTTCTACCTTTTCATATTCAGGAGTAACCATTCGTGGAACTAACCTCGCCAACTCGTTAAAATGAGAAGTGTAAGTTCTGATATTCAGGCCTTCCATGGTTAGATTCCAGAAGTCTGTCTCGATTCTATGAATTTCACTGCGCGGGCAGTATTCTTTCAGGAGCATCTCCTTTAGTTCATTACAGGTCAGACCATAGGCAGTGTCTTTACCCAAAATTTGAACTTGCGGATTCCACCAGGACAGTGCTTCATCAAGAAATAAGCAAGAGGCATATCTCATTCGTTGATCAGCAGCACAACCATTGATTGCCATGAAATATTCCATCTTCTCAATCCATCGGGTGATATCTAAGGGTCCTTCAGCATCGATAAATGATCATGGGTTACAGCCCTGGAATGTTTTATATGTACATCCGTGCACTGCTCAATAATGTTAATAGAGATCAGGAATTCATTCCAATGATAACATAACACATGAACTGCTAAAACTTTCCGATCACGTTTTACCTGGAGGATTTCCATTATGTGTCTCACCAAAACCTTGTCCACAAGCACCACGTCCACGTCCCTGACCATCATTAGCGTTGAGCTGTTCCATGGCAGTATTTACGTGTGGGGCTATGAGTTGAGCCAACTCTTCCAGTGTGGTAGGTAATCTGGTACCTTGTCTTGCTTTTGGCGGCATTTTAATCGTTACGCGATAAGCGTTTATCTTACCGTTGCCAACATAATTTTTATCAAAGTTTAATTTTACCAATACACTAAATTTCACATATAAACATCATAATCAGTCAAATATAGTCCTGTTACCTATTCACTACACGTGCTATAGTTGTACGGTACGGCCTGAAAAGCCGGGTGTCACAGTCTCCCCCTGTTTAGGAAATTTCGTCCCCGAAATTTTTACTTTACAGGCTTTGTTTTCGCACTAAATAAAATAATAAAACGAATCTATTGAATATAGTCTCATAGTTTCTGCGAGAAATTTGGATTCTTCCGAAGAATCCTTGTAGATCTATATTACACACCTTCTCGATTCCTATACTCTCATCTCAAAACTCTCCACCCTTTCCAGGGTCCAACAATTGTAACTCTACATCAAGGAGATTCAAATCAAGGTTCCACCAAAGAAGATGCATCTCATGGCGATAAGCTCAATCGAATGAATTCCTTGTCCAAAAGCTCTGAAAACTATCTCATTATTTCAATCACTTCAGGCAGTGCTTAATCTGTAAGAAGATTGTGCAATTGGGCGCAACACCGTGAGTCAGATCGATTCGAGGTTCAATCCATCTCGTAGGGAAGATCCAGGTAAGTCTTTTTAGGAAGACTTCCGGATAGTTGCGTTTGATAGAAATTTCTCCGACGTTCCTGCATTTGGTTTTCGCATCCATCACGTTTACTGCAAACGCTGGATAACCCTTTCTCAACAACTCAGCATCCTCACAATACTGACCACTCCCGACTATCAACACTCAACACTCGGCTCTATTAATTCTTGCGAAATATTCTAACTAGCTTCTTCGAGAGATAGTCCCCATTCCATCCTTAGAAAGTGAATTCATTCTTGCATTCTCGTCAAAGCTTCTCAGCTCCAATGATAGGACTCCAATCTCTAGAACTACAATCGCCTATCCAATTACTATACCTACGAACAACCTCGCTAGTTTCTATTAATTTACCAACTATTAGTTCTATCGGACACTTTATACTTGGCTTACTTATAGGTGAACACAACAATGGTTCATAGTTTCTCGAACGAAACTCAGTCAGCTTTAGTATTATAAGTAAGAACATAGATTGGCTTTTGATTCGAAACATACCGGTAACAGTAGCAGGGCTCTCACTTGCCTTTCTGGCACATGCTTCATCGGAATTACTCTTGACATTCTGTCCTTTCGATTTCGGGCATTCCCTCTTGTAGTGTCCTTGTTCACCGCATGTAAAGCATCCTTCAAGCGCAGCTCCATCCAATGCCCTCCTAGCGTAACACTGGGAAGTCACATGTCTGGTTCGGCTACATCTGGCGCACCTTTCCTGTCCATCGCCATCCTTACCCTTCCCCGACCCTTTAGGGTTTGTTACGCTTGCTTTCTCCAAGTTGCGTTTCTTCCTACTTCCAACTTCGGGAGTCTTCTTGGAGCTCTCGGGTTTGCGCTTCATCGTAACTTCTGTCTTAGTCTTAGAACGCCCTGACCGTTCAAATTTCGCGTCTGATTTGGCCTTGGCCGATGACTTCCCGGTTTCCTCCTTTTGATCAAGACTACCTTTGCGTGCGGCGTCATCGGCTAAAGTGTTTACCACTATAGTAGCCTCTAGAAAGGTGGTGGGTTTCGCGGATGCAACCATACTGCGAATTGGTGGTGACAATCCCCATATATAACTTTCTACCTTTTCATATTCAGGAGTAACCATTCGTGGAACTAACCTCGCCAACTCGTTAAAATGAGAAGTGTAAGTTCTGATATTCAGGCCTTCGATGGTTAGATTCCAGAAGTCTGTCTCGATTCTATGAATTTCACTACGCGGGCAGTATTCTTTCAGGAGCATCTCCTTTAGTTCATTACAGGTCAGACCATAGGCAGTGTCTTTACCCAAAATTTGAACTTGCGGATTCCACCAGGACAGTGCTTCATCAAGAAATAAGCAAGAGGCATATCTCATTCGTTGATCAGCAGCACAACCATTGATTGCCATGAAATATTCCATCTTCTCAATCCATCGGGTGATATCTAAGGGTCCTTCAACATCGATAAATGATCATGAGTTACAGCCCTGGAATGTTTTATATGTACATCCGTGCACTGCTCAATAATGTTAATAGAGATCAGGAATTCATTCCAATGATAACATAACACATGAACTGCTAAAACTTTCCGATCACGTTTTACCTGGAGGATTTCCATTATGTGTCTCACCAAAACCTTGTCCACAAGCACCACGTCCACGTCCCTGACCATCATTAGCGTTGAGCTGTTCCATGGCAGTATTTACATGTGGGGCTATGAGTTGAGCCAACTCTTCCAGTGTGGTAGGTAATCTGGTACCCTGTCTTGCTTTTGGCGGCATTTCGTCGTTTCTATTATCATAACAATAATATCCACATAAGACGATAACCAAAAATAATTCAATCATTAGTGGACGAAACATTACGCATGTAAAATATCCACATATTAGTGAGAAAAATTTTAAACCAAAAGTACGCCATTGATATTTATTATAGAAATTATTTAAACTCATTTTCAGTTCAAAGGACTATTCTTGGCATGCCTGCATCGACACCCATAAAAAAGTTCATATGAATTTCCCAAATAATATTCAAAAACGAAACTGGCACGCAGGCCACAAACACAAAGATCATCAAAAGGAAATGTCTAACAGTACAACCCATCAAACAACGAAACGAATAAACAAGTAAACGACCATCATCAACGCCTCGAACCTAGAGACTCTAACATCTCCTTGACAAGCTTCTCCAAATCTACCACCCTCCAATGCATCTCATCTCTCGCGATGTCGTCTATAACCTTCAACTCCTCATGATCGTCCATCTGTCCTTCAAGGTACTTCGCCTTTCCTTTGGCTAGGTCTAGGTCTTCGCGCAATGCGGCGAGCTATCGATCACAATGGCAATATTGATCTACCCTATCTCCAGCGGGCCTAATTCTCTTCCTACGACGATAATAAACTAACAGCGGCGTCGGAGAGGTGCGTGACTCTAAAACAGGCAAGGAAGACTCAGACAAAACAGGCGGAGGGATCTCAGTAGCAGACTCGATCACAGCAGCAGGTGGGACAACTGATGGCTCTAAAGGTCGAGCCGTGACGATAGTGGCGTCCACCACTGGTGCAATACTAGTAGATCCTCTGACAGTAGAGTCACTCTTGATCACGTCATCGATAACTGGTACAGTGCCAGATGATCGTCCCGTCTCATGGATTGAGAGAGGTACATCATCATCATCATCTATCCACCCTTTGCTAGTGAAAGCGCATCGGGGGTCTCCCTGACTGGCAAAAGAAGCAGGATTGACGTGGAAAGATGAGGTAAGCTCGGTAGTACCAATCATCTGTGGAGCCGTGATAGGTGTCTCTGGCAGCGTAGGTCTGGGTGAAGTCTTGAAATCTGGCTCGTAACCTGAGTCGTGGATCTCGATGACCTCGTGTTCGTGCGACATCTGTGACACACATATAACCATACAAGTAAGTGTGTGATCAACATAAATAAAGTTAAATAAACAGAAAATCATGTATACACATAAAACACATAATGGTTCTCACACATGATAAAATATTTTCTATGCTTATTTAAAATCTCGGCTTCGAGAATTCTGGACTTTACATTTCAAAATTCTCTGGTTGAAGTCGAGTGTTTTCCGCGAAAACATCTAGTTCGCTAACAACCAATGGCTCTGATACCAACTTCTGTCACACCCCAAAAACGTCGCAGCGGAATATTTGAACGTAGTGGAGACGGAAGTTGGTGCCCATTTATACCTTGTCCAAAGATGCACTCTTTTGTTGGACATTTTAACATATTTTAAAACATAATATTAAACATTACATTTTTAAAAGTCATGACACAACCACATAAGTTTAGTTGTTTTGATCCTTGCGGATCTTATTACAAACGTCCCAGATAGTTTAAAAGATGTCCAACATATTTAAAAGAAACAACATGCATCATCAAACACAAGATACGCCATGATTTCCCGAAGCCGAATTCAAGTACATGTAGAACATGTTAAAATCAAGTGTCAACACAAAGGAAGGTGAGTTCACTTATTTGTTTACTAACAGATTTTATTCCAAGGAAAACTTTCTGATTAGCTGTTTATTTGAGAACAACCAAGTAATTTTAGAAAGTCCATTTTACTTTCATAATAAAATCCATGGGCCTTCCGTCGGTTCATTACTCCGACAACAGTAGTACTGCCCAGGTTTTTTATATTAAATTCTAGTGTCAACTTTCAGACTCGTATGTTAGCTAGACGATACGAACTATATATTAACCATGCAAGGATAATCAAAGCTAGACAATAAACAGAATCTTAATTCGTCGTTTGACATTGACACGGGGCGACCGGTCACGACGGGGTTGTCAACCCTATAGATCTACCAACAATTCCTCGCGTACCATACTTAACTGATTAAACGACATCATGGGCGCATGGTTCTTTCTCAAAGAACAATATGATGTCTGCCTCACATACAATATATATATCCTACTAATATGACAATTTAATATACTACGACTTACGAATTCCCCTGTCACTCAAATGTTGAGACACAGTCCGGAATTCATTCCCATTTCGTACGGTCTCGTTTCTCTTAAGAAATACCGCACTTACAATATTCATTCTTCAAAATCGTTTTACTTCGAAACGTATGACTTATCAAATTCATATATTTTTTATGCGAAAATATATATTTTATATTAAAAGGTATGTTTTATTTCAAAAACATTATTAAACCCTTTTAACTACGTGTTCCACCCCCAAAATATATATAAAACAGTAAAAAGAGGGGTTTAGTGACACTCACCTTTGGGTGGGTATTTTAATACCGCAATCCCAGAAATTGATTATATACGTCCTAATATGGGAACAATTCTAAATCAATATACATTTAATCACAAAAATCCTAAGTTTCTCTGTTTCTTAGAATTATCACATAACTTTGAGATTTTCTCGAAAAGTTGTCATTTTTTATTATGTTGGCGTATTAATATATATGAGTCCATATATATATATATATATATATATATATTTATGATTTTGCGTTTTGGACGATTTTATTGGTGACCATTATCGTGTAAATCCGTTAACTCTTCCGTTTATACGCAATATATCTATGATTTGCGCGCCGTAACATATATACTTAAATGTTCATATAATTTAACACCAAAACACGCGAAACATTACTAACTTAACTGTTTTGTCATTTTTAAAGAAAATATATATAAAACATCTCATACATACTAAATTTCATGCTCGACAAACAAGTTACACATTTAACGTAATTTTACCATTTCTACAGCACAAAACGTACATGCATACATGCATAGTCTAATTTTCCCATTATCGAATTAACACTTAACATATAATCACATTTACATTTTATCACGTAAGATTCACTCAAAATTCACCCATACTCATGTTCATTGAAAAATGTGTAATTTAGCTATTTGGTAACTTTTTCGGGCGTCGGAAGTCACGTATGACCATCCAAACACCAAGTAAACTTAAAATTAGTTAAAATACTTGTTTTTAAACTAAAAACATCAGTTTATTTACTGATTTAAATCAGTTTTACAAAATTCGTTCGAAAAGCCGATTTTTGATCGTTTTAACGCATAGTTTTGCGTTAAACGTTACCGTAACCATCCCAACTCGAAATGATTTGATATTTTAACACAATACATGTTATTTACTGATTAAAATGGTGGTTATAATCAGATTAGTGCAGTTTTTATATAAGTCACATAAATCATGCGATTTCACTTATTTTTCAACTTTTAATGCACCAAGTACCACATACAATGCTAGCAAACATTATGAGTTATATATCATTAAACACTTCAAAATAACTTTATTTTATGGTTTATAATCTGCTCATAACCGATTTTTACTTAATCACATTCAAATCATCTTTTTAAGATCATATATCTTCATGCATGTCTAAGTATATGCATCTAGTATGCTCATATCATAAATTTTATTATGTAATATGATCTTAATGCATCAAAATCTCACTAACATCTTATTCTTTCAAATATCATACACAACACCTTAGATCCTTCAATCATCCATGTTCATTCATACTTAAATCTTTCACTTTTATGATTACACATCAACTTTAACACACATGTATACACATATGCATACATATATACGGATTTACATATACACACATATACTTCCAAAATTTCACTTTTTAATATACCACTTTCAAATCTCTAATCACCTTAGAACCCTCTTATTTTACAACTAACACTTACTTTAATCATCCTATTTTTCAAGAAATCAAATAATAAAGAAATCTTTCACCAAAAATTCAAAATACAATATACACATACACACACATCATTCTCGGCCATGTATACATACATGCACACACTTATTTTTATTTTATTCAAAACTCATTTGTTTGAAATTTTCAAGTTTATGTTTGGATTTTAAGAATCAAGAGAAACTTCTTACTAACTTCATTATCAATATGAATCAAGAACAATGTTTAAAGAAATGTTTTATACCTTCACGTTTTCAAAATGGGTTTTTGAGAAAAGATGGTGATATGAGACTTGTTCTTGCTTGAAATCACTTTCAAACCTTCTCACAAGCTTGGAATCACCTTGAGTAGCACTTGAATCTTCATGTTTTGATTTTGGAATTGAAATGTTGGTGTGTTATGGGGGTGTTCGGCCGTAGGTGTTCAAGAAGAGAGAGAGAGAGGAGTTTTTGATCTTGAAATGTGAAGTGTTATGCATGAAAGAATGTTTTTAAATGATGAGTTTCATTTCCAAGGAAACACTTGGCACAAGATTGGCTAAATTTGAAGGAGGTGGGCTGCCATAGGGCCGCCACCTTTCATTCTCCTCTCACACTCCACCTATACATACATATATTATATGTATATTAGCTTAAAAACAGGTATTTTACTGATTACCGGGTATTTTATCTAGCGTTTTAATCCCGTTTTAGTGTGTTTTAAATTATTTTTATCATTCTATAAAAATAATCACTTAAAATTATTATTGAAATAATTACCAGTTGCCTCGACTGGCCACGTTGTTGGTATTTGGCAGTATGCGCGCTGTGCTGCGCGGTACACGTTAAAAATCGCAAAAATAGGAATTTAAGCGTTTTTATTTATTTTTGTCATTCTAATAGAATAGACTTATCAAATTATTGCTAAAATTATTTTCAGTTGCCTTGATGGGCTGTGTTGACAGTATTTTGTCGGTACACGCGCTGCATCGCGCGGTACGCGCTTAAACTCGAAAAATAGAGTTTCTTAGCGTTTTAATTTATTTTTCCTCACAAATAGGATTAAAAGTATTATTTTAATCATAACGGACTATTTTTAGGATTTTAACACTGTCCGGTTGGTCACCGATGTTCGTTTCGCATTTTAATCGTTACGCGATAAGCGTTTATCTTACCGTTGCCAACATAATTTTTATCAAAGTTTAATTTTACCAATACAATAAATTTCACATATAAACATCATAATCAGTCAAATATAGTCCTGTTACCAATTCACTACACGTGCTATAGTTGTACGGTACGGCCTGAAAGGCCGGGTGTCACAATATCAGCTTGAGCGAAGCTCTCAAAGAGATCATTGCAGTCGGCCACAGTTTTCTTTCCCATAAGATGGCCTCCTGCAGATGTGTCGAATCGGGTCTTACACTCAGGGGTGAGACCATTGTAAAATTTTTCTACTAAAGCCCAATCCGAAAGCCCATGTTGGGAACAACGCGAGAGTAAAGTTTGAAACCTCTCCCAAGCTAAGTGATATGGTTCGTCAGGCTCCATTCTGAATGAATGGATCTGATCTCGAAGGCGAGATGCCTTCGCAGGTGGGAAATACTTAGCAAGGAAGGCATCTCTAAGTCCAGCCTAAGTGGTATAGGTACCTGCTGGCTGCGAATCGAGCCATGTGGTTGCGCGTCCAGCAAGCGAAAATGGGAAGACTTGGAGATAGCGGGCATCAAGATTAACACCTTCGTTGCCGAAGGTGCTACACAGACGGGTGAGACGGTTGATATGTGCAGGCGCATCCTTATCATCACGACCGTGAAACTGACAAGAGTTGTTAATGGCGGTCATGATGTATGAGGGAATTTGCTAGGACTTGTCATTGGTGATTTCAGGGATGGTGATGGGTGAATTTGCGGTAAAACCTGCGGTGGAGCGTTGGTGGACAATTTGGTTTTCGGCCATTTGGTGAATTGGTGGTGGACTAAGTGGACGGGAAGGTGGTGGGGTGTTGTGGGGTGACGACTTCGGGGTGAAGTCAAAGTTCGGTGGTTTAGATTGTAGTGTAGAGTCAGAAGGGGCTGAAGATGAAGTTGAGGATTTTCTAACCTGTAAACTGGGTGTGGAGAAGGAAGACTTGTCGATCGGCGGCTTCACAGGTCCCTGAGAACGCGTATGGGGCATGAACTGCAAAACCGAGAATAAACAAGTAAGACGACTCGAACACAAGACTCTAAAAATAAAAAGACGCTAAAATTACTTCGACTCCTACGACTCAATAACACACAGAAAGCACGTATAGATATCAGTTGAAATCTAAACAAAGTAATTAACGCAATTGCCAAGAATCCCCGGCAACGGCGCCAAAAACTTGATGTGCAATTAGTAGTTCAAATAAATAAACTAAAATAAACCTAAATTTAGACTCACGTAATAATAATCTAGACTCTCTAACTTGACTAAACTACTCACCGGCAAGTGAACCGGTCGACTCTAGCAAAGGAAAGCAAGTCCGGATGTCGAACCCACAAGGACTCTAATTAATCACGTTAAAGACTTTATTTAGACTTGACACTGACAAGACTTAATTATTGTTGTGTTTTAAGGGGGGGGGGAGGGTTTACTAAAATCCTAAAATTGGAATTGAAATAAAACTAGACTATGACACGAACGAGAACTAAGGTTTAATTCAAATGAGATTAACGACTACCTAGGCTTGAATCCAGTTTAACTAGGAATGGATTTCTAACGGTTCTATTGTGGTATGGAACCGGGATCGTAAAGTACTAAACCCTAGGAAACCCTACAAGGCTGTTGTGAACACCGATTGTTAGACTTCCTCTAAGTCCTCTAACGACTCTAAAAGTGCCCTAATACAACTATCTACCTCTCAGCGCGACAGTCTAAGGCAATCCTAGATTCTAACATGGTTTAATAGACTCAGATGCGATTAGGGAACTAAGACTGACTTCTCTCAAAACCTATCTTAGCTATATATTGCACCGAGACCTACTAACTAACTCGAGCCTCTCAGCGACAAGTTAAGCAGAATCCTTAATTCTAATTGAATTTTAATTACTGTTTCTAAAGCTATCGGCCAATTTACCCAAAGATCACCCGAACCCGCAAAGATACGAATAATCAACACAAATTCATTATGTGAAAGACATCCACCAAAATTTATGTGAAACAGCAAATAATTAACAATCAAAATTAAATACGCACACGCACCAAATTAAAGGTTCTAGAATTATTTACATTCAAAGATCAATCCATAACCAAACAATAGAAAACCATTAAAGATCCAAACTTTATTAAACTATCATCTAACCTAGGTAGTAACGAAGGTTTAGCCTGAAAACATAGTATTTAAAATCAAAACAAGTTCAAAACAAGAATTCATCATCAAAGTATCGAAACAAGAAAATAACGAAAACCGGGAGATAAGACCCGAACAAGCTTCTTTCCTATGCTCCGAGCTTCAACCGGATGATTCCCGCAAGCCAAAGTACTCCGAAAACCATAAAATCTGCTCTGAAATTCGCCTAGGGTTTCTTGGGTTCGTAACTTGTTATTAATGATGATTATCTCTTGATTATATACCAAAACCCTAATTTTTAACGAATTAAACAAGTCAGACAACCCCGTCGCGTCGCGCGACGGGTGAGGCCACTTGTGGTGGCGCGACGCCACCATAATAAAATCCATTTTTTTATTGTTTAATGCTTGGCGCTACGCGACGGATGGGAGGTATTGCCGTGGCGCGATGCCACGGACGTTTTTTCACAGAATGTTGCGTGAATTTTCCAGCTTGAACTCCCAAAAACTTCAAAATAATTCAAACTCTTTTTTCCAAATAGTTCCAGGACTTGGTGTTTAAGCAATTTAGCTCGGTTCCACTCCATTTTCAGCAACTTTATGTACCAAGACCTGGAAAACGCAAATATATCAATAGCACGCAATTCTAACTAAAACTAAACTAGAAATAACGGAAAATTGTACAAACTATACATGAATAAAAGATGTATTTTGCAATACATCACTTATTCTTTGCAAAAAAAAAATTAATGAATGTGATTTTGCTTCTAATTTTGAAGCTTTTTTCTATGAATTTAACAGTTTCAGTGATTTTTAGCCGTGTGATGTATGCATAACCAAAACTTTTACCAGAGTGGAGTTTCAAGGGAACAACAACAACCATCCACTGCTGTTCTGATGATTTCAAGATGAGAGGTTCTCCCTTCTATAGATCCGGAAGAGAGTTTTATTAACATCTAACCTGTAACTCCAGTTGTGTTGCAGACCGATCAACGACAGATTCAGCAGCAGCAGTTGTTGATGCAGTCCGCTAGGGTTTCGTATAACAATGGCGATCATCAGCGTGATAATCCGTATGGATTGTCAACAGAGATTGTTTCGTCTTCGTATGGATTGTCTATGGAGTCACATTAAGGTTTGAATTCGGATTTTTTTAATGATAGTTTGTATTAGATCAAAATTGTTTGTATATGATGATGTTTAGGATTAGATTAGTTTTGAGTGTGTTTTTGGGGTTTGGGAACTATTGAATATAGTTCATCAAGATCGTAGAATCCAACTATTCCACGGCAAGGGGTTCACCATGGGCTCATCGGAATCAACTCTTATAAATTCACAGGTCTCCACTCTTAAACCTAAATCACTCACTCGAGCAAATTTATAAAAATCAAGTAATTTAATAACCCTATTTTTTGTTTCAGTGAAGAATAGCGAAGATGGAATCACCGGCGGGCACCAGAACGGTACGGTAAGCAGGCTAAAAAGCTGCAGTGTCTCGGCGCTTGCGTTTCATCGAATAATAAAAACGCCTATCAGCCTTCTCCGAACCCAATTCCGACACCGATTTCTATCCGACAGGTACACAATTCTGATTTTGGTTTGTTGTTTTATACCATATATGGATAAGGCTTTAAAGTTTGTTGAAGCCATTGAACCACCTAATCTTGAAAAAAAATCGGTGACATTCAGATTCATAGGCTTTAAAGAGACATGAGAGTTTGTCAAAGATTAGTTTCACAGATCGAACAAATAAAAAAATACACTCTGATGAGACAAATTTACAATGCTGATTAATCAAATTTTGTATGGCAAAAATAACTGCTGTTGTTATTATGATAGTTGACTCTGTGGTTTGATTCACCATTTCAGTTGGTGGATGCTTCAACTTTAAAGAAAGAAGTCGCCGAAGGTGTTGACTTGATGGTTGTGAGGGAACTTACAGGAGGTGAGTCTACAATATAGACGGTCAACTTCAACTAACACTGTTGTCACACCCCCAAATTCCACCATGCGGAGCGTCACCGCTTGGAGGCGTGACATGACCAGGATCGAGCCACCAATCATATTGAACAACATAATTTAAGTTAATAAAGCCAATCGCAATACAATTGGT
Source organism: Helianthus tuberosus (assembly GCA_030545235.1). Lineage (NCBI taxonomy): Eukaryota > Viridiplantae > Streptophyta > Magnoliopsida > Asterales > Asteraceae > Helianthus > Helianthus tuberosus. The sequence goes on along the minus strand of CM060450.1, from coordinate 60,595,651 downwards.
GACCAAAAGAAAGTAAACCGACTTTAAGTTAATCAAGATCAGATTTAACAGCGGAAGCATAAAACGTGAAACCAAGACATAAGTTCATAAGTTCATAAAGTTTATTTATTAGGCACGGGACATAACAGTCCCTATTCCACAACGACCTCCTCCTCGCGCAAGCTACATAAGTACCTAACGACCTGCAAGGCATGTAACAACAAATCAACAACAAAGTTGAGCGAGTTCACAGTTGGTTGTTCAGTTAATGAGTTCGTATCAGAAATCGTAAGTTCGTTTCATAACCATGTATAACCCATTATCCTTGATTCCCAAACCTTTACGATATTTAGTGGGGGCTTCCCATTATGTATGTTACTAGACTAGGCGTATCCATAAGTGTCCTTCCCAATTCGAGGACGGTGTTAAGTATGAGTGTACGTAGGTTTTACGTACGTGCCCTTCTCAATCCGAGGACAGTAGTAAGTATGAGTGTACATAGGTTTTATGTACGTGCCCTTCTCAATCCGAGGACAGTAGTAAGTATGAATGTACGTAGGTTTTACGTACGTGCCCTTCTCAATCCGAGGACAGTAGTAGGTAGTCTAGTAGTGTTGATAATATAAATAGTTATTCAATCCCATTCCCAACCACCGGGAATCCCATGCCTTAGTAAGGGTGTGAACTCACCTCGGTTTGCTCGGTTAGATTCTCAAATATAGCTAACAGTCAAGGTCGGTCAATCACGTCCTAATATGATTACCAGTTAGTCATTTAGTGATTTTTAAATAGAGCACAAAGTTCCTACACGTATCTATCACATAACATGCATCAATTTAACGGTTCATGCCCATATAAACTTCCCATCCATTCCTCACTCATAAACAAACATACGATAATTCACATAATACTTATAACATGTTAGATCATCCACAGATAGCATACTCGACATTTAGACACGCAAATTACAACTTATGTCGTTTCAGCTTAAATATTCAAAACCGGGCTGTTTTCGGACATTTTAATAAAATAGTTAACTTATTCAAAAAATTCCCAAATTTTTACAGAATGTCTTAAACGTTCCAAATTTTATTGTGTAAAAATATCGGGGTCCATTTCATTACTAATATTTTATAAAAATTCGTTTTCAGGACTGAACTCAGATTTATCTTTTTTCTGACCACAGTCCACGGAATAATTTATTTAAAATTTATCGAGAGTCCGATTAATGAAATTCCAGTGAGAGAATTACAAATACATCGGTGGTCATCTACAGTACAAGTTTCATGATCTAACTCTACACAGAACTCAAGTTATGATAGAAAACAAAACGCATATTTTCAGCAGAAAAATGCAGCTCTAGCTGCTGTTACGAAATGGCACTTTAAAAATAGTAAACGAAGTCCAAAAATTATGATTCTGGTGCCATTAGAACCGTATTTCATAATACATAAATCTAGACTTCAGAAAATACATTTTTCGTTATGTTATGGTCTGGTTACAGCCAACTGAAGTTGGCTGTAAAAACCAACCAGCTTTCTGTTTCAGCTTTTAGCTTTATAACTTGTGTTCGATTGATTCCGTTAACATGTTTAGTGATTATAACAACATCAAACATCAATATTAACCAGCAAAAATCATCAGAAAATCAACCAAGAATCATAACAACACAAGATCTACATGATTACACACATATCTTCTCTTTATCCATCTTTTATTCCATATGTTCAAGACTTTAGTGCAAGTGCTTTAGGGTTTCATAATTTTAATCATTAAATCACCTATTAACCACTTAAATAACATGAAGAATGAACGGATCTAAGTTCTTACCACTAGCTCAAGGCTAGGGAAGTTCGAGTGAAGAAATGTGGTGGTTAATAGCGAATGGAGAAGGTCCTTCAACTTCCGAGAGCACCAAGCTTCGTTGTGTGACCCGTAGCACCTTTGTATATGTATGAATGGCTTGTAAAGGACTTGAAGGTGGTGGAATGATGGTGGTATGATGGCAGCCGAGAACAAAGAAAGAAGGAGAGAGTTGAGTGAGTTTGAAGATGTGAATGTAGTGAGAAGTTCATGTTCTTTAGTTACTACTTATATCCTCCAACATCACAAGATCCAAAGGTTAATATGCCACCAAGAGTACAAGACATAATCTTATAAAATAAGCAAATAAAATCTCATGTGGGGGGGCACCTAAATCCGGTTATAGGTGGGGGGGGGGGGGTCTAGATGTAGGATGTAACCTTATGTTTAGTTTGTAATTGAATTGTAAGTATATAGTTAGTTGTCTAGTTGGTTGATATTTATATGGGGTGTTATAAGGTTCGGGGATCATAACTAGCTCAGAAAAAAATAAGCACAATGCTTCTGGTAATATTTTTGTGTCTCGGGTAGTGTCCGGTTGTTCGGTTTGATACTGTTCCGTTAAAGTGCTTAATTAACCCGTAAAGCGTCTTATATACATATTTTCGTAACGTTTTTAGTTTTCAACACTCAGGAAAGCATACCGGACTATTTAGTAACTTTTCTGTATACTACAAGTATGTTAACAAGCACATGTGAGTATAACATAGAAATCAGAGAGCAGTTAAATGATTCAGCACAGTCATCAAGTACTTTAATTATCATTAATAGATTGTACGGTTACATGGAATTTTGAGGGTTGTCACATTCTCCCCCTGTTAAAAAACTTTCGTCCTGAAATTTAGCGCGTGGTTATTGAGGAAGCTAGTTAAGTTGCGTTTGTTTCCTGGTTTTCCTGGGGTGTCACATCATCCCCCCGTTGATTTGGAATTTCGTCCCGAAATTCTGCAGTAGCTTCAGCCTCAGTAGTGGTTGCGTTTTTCTTAAACAGCTGGGGGTACATGAGTTTCATTTGGTCTTCTCGTTCCCAGGTATACTCTGGGCCACAGCGGGAATCCCAACGAACTCGAACGAGAGGTATTCTGGTGCGCTTGAGAATCTTAACATCTCGATCAGTAATCTCTACTGGTTCTTCGACGAATCGCAGCTGGTTGTCGATAGTGAGTTCCTTGAGAGGAACTATGAGGGTCTCATCTGACAGACACTTCTTCAGATTTGACACGTGGAATACGTTGTGAACTCCGCTGAGTTTTTCAGGTAGATTCAACCTGTAGGCTACCTTGCCAATTTTCTCAATGATCTCGAAGGGTCCAACGTATCGCGGGTTGAGTTTGCCTCGTTTGCCAAAGCGGACTACACCTTTCCAAGGTGAGACTTTGAGTAGCACTCGATCCCCAACCTGGAACTCGAGTGGTTTTCTTCCCTTATAAGCATAGCTTTTTTGACGGTCACGAGCTGCCGCCATTCGTTGTCGTATCTGAGCAATTCTCTCGGTGGTATCTACTACAAGTTCTGGGCCAGTGATTTGGCTGTCACCAACTTCTGCCCAACAGAGAGGTGATCGGCATTTACGTCCGTACAATGCCTCAAACGGAGCGGCTTGGATGCTGGTGTGGTAGCTGTTGTTATATGAAAACTCCACTAGCGGGAGGTGCTTTTCCCAGCCATTACCAAAATCGATTACGCATGCCCTAAGCATGTCTTCAAGGGTCTGGATGGTGCGTTCAGATTACCCATCCGTCTGTGGGTGATAAGCGGTGCTCATATCTAAACGTGAGCCAAAGGACTTATGCATTGCTTGCCACAGTTCAGAAGTAAAACGCGCGTCACGATCAGAAATGATGGAGGTTGGCACTCCGTGCCTTGATACCACTTCCTTTAGGTAAATGTCTGCAAGAGTAGAAAACTTATCCGTTTCTTTGATAGCCAGAAAATGTGCAGACTTGGTCAGTCGATCTACGATCACCCAAATGGTATCATTTCCGCGTTGAGATCTAGGCATACCAGTAACGAAATCCATGGAAATTTGCTCCTATTTCCATTTCGGGATCTCCGGTTGTTGAAGTAGGCCTGATGGTTTCTGATATTCAGTCTTGACTCTCGCACAAGTCAAGCACTTACTGACATAGGTTGCTATGTGGGCTTTTATGCCAGGCCACCAATACGTAGTCTTGAGGTCGTGGTACATTTTATCCGAACCAGGATGTACCGAATAACGAGACTTGTGTGCTTCATCCATCACAAGCTCGCGTAGGTTTCCATACAGTGGAACCCAAATGCGTCCGTTAACATAGTAGGCACCGTCTTCTTTTTGTTCTAGCCGCTGCCTCGATCCTCGTAAGGATTCGGCCCTGATGTTTTCTGCTTTCAACGCTTCAACCTGAGCATCTCGTATTTGAGCGGGAAGGTTAGATTGGATGGTAAGCTGTAAAGCACGTACACGCTTAGGTATAGTATCCTTTCGACTGAGGGCGTCGGCCACCACATTGGCCTTGCCCGGATGGTATTTGATATCACATTCATAATCGTTCAAGAGCTCGACCCATCGGCGTTGTTGCATGTTTAACTCCTTTTGCTTGAAGATATGCTCGAGACTCCTGTGATCGGTGTAAATGGTGCACTTGGTACCGTACAGGTAATGTCTCCATATCTTAAGTGCGAAAACAACTGCTCCCAGCTCCAAGTCGTGCGTAGTGTAGTTCCTTTCGTGAACCTTAAGTTGGCGTGATGCGTAGGCAATGACCTTGTCACGTTGCATCAACACGCAACCAAGTCCTTGGATGGAAGCATCGCAGTAAACCACAAAATCATCTGTGCCTTCAGGCAATGAGAGGATAGGCGCGCTACAAAGTCTTTCTTTTAAGTGTTGAAATGCGGACTCCTGTGCATCACCCCAACGATAGATGACACCTTTCTGAGTCAGTGAAGTGGGAGGTTGCGCAATCTTTGAGAAATCCTTGATAAACCTTCTGTAATATCCTGCCAAACCCAAGAATTGGCGGATTTCTGTTGGTGTGCGGGGTGCAGGCCAGTTCTTGATCGAGTTCCAGTTCTTGATCGAGTTAACCTTGGATGGATCAACATGAATCCCATCCTTGTTTACCACATGGCCTAGAAAGTGGACTTCGCGAAGCCAGAAGTTACATTTCGAAAACTTGGCATACAACTGCTCTTTTCGAAGAAGTTCCAACATAAGTCATAGATGCTGCTCGTGTTCCTCCTGACTCTTCGAATAGATCAGGATATCGTCGATGAATACAATGGCAAACTTATCCAGGTAAGGCTTGCACACTCGGTTCATGAGATCCATGAAGACCGCTGGTGCATTCGTCAATCCAAAAGGCATGACCAGAAACTCGTAATGGCCGTAACGAGTTCCGAATGCTGTTTTGGAGATGTCCTCCTATCGGACTCTCAGCTGATGGTATCCCGATCTCAAATCAATCTTAGAGTAATAGCTCGACCCTTGTAGCTGGTCGAACAAGTCGTCAATGCGTGGGAGAGGATAACGATTCTTCACAGTCACCTTGTTGAGTTCGCGGTAGTCAATACACATTCTGAAAGTACCATCTTTCTTTTTCACAAACAAGACTGGAGCTCCCCAGGGCGAAGAGCTAGGATGTATAAAACCCTTTTCCAAGAGTTCTTGTAGTTGCGTAGACAATTCTTCGAGTTCTGATGGAGCTAGACGATATGGTGCTTGAGCTATTGGTGCTGCTCCAGGAGCTAGCTCGATTTGAAACTCAACTTGGCGATGAGGCGGAAGACCAGGTAATTCCTCAGGAAATACCTCAGGAAACTCGCGCACAATAGGAATGTCTTCAATTCTTTTCTCTTCCGTTGATGTGTCAGTAACGAGTGCCAAAATGGCAGTGTGGCCCTTTCGCAAACACTTCTGGGCCTTAAGGAAAGAGATAATGCCTACAACAGCACCACTCTTGTCGCCATGAATCACGAGGGGTTCTTCACCAGAGCGAGGAATGCGGACGATTTTTTCCTTGCAAACAATCTCCGCTTGATGGTGAGATAGCCAATCCATCCCATTAACGACGTCGAAACTACCCAGTGGGATAGGAATAAGATCGATAGAGAAGGTCTGACCAGCTAAGACGAGGTTACAACCTTTGATTACGTGCGTGGCCTCGAGACTTTTACCGTTTGCTAGCTCTACTGTGTGTTTGGGGATCAAAAGTGTTGGAGTGCGCTTAAGCATTTGACTAACTTTTAGAGACACATAACTGGTATCGGCACCCGAATCAAATAAAACAGTAACATAAAAGTCGTCGAGAAGGAACTTACCCATCACTACGTTAGGATCATTCCTTGCGTCACCCTGACCAATCACGAACATTCGACCCCTGGCACCGTTGCCCTCATTGTTTCCTCCATTGTTGCCCCCATTATTGTTCCCGTTTCCTTGGTTGTGATTCTGATTTAACTGCGGGCAGTGTCTCTTGAAGTGATCTTCAGCACCACACTGAAAGCATCAATTGTTGCCCTGTTGCTGTTGCTGATTCTGCGGTGCTTGCTGTTGCTGCTGACGATTCTGATTCGTAGGCCGTGGGCTCCTGCAATCCTTGGCTTCATGACCCATCTTGAGACACCTCTGACAGCGTCCCTTGTTGCACTGACCACTGTGGTGTCTGTTGCATTTGTTGCACTTTGGGTGGTTTCCTCGATATCCACCCTGCCCTTGACTACCAGAAGAGTGCTGACCAGGGCTCCTATGGTCCTCAGTCCTTCGTTGCTGAGACTGAGACTGAACAGAGGTAGAGCCTTTGCCCGAATTTCCATCCCATTTTCGCTTGTGATCATTGGGGGTATCAGTAGTAGTAGTAGTACCAATACGCTTGGGTAATCTGTTTTGTTCCACTGCCTGGTCGGTGAGACGGTGAGCCAACTTGATGATTTGTTGAATGGTACCCAGGTTAGCTGAAGTCACGTGACTCTGAATCTTGGGTACAAGGCCCTTGAGGTAAAGCTCAATACGTTTGATGGGAGGGTCCACCATAGTAGGGCACAGGATGGCCAGTTCATTCGACCTCTTAGTATACGCCTCAATCTCAGATCCCGTCATCTTCAGATTGAAAAATTCCACCTCTAGTTTGTGGATGTCATCACGACTGCAGTACTCTTCCTTGATCAGTTCCTTGAAGTCATTCCATGGGGTGGCATTAGCAGCAACCAACCCCAGCAGCTGAACCTGAGCGTTCCACCACGTGAGCGCTACCCCTTCAAGAGTACCAGTAGCATACTTCACCCTACGATACTCAGGGCATTCACACATTTCGAAGACCGACTCGAGCTTCTCGAACCAGTGGAGGAGTCCAACGGCCCCTTCAGTGCCACTGAAAGTACTAGGACGACAGTCCATAAAAGTCTTGAACGTGCATACTGGTGGCTGAGAGTTCTGACCTCCTGCCTGGGCAGCTGCGAACGCTGCAGTAACTTGTTCCGTGATCAAAGCCGCCAACTGGGCTTGAGTTAGGTTAAGGCGTCCACTCATGATCTTCATATCAGAGGAAAACATGAGTGAGAGAGGTTTGCGAAACTGCGATGACAGAAGAGAGTAAGCACACATGTGTTTTCAATCAATAGTTGCTACGTTCATCTAAGTATACCATAAGCAAAGTTCTATGTAACTAGCAAGTAGGTAATAATATAAACATAAACCATATCACCTATAGTGTTGAGCCTTGCGCGTGGAGTGAAGCGTCGTTGTGGATCGTTGAGCACTGTACAGGTTATAGTCTGGTTTTATCAAAAAGTTTTTCCCTTTTTAAAACCAAGTTCACTATAACCAATGGCTCTGATACCAATCTGTCACACCCCCAAATTCCACCATGCGGAGCGTCACCGCTTGGAGGCGTGACATGACCAGGATCGAGCCACCAATCATATTGAACAACGTAATTTAAGTTAATAAAGCCAATCGCAATACAATTGGTGACCAAAAGAAAGTAAACCGACTTTAAGTTAATCAAGATCAGATTTAACAGCGGAAGCATAAAACGTAAAACCAAGACATAAGTTCATAAGTTCATAAAGTTTATTTATTAGGCACGGGACATAACAGTCCCTATTCCACAACGACCTCCTCCTCGCGCAAGCTCCATAAGTACCTAATGACCTGCAAGGCATGTAACAACAAATCAACAACAAAGTTGAGCGAGTTCACAGTTGGTTGTTCAGTTAATGAGTTTGTATCCGAAATCGTAAGTTCGTTTCATAACCATGTATTACCCATTATCCTTGATTCCCAAACCTTTACGATATTTAGTGGGGGCTTCCCATTATGTATGTTACTAGACTAGGCGTATCCATAAGTGTCCTTCCCAATTCGAGGACGGTGTTAAGTATGAGTGTACGTAGGTTTTACGTACGTGCCCTTCTCAATCCGAGGACAGTAGTAAGTATGAGTGTACATAGGTTTTATGTACGTGCCCTTCTCAATCCGAGGACAGTAGTAAGTATGAATGTACGTAGGTTTTACGTACGTGCCCTTCTCAATCCGAGGACAGTAGTAGGTAGTCTAGTAGTGTTGATAATATAAATAGTTATTCAATCACATTCCCAACCACCGGGAATCCCATGCCTTAGTAAGGGTGTGAACTCACCTCGGTTTGCTCGGTTAGATTCTCAAATATAGCTAACAGTCAAGGACGGTCAATCACGTCCTAATATGATTACCAGTTAGTCATTTAGTGATTTTTAAATAGAGCACAAAGTTCCTACACGTATCTATCACATAACATGCATCACTTTAACGGTTCATGCCCATATAAACTTCCCATCCATTCCCCACTCATAAACAAACATACGATAATGCACATAATACTTATAACATGTTAGATCATCCACAGATAGCATACTCGACATTTAGACACGCAAATTACAACTTATGTCGTTTCAGCTTAAATATTAAAAACCGGGCTGTTTTCGGACATTTTAATAAAATAGTTAACTTATTCCAAAAATTCCCAAATTTTTACAGAATGTCTTAAACATTCCAAATTTTATTGTGTAAAAATATCGGGGTCCAGTTCATTACTAATATTTTATAAAAATTCGTTTTCCTGACTGAACTCAGATTTATCTTTTTTCTGACCACAGTCCACGGAATAATTTATTTAAAATTTATCGAGAGTCCGATTAACGAAATTCCAGTGAGAGAATTAAAAATACATCGGTGGTCATCTACAGTACAAGTTTCATGATCTAACTCTACACAGAACTCAAGTTATGACAGAAAACAAAACGCATATTTTCAGCAGAAAAATGCAGCTCTAGCTGCTGTTACGAAATGGCACTTTAAAAATAGTAAACGAAGTCCAAAAATTATGATTCCGGTGCCATTAGAACCGTATTTCATAATACATAAATCTAGACTTCATAAAATACATTTTTCGTTATGTTATGGTCTGGTTACAGCCAACTGAAGTTGGCTGTAAAAACCAACCAGCTTTCTGTTTCAGCTTTTAGCTTTATAACTTGTGTTCGATTGATTCCGTTAACATGTTTAGTGATTATAACAACATCAAACATCAATATTAACCAGCAAAAATCATCAGAAAATCAACCAAGAATCATAACAACACAAGATCTACATGATTACACACATATCTTCTCTTTATCCATCTTTTATTCCATATGTTCAAGACTTTAGTGCAAGTGCTTTAGGGTTTCATAATTTTAATCATTAAATCACCTATTAACCACTTAAATAACATGAAGAATGAACGGATCTAAGTTCTTACCACTAGCTCAAGGCTAGGGAAGTTCGAGTGAAGAAATGTGGTGGTTAATAGCGAATGGAGAAGGTCCTTCAACTTCCGAGAGCACCAAGCTTCGTTGTGTGACCCGTAGCACCTTTGTATATGTATGAATGGCTTGTAAAGGACTTGAAGGTGGTGGAATGATGGTGGTATGATGGCAGCCGAGAACAAAGAAAGAAGGAGAGAGTTGAGTGAGTTTGAAGATGTGAATGTAGTGAGAAGTTCATGTTCTTTAGTTACTACTTATATCCTCCAACATCAAAAGATCCAAAGGTTAATATGCCACCAAGAGTACAAGACATAATCTTATAAAATAAGCAAATAAAATCTCATGTGGGGGGGCACCTAAATCCGGTTATAGGTGGGGGGGGGGGGGGGTCTAGATGTAGGATGTAACCTTATGTTTAGTTTGTAATTGAATTGTAAGTATATAGTTAGTTGTCTAGTTGGTTGATATTTATATGGGGTGTTATAAGGTTCGGGGATCATAACTAGCTCAGAAAAAAATAAGAACAATGCTTCTGGTAATATTTTTGTGTCCCGGGTAGTGTCCGGTTGTTCGGTTTGATACTGTTCCGTTAAAGTGCTTAATTAACCCGTAAAGCGTCTTATATACATATTTTCGTAACGTATTTAGTTTTCAACACTCAGGAAAGCATACCGGACTATTTAGTAACTTTTCTGTATACTACTAGTATGTTAACAAGCACATGTGAGTATAACACAGAAATCAGAGAGCAGTTAAATGATTCAGCACAGTCATCAAGTACTTTAATTATCATTAATAGATTGTACGGTTACATGGAATTTTGAGGGTTGTCACATTCTCCCCCTGTTAAGAAAATTTCGTCCCGAAATTTAGCGCGTGGTTACTGAGGAAGCTAGTTAAGTTGCGTTGGTTTCCTGGTTTTCCTGGGGTGTCACAACTGTGGTAGTTGAAGAGCACATGAACATATAATCTACTTTAAGGTTTTTTATATAAGTGCGTCTAAATGTGCTTTTTCTCAATCTCTCTTCACCACTAATCGGCATCGTTTGTGTCAAGAGGACATTTAGTAACTGCAGCTGTTCTTTTTTAGTATCTGTTTATTTATTTTATTTACTACTTTACGAGTCAATTTCTCAAATATTGCATTACCAACTAACCATTTGTTTTATTTACTACTTTATGAGTCACTTTGGAAAACCAAGGGGATTTGGAACCAATGAAAATGGTGAGGAGATTGGGTACAACACCGAGGTTTATGCGGCCTACCAGGTTACTTTTCTCAATCTTGAATATCTCACATGGAAATGTCTTTCATTTTAAGTAATTCAAATGAGATTTTCTTTTTATCCTAAACAGGTTGACCGCATTGCTCGCACTGCATTTGAGACTGCTCGTAAACGCAGTAGCAAACTTTGTTCCGTTGACAAAGCAAATGTCCTCAAGGTACCAATATTCTTCTTCTTTTTAGGTGATTAAAGCATCAAGCATTTATTGTTATTTTCTTTGATGACAGGCTCGGGAGAAATTTCTGTCCTTGAAAAAAGGCACCAAAAGTGATATAGCTATAGTTTTGGAGGAGGATCTTCATAATGCTAGGGCTTCTTTTGAGCAAGCTCGATTCAATCTGGTAGAGTCTTTGAAGCTACTCATACTTTTATAGCTTGCAATATATACAAGCTTTTTTTATAGTTAAGATTTATACACACAGGTCTCTGCACTTTCCAATGTTGAAGCAAAAAAAAAAAAATTGAATTTCTGGAAGCAGTTAGTGGTAAGAGATTGTTGTTGATCAGATCTGAATCGAATCGATTGATATTCAGTGTGTCGATTGAGAGTTTCAAACTATTTTGAATTACAGTTTGATTCAGTGATCTTCGGTTACATTTTGACGAATTTCGTTGGTGTTAAATCATATACTGATTGATTTAACGAATTTCGGATTGATTGGATTAAGTTTGAATAGAACTGGATTAATTTAGGACTGATTTGATCGACTTTCAAATTGTTACGGTTGAGTTTCGGTGAAATCGAATCAGTTTTTGATTGATTTCGATCAAGTTTCAATTTGATTCGATCAAAGTTGAAAAGATTGAACTAAAGGATAGTGTAATTGCTGCTGATGGTGATGTCAAAGTAGACCTTGATGTTAAGCCTGGGATGTCATTCAGTAAAGTTGTCTCTGATGACGGCAAAACAGAATCAGTTGTTGTCGATGACGTCGTCCCTACTGACAAGAAAGATGTCAGTATTGCTGAAAGTGGAGATGTCGGTTCGCCATCAGCAGCAATTACACTATTAAGAACTTTTGGTCCTCGCAGATAAGGTTTGAACTATTAAGAACTTTTGGTCCTCGCAATATTGCTGAAAGTGAAGATGTTGGTTCTTTATGGAGCTGATGTAAGTTCCGTGTTCAGAAACTAAAACAGTGTTTTGTGGAGCTGAGTAAAAACTGTGGGTTGAAACCACTATTCGGCTAAAACAGTGTTTTGTGGAGAAAACAGTAGTTGAAACCCCTGTTAGCTTAAAATTGTGGTTTCAAACCATAGTAGTTTGAGCCGACAGTGGTTTCAACTTCTGTTTTCTCGACAAAACACTGTTTTAGCCGAACAGTGGTTTCAAACCACAGTTTTTACCAAGCAGTGGTTTCAACCAACTGTTTTATTTTTGTAAGTTTTGTACAGCAGCTGCACGTTGAGGCTATCAAAACAACAGAATTGCCCTAATCCTCAGGTCTTTATCAAGGTAATTCCATTTTTATTCTTTTGTTTTTACGTGATCTTAACCGTGTTCCTAAAGCAGTGAAGTATGCGGACGATATGTTGGATCAGGGTATCAAATTGGCATCTACCACTTTGGCGAGATTGAGGCAGGGTCTTGCGAAAGCTGGAAAGGGCTCTGTTTACGATGAGCTTTTGAAGAAATGGAAGCTTCAAGAAGTTAGTTGCTCATGAGCTTTTTACAGGTGATTGTTTCTATATCAATATAAATTATAAAGTGTCGTCTCTACAAGATGTTCTATGCAAAGCATTACTATAATAGAAAACTTTTGGCTGCTTATTAAATTTATTGTTGTAAGTTTTGTACAGCAGATGCACGTTGAGGCTATCAAAACAACAGAATTGCCCTAATCCTCAGGCCTTTATCAAGGTAATTCCATTTTTATTCTTTTGTTTTTATGAATTTTTTGTCTTTAAAAGAACTTGGTTATAAAAGGCGCAAGGCGATTGGGGAAGCACCCCAGGGTCTTAAGGCGGTGTCTCATGCACATCTGGGTTGAAATTGGTGAAAATTAGAAGGTTTATATGTAAAAACAGCCAACATGATGAACTGATAGAGAGATTATGCATGGTCAACTTGGATATGACAGTTTACATGTAAAAGAGTTAAGACAGATGCAACTTTTAGCTGTACATAACGCTTATTTTGCTGTACACAGAGCAAGACCTCACCTTCTGGGCCTAAATGCCTCAAAGTACCTCATGCTTTTTAAAACAAGTTAAAAAATTAATTATTTGTTTGAATCTTGTGTTTATTTGTGGGTAACAGGAAGTTACGGAGTCTTTTGATTTGGGGCAGTCTTTTGATTGCATGCATCAAGTGCTAGAGCAAGTGAGGCGTCACAGAATTAGAAAAAATAGCTGGAACCAAAAACAAACTGGAATCCTTTCAAGGTCTCAAGGTATGATCAGAATGGAAAATCCCAGAATTTTATTTAAATTTAGAATAATTTATGTTTTTTCAGGATGAGAATGTGAAATTTATTGACGAAATTCAACCTAGAACTCCACAAATAACTAATAAGAGAACTGCACTAAACAGTGTTTCCACCACGACTGCAATGAGCCGAATTTCATTTGAAAACAACAACAAGAAACTGGTCCAGCGATGACAATTAATCAAGAGGGAGTATTGGTACTAGAGGTGAGAGTTTTTCTTCTTATAACAGATATGACTGTATTTATAAGGTTTTCTGACCCCCCTCCTGAATATATGTTCATTTATTGATATTGATCTTTACGATGAAAAGGTGACAATGGGAGTTTGTTGTTCTGGGACTTGAAAAGCGGTCATTGTTTCCAACAATCCTAAACAATCGTTCAACTCGGTACGCACCTTTTTGACCTTCTAATGGATAACAGTGCTTTGAAGAATCTGCTCCTCCCAATGACAAAGATTCAACATCTGCTACTCCAAAGGTCTGCCAAAGCCAAAGTCTGCCAAAAGTGAACATCTGCTTGAAGATAAAATCTGCTGATCCAAAGGTCTGCCAAAGTGATCCTCTACTGATGAAGACAAAGTCTGAACAAGCAAAGGTCTGCTATGGCTTAACAGATGTTAAAGACCAACAGATGATATTCAACAGATGCTGCTCAACAGAGGTTAACAATGTAACAGTGCTTAGGCTAATAGCAGATGTTAGGAGTTTATTAGGTTGTTTGATCGTAGTTAATGTTTGTTGAAAGTCAAGTTGTATTGCATGCATTGATTTTTTTCAAAGTAAAGATTTTAAATTTGTTAGTATATTCATTTGATGTTTTACAGCTTCTGTATCGAATTTTAATAAGCACATTTCCAACAAATATGAACATTCGGGAAAGTAATTCCCTTCTAAAAAATATATAGTGATTCGTTGTTTAATATATTATGCATGGTTTTCTAATAAACGACCTGTGTTTGCACACGGGTCTTACCGCTATTTTAATTAAAAAGAGAGAGAAAAAATAATCGATTTTAATGTAAATATATGGAGATTGATAAGAAATTTATTACGAATGCTCTAAAAGCATTTACATCCCCTTCATCATACTTTTCCCAATAATTTAAATAAAATTCATATTCATACTTTATAAGATCTATCTCTCATTTCAATAGATCTCTAACGTCTCATTTACTATTTTTAGGTTTATAATACTCATAAACAATTATTATATTATTTTTCTCATTTTTATACACTCATATCATTTAATGAAGGATGAATAGTAATGTTCATATACATAAAATAAAAAGTTAATAAAGCACTTTATTATGTTTTAAGATTGGTAGATTAAAATGGTGAATAGGATGTAGTGCATTTGTTAAAGAAATTTTTTAAGTGTTGAAGATAGAAAAGGATGCTGTAACCTTTTAAAAAAATTGTGAATTTCTTTTCTTTCTTTCTTTTTTTTGGCTTCTTCTAAATTAAAGTGCCTACAACTTGACTGGCAAGCAAACCCCTGCCAACCGCCTTCTCTCTTAACCTTTGTGCCATTTTCAAATTCTATCCACTATATAAAAAAGATCAAATTACAAATATTTGTTGGTATCTATCTATCCACTATATAAAAAATCAAATTACAAATATTTGTTGGTATATAACCTGTGCCATCTTTCAAATTCTATCCACTATATAAAAATTAAAATTACAAATATTTGTTGGTATCTATCGTTATATATCTGTCTTTAAGATACTTGTATTGATATCATATCATCAAGTATAGTTTAATTTTGATTGTGTTTCTGTTAATATATTTATTTTAGTTTTTTAATTTAATTCAAACTAAATATATCTATATAATTAGCGATATTCTTTTAATATTAATAAATTTGTTAAGTTAGGCTATGCGGTATGGTGATGGTCCTCCCTTGGAGGATGATCCGCCACGTAGACGCCACGTCATAGTCCCTTGGAGGATGATCCGTCATGGTAGAAACACTGGAAATGGAGGATGATCCTACCCCACCAAGTTTATTTATTTATTTTTTTAATTCATCTACTTTTTTTAACATTTATTAAATAAGATAGAAAAATAAATTCATTAATTAATATTAAAAAAAACATAAACTTAAAAAATAAAAATCCTAAGAACTTTCATACTTTTTCATGATTTTCTCTTGCATTTTTTTAAAGTAGCTCGTTTTTCTTCGGGATAAGTTTCAACATCGGCCGTCATTATGTCCCATTCTTTTAATTCGTTTTTTTCTTTGTTCACCCGAACCTTTTCTTCCGCCACACGTACCTTTTCTCCCGCCACGCATACCATCTCTTCCGCCACGCGTTCCTTTACCTTTCCCTTTTGGGTCGTGACCTTCGTGTAAGCTTTGAATTAGGTTATAAATGCCTCCATCTTCGAATCGTCCCCCTTTTCGTTTTTTTTTTCTTCGTAGCCACCTCCTTTTTTGATTTCTCCTGGCCGGGGTCGTTCCTCCTCTCGTATGGCGTACTCTTCTTTGTCAAATTCGGCGTCGTCGTTTAAATTAATTTGACATTTTGCGTCCGAACAGCCGACACTAAAACTACCGGTCTCCGAGGTTTTTTGTCGTTTTGCCATCTCAACCTCATTTGGAACTGGCGCCCACTTGTTGGACGTTCGTAAAACTTCCCAAGCCCGAATGTGTGGGAAAGCGGTTCTATGGTTCGACTTATATTTATCCATTGCCGCTTTGAAAATATCCTCGTCACTCATTCCACTACGGCACCCACTTGTATATAAATTATTATATATCTCCGAAAACCGTTTCACGAAAGGATTCATCTTTAGCCACTTCGAAGATATCGAGTCGACGTCTTGATATTGTCCTTGTTCCATTATCCCAAGGAACTTTTGTGACACTTCAGGTTTTCCTAGACAGCCTCATTATGTAATACCGCTATGTGAATATTTAAATGGAAATATGTGATCTTGTGTTATATGCATTATATGATCTTTTTTTGATTCGTTATGTGTATTGTATAAATAAATGTGTGCTATGTATACGAATAATTACTAACCGAAACCACGGTTCCGACTCGAGACCGCCTGGTCTCGACTCAGGATCGGCTCGTTTGAAAATTTGGGCTGCGCATACTTAGCCTGGCCTAATCCTCCACTTAGCCCACTCAAAACCCTTAGGGTGAACCTGCTCGGAAGGGTATAAAACCCCACATTTCAGCCAACATTCTTTTGGTTGTGAGCATCAATCACATTACACACTCTCCCAAAAACATTCCCCTGTCCATACTCTCTCTCATCTCATCCTTTTTCTCTCTAGACAAAACCCTAAACCTAGCATTCTTCTTCTCTCTCTCTCTCTCGGGTCAACCGGTGACAATTATTCGGAAGCTCTTTCATCGATCATTCATACCCTCACACTTCGGATATCTAGCCGGTTAGTCCTTTGTTGTTTGCTTGATCTTTAGGTGATTTTAGAATACATAATGATGCTATTTGCTTTGAATGATTTGTATAATTGATGAGGTGCATTATTCATGTTTCCATGCTATGATTGATATGTAACACCTTGATAATCATATATGAACAAGATGACTATTTGATTTTTAGATTGTTCTTTGTTAACATGATGTAAATAGCTTAGTGTGCTCCTTGTTAATACATGTTCCTGCTAAATGTATGCTTGTTATTAGGGGCTGTTGATGATTCATGAATTGTGCGCAGAATAGTTATAAATGTGTAGGATGAATATGTTGGTTGAAGGTGAAAAACTTGAATGATGAACTGTTTGAAGGTGGAGAAAATATTTGAAATCTGTTGTGTTTGATCTATTTAGAATAATGTAAAATATTGGAAACATGTTAGTGCAATTTGATTGGTGAGTGCATGCTCATGAAATTTGATTGGATAGTACAAAAACTGGTAGATGTTGTGCGAGTCGAGACCATCCCGGTTGCGACTCGAGACCATCAGGTTAACAACTCGAGACCAACCAACACACTTCAAGGAGTCGAGACCTGCATGGTTGCGACTCGAGATCCCCTGATCTCGACTCGAGACCGGACTCGAGACCTCAAAGGTTTCGACACAAATATGCACAACTCGAGATCAGCTGTTGCGACTTTGGATCTCGTGGTTGCGACTCGAGACCTCATAGGCTCGAGTCGGGACTATCCGGTTGCGACTGGACTACTTAACTTCGTTATTAGGCCGCACCATGCGATGATGTGTTTGGGCTGTGTGTTCCTGATATTGTTTAACTGGACTATGTGCTTCTACTGATTAACTGTTTGTATGTTAGGACACGCCCAATAGCGTTAGTATGACATGCATGCTATGTGTTAGATACGTGTAGGATATACGTGACTTATTTATACCCAAACCTGACCTATACTGGTAACCATATTAGGACATGGTTGACCAGCTCACTTGACCAAGTAAACTGTCTGCCGAGCAAACCGAGGTGAGTTCACAACTTCTCTAAAAGCATGCGTTCCCAGTGGTTGGAAAACGAAACGAACAACACTATCTCCTTGTGTGGGATACGACAACGCTACCTCCTTGTGTGGGGGTACAAACATATTTTCCCCTTGTGTGGGACACACAGTTAATTACTATTTATATTAGATGTAACAAGTGTGCTAAACGAAGCTCTATCACGAGAGTCCCCACTTTCATATACCGATTACTCGCCTGTCCTGGCGAACGGGTTATTAGTTGATAGCGCTATTTAGGTCTCACCAGCCTCACACCGTGCCTGGATAGGATCGGTCGTGAACTAATAGACTCTGGCAACCGTCAATGATGATAGACATTCACAAACGGGGCACACTACGGAAACATACGGTCGCAAGGATTCGGTATAACACAGTTTAGTAGCTTACATATGGAGTAGCTCCCCATCGCATGATATAAATGAGTAAATTAACTACGGAAACAAGTTTTTGGAATTAAAAACTGGACAAACTCATGAACTCGCCAACTTTATGTTGACACCCTACTGCATGCTTTGCAAGTACTCATTGACTCAGAAGCTTGCAGCTTGGGGATGTGTAGTGGACGTCTTAACCCGTGTGTTGGAATCTTTAAATAATCTTGAAACATGAACTTTTGTTTGAACTATTCTACTATGCTTCTGCTACTTACTTAAACTATTGTTTTGAACTTGAAAACTTTTGGACTTTAACTATGGTAATCACTAATCTATATGGTTGGTGAACTTTATTATTATTATCTTAATTGTTCAGTATGATTGGTGGCTGGATCCTGGTCAGTCACACGCCTCGCGGTAGAACTCCGCATGTGGATTTTGAGGGTGTGACAGATTGGTATCAGAGCCATTGGTTATAGTGAACTCAGTTTTAAAAAGAGTCTTTTTGAGAAAAACCAGACTATAACCCGTGACTCGCGACGACACTACACTCCAAGTGCAAGGCTCAACCTATTAGACCTCATAGCTTGGACGTGTTTTTACTTGATTACTTGTTTGGTGCTTATGTGATATTATACGTACTAGTGTGCCTAGTTAGATATATGCACATTCCCCCTCCTTTTCACTCTTGCTACACTACGACGTTGCACTCATGTTGTGTTTTCTGGATATGAAGACAATGAGCGGACGCGGAAGAGGAAACGTTAACATGACTCAGGATCAGTTCACTAACCTGATCAACACCGTGGCTGCAGCTTTTGCAGCCCACCCTGGAGGTAAACTCGTCGTTCTAGGATGTCTAGATCCTACTCCCGCATCGTCTCATCATTCCTAAATATGTTCGCTTCGTTTTCCGTGACAAGTCAACCTGCACCTATGCAACCACGTGTCTGTACCTTCAAAACCTTCATGGAATGCAAACCTCTCCCTTTCAATGGCACTGAGGGTGCCATAGGCCTTCTGCACTAGATTGAGAAGGTCGAATATGTGTTTGCTGTATGTGAGTGTCCCACGCTTGAAGGAAACGCGTTTTCATGGTGGAAAGCGCAAGTTCAAATGCTTGGGTTGGGGACTGCCAATGCAACTGCTTGGGAAGATTTCAAGAACATGATCAAGGAGGAATACTGCCATAGGGACGACATTCACAAGCTCGAAAACGAGTACTATGAGCTCAAGATGGTTGGATCAGAAATCGAGACCTGCACCAAGCTGTCCAACGACTACGCTGCTCTCTGTCCGAACATGTCTCAGCCTGCTTATCGAAGAATCGAGCTGTAAATTAAGGGTTTGGTCCCTGAGATTCAGAGTTTGGTCACTTCAGCCATCTCACCATGATTCAGCCAGTCATTCGTCTAGCACACCGACTCACTGTGTAACAACCCGACTTTTCGAAGTCAAAGTAAAAGTCAAGGTCAACGTCAGGTTTACGTTCAGATCTGACATTTCTTGCTTAACTATTTCTTGTACTAGCAAACCCGATAATCAATGTTTGTTAATTAACGCTATTTGAAAATACGATTTGTTAATATGTGAAGTAACAATGCGATAAACGTAACTAAACGCTAATCTACTAAAAGCTATCACATCGCAATTCGAATCGCAGTTATGGATATTGTTTTACGTGTGTATGTTATTATATGCTTTACTTGTGTGTGCTTATATGTACTTTGGGATGTTATTCGCAAACGCAATCGCAACTCTATCGCATCGCATCGCAACTCAAAACACAGTGTACTTTTATGATTGTTAGGTTGATTATGTTATTTGTGTAACTAATGTGTAATACTATCGCATCACTTACTTGCAACAAAACGCAACGCTCAACGCACGAAACGAAAGTCGGAAAACTAACCCGTATAAGCCATCCGACTGAACGACCAACCGGTCGAATGGACATCCGACCGGATGACCGTCCGATCGGATGGCCGTCCGATCGAACGGCCGTCCGAGCTAAACACCACACCGCCATTTCTCCTCCTTACCTATAAATACCCCTCCTGTCACATCACTGTTCATTGATGTGACAGCTCCCTCCAACCAGTGCACTCCCAAGCTCTTTTCTCTCGATTCCTTGCGATTCTTGTAAGTTTTCACTCTAAACCTTGTACTTTCATCATCAACACACGTTTTCTCATCGTTTCCACCATCAAATCATACATTTTAACCATGAAATCGCCTGATTTGGGGCTGTTCTAGGATGACATCATCACAGGTTCATATGAACTTTGGAGAATGACTTCATCCCTGCAAGAAGGGTCTGGATCTAATAGATTTCTACACAATTTTACACGGTTTTCATCTAAATCTAAACAGTTTCGAAGTTTTTCAAACATTTCTTCAAACTTTCTCCACTTTTACTCGAAAGTCAATGGGATCCAAACTCGTTCGGGTGTTCTACTCATTCTCTAGTGGAGAACCGGGCTGAGAATGGATTTCTATCAAAGAGACGACCAATTCACGGGTTGAACATGAAACTCCATCAAGAACAGTTGAGTCTGGTCGAACGGGGTGATTCCCGTCTGATCGGATGAGTTGGACTTCATATGATTTCCGTTGTTTGACAAGTCGTCATACCGTCTCGGCTAAGCCGCAAAACTTTTCAACTTAACTGATTTTACCAAGTTTTCAAACAAAACAGTCGCCCAATCGAATAGCCCTCCGATCGAATCGCCATCCGATTGAACGGCTATTCGACCAGGTGATTGGTAATTTCAATACTTAGACAATTTTCAAAACTTCAAAGTATATCAGTTTCCAACGAATCATCATCCGAGCGAACGGCCATCCGTCCGGATGACCGTCCGACCGGATGACCTCATATGTAGAAACACTTCTCATCTTTCAAAATGCTACAACAAAAACTTCAAAGTTCAAACCTTTCACAAACACATCCCCACTCACTCGAATGACCCTCCGGCCGAATGGTCATCCGTCCGGACGGTCATCCGATCGGATCACAGTTCGATTACTTATCTCCCCGACGCACTGTCTAACACGCTGTTCAATGCTCACACTATCGTTTCCTGATCAGGCTAACTCTAAGTGCTCCCTTCAATCCATTACAGATCGTGTTTAGCACTATCAACGCTCTTTGAGTATACTCGATCCCTTTTTGCTTAACACACTTTTGGGTGTTACATACGTTACTTATATCAAATCACATAGACACACAATGCAAACACTTTTTATACGCTAACCGCTCTCGCATGTTATACGTGTTATTCGATGAATGCTAGTATGTTATGTTTACACAGTGATTGTTGCCTGATACCTTAGCAACGATAGTACTATAGTTTGGACTAAGCACCTGTCGTGGACAGGGGTTGTTAAGGGCTTTTCTTCACGTATCATAGTGGTGATATGTGTTGCGCATTCTACAACTCGCAGTCACGTCTGTGCATATTTCATTGTCGATAGCCTACTTGCTTCACATTTCTACGTGTTACATGCTGGTTTTGAGTAAATCTCTTTCGCTACTATTATGCTATTAAACTTGTATGCTCACCTTTACACTATGTGTATTGACTTTTATTTTAATGTATGTGACAGGTGTTTAGGATGCTTTTGCTTGCTAGCTGTGACGAATCAAGTTTAGGTGGTCTAGAAACTCACAAATAATTTATGAGTTGTCGGAACACTATTTGTCTTTGAGAAACTATGTCTGTAATAAGTGTGTTACTTTATATGTTATGGTATGGGACATGACGTTAAATATTTGGTAATTCTAGTTGTTATGGATTCTCCTGGACAATCTGTTTCGCTCAGTGTCGCGCCCCGAAATTTCCGCCATCGGTTGGGGTGTGACAAATTGGTATCAGAGCCATAACTATAGGGAATTAGGCAAGACTCGACCTAGTCCAGGTCGATGTCTTAGAACTGACCTAGTCTATAGTCTAAGTACCGACAGACCGTCTTGTGCGAACCCAGTAGGGGTTTTTGCTCAAGCCTACTTTTTATATTCTTGATTTCACTCGCTAAACTCACAACTTTGCGCGAACACTGCATACTACCGCTTCACGCAACCACTCAGCTTTTCCTAAGGCTGACGGCACACACAATTTTCGAAAATACTCGCATGACACAAACGAGTGAATTGGTCGAGATTAGGTGTGAAAACCGAAAACTCTCGATAGAATCACTCACTCGACACGCATTTTTATTATTAAAACACGAGAATTTGAGTTGAGTCAGGTGTGAAAACCATACCTCGACGGAATTCTCCCTATCTATCCCGTGATTTTATCACACAACCAGGAATGGAGTTGTTAAGTTAGGGGTGAAACCCGCATCTTAATGACTCATTCCGCTCTATATTTTGGTTTTACAAAACTCTCACCAAAGTCTCGATGGATTCCAACGGCTAGAGTCACGTAATGGCCGAAAGGATGCGTGTCGTTCGCCCGGATTGAGGCGAGAGCACAGTCTATTAAGCCAACGCGTGTACTCGAAGTCCTTGAGAATAGTCGAATCACTTTGGGTAGTCAAAGTCTAGTACACCCGAGACATTCTATTTTCAAGCTGCGATCGCCGATTTTATGCTTTATCATTTTTATGTGTTTCAATTCTGAGCTCGCAACCGTTGACTCTGTGAATTATCGATTTTGTGTGTTTTATGTGGTTCTAAATGTTTATGTGTTTCGATTTTGGAGACTTTGTTCGCATTTCGCTCTTCGCTTTTAATAAACGCACGTGACACACACAACTGTTTATACCTCAAAACGCTAACAAATCAAATACTTTCGCATATTATGTTACTCGCTTACGCTACTCGCTATCGCTACTTGCTCTCGCAACTCTCGATCGCTTTACAAAGCTATGAAAGATAGGTGAATACGTGCAAAATATGTAGGTGAATACGTGCAAAATATAGTGAATATGTGCTTACGTGGACTACGTGCTCTGTGCTTCTTTGCTTACGTGCTTATGTGCTTATGTGGATTATGTGCCTACGTGATTACGTGCCTAAGTGATTGATATGTTCCTGTGCTTTACATAAAGTAGCTTTTGGTGATACGCTAAACTAGTAACTAGGCATCTCGTCTGAATCCTATGATGATGTCTGATGCAGACAATGTCGTCATTCGGAATCCCACACATCTCGCGCTACCCGCCGCAACCACGCTGACCAACGCATTGCATCGCTAGTCGCCAAGGAAATGGCCAAGGTCATTCCGCAAATCGTCAGTGAAATTAATGAAATCGGTGGCAAGTCCTCTGAGGAATTTAGGACCGACTCGCCCCGCGGTACTTTTAGCTTCAAGCAATTTAAAGCTTGTGGACCCAAAGACTTCACTGGGGAAGATGGGCCGAGCGCAATGTTTCAGTGGTTCGACTTGATTGAAGTCACTCTTCGTCAAAGCGGATGTCCAGACAACCTCCGCACTGTTAACGCTACTGGAGTCTTCCAGTCTAGGGCACTGGAATGGTGGACAGCAGAGCGCAACATGCATGGGAACGATGCAGCCTATGGACTTTCTTAGGAGGAATTGATGGAAGTCATGATGAAAGAATTATGTCCCCCACATGAACTCAAGAAGCTGGGAGACGAGTTCTGGCATATAAAGCAAGAAGGTGGCGACAATGCTGGTCTTACTGCATGCTTTAAACAGCTCAGCATCATCTGCCCTGGCCAAGTCTCAACTCCCGACATCACAATCAAGAAATACATTCGTGCTTTACCTGATTGTGTTGCCGATTTTGTCCAAGCAGCCAAGACTACTACCATTGAGGAGACCTACCAGCTCACTGCTGAGATTAATGACAAGCGAGTTAGGGCTGGTTACTTCAAGAACACCACCTAGAATCTCCATCAAGAAACTGCTACTCCCGCTGCTGAAACCGCCTCACCTCAAGCTTCAAAGTCTTCACGCCGCAAGCGCAAGAACAACAACAACAAGAAGAACTGTGCTGTCACTGCCGCTCCTCTCAACGCTATCTCTGCTCAACCCCAGAACCAGAACCAGAACCGCCAGGTCGCTGCTCCCATGACCAACGCACCTCCTGCAAAACGTGCGTACACTGGTCCTCATCCCCTGTGCCCTACTTGTACTTACCATCTTCCAGTTGGGATCGCTTGCCATTTTTGTGTCCACTGCAACATTTACGGACACTTTACAGCAAACTGCCGCTCTGGCCCCCGTCAAGCTCAAGTTCAAGCTCCTCCTGCACTGCCAGCTCCACTTCCCGCTCCTCAGGGTCAACAAGCAGCTCATGCTCACGCTGCCCATGCAAGAGCCTGCTATGCATGTGGTGATCCAAACCACTTCGTAAATGTCTGCCCAAACCCAGTGGTGAAGCAAGAGCCACAACAGCAACCAGCACAACAACAACATCAACAGCAGCAGCCTCAGCAGCAGCTGCCAGCTCAATAAGCAGCCTGTGGACGAGTTTTCAACATCAACGCTCGCCAGGCCCAAGCTGACAACAACGTTGTCAATGGTACGTTTCTCGTGAATGGTATTTATGCTTCGTGTTTGTTTGATACTGGAGTCGATAACTGTTTTGTATCGTTCGAATTCGAAAGGCTCCTAAACCGTAAACGCACTAATCTCCCAACGACGTTCGACGTAGAAATTGCCACTGGAAGAACCGTCACTGTTAGTTCCGTTCTACGTGATTGTACTCTTGAGCTCAACAATCACGTTTTCCCGATGAATCTTATCCCAATGCAGCTTGGTAGTTTTGATATCATAGTAAGCATGGATTTTCTTGAAAATCATGCTGAAATT
This sequence comes from Helianthus tuberosus, assembly GCA_030545235.1. Taxonomy (NCBI): domain Eukaryota; kingdom Viridiplantae; phylum Streptophyta; class Magnoliopsida; order Asterales; family Asteraceae; genus Helianthus; species Helianthus tuberosus. The sequence goes on along the minus strand of CM060450.1, from coordinate 60,570,698 downwards.
GTTTGTTTTGAAAAGATGATCTGTTTCTATCTTTCAAACAGTGATCAACTCAGTGTCTTTGGTGAAGTCGCTTCGAAGGAACTGAAACTCATGTCGTGCGTCTAAGCAAGCAAGTATCTCCGCAAGGAATACAAAGCTTTCTTGGCACACATTGTAGTAGCGGAGAAGGAAAAGAAATAGAAGGCAATGGAAAAGGTGCTCATGGTTCGTGATTTTTCTAACATCTTTCCTGATGATTTACCTGGTTTACCGCCATCTCGTGATATCGATTTTCAAATTGACCTTATTCCTGGAGCCAACCCTATCGCTAAAGCGCCTTATCGCCTCGCTCCATCTGAAATGCGCGAACTCTCCAGTCAACTCTAGGAATTGCTTGATAAAGGCTTCATCCGCCCTAGCACATCTCCATGGGGCGCACCTGTCCTTTTTGTCAAAAAAGAAGGACGGATCGTTTCGAATGTGCATCGATTATAGGGAACTCAATAAGCTGACTATCAAGAATCGCTATCCCTTACCTCGAATCGATAATTTCTTTGATCAATTGCAAGGTGCTAAGTGTTTTTCCAAGATCGATTTACGCTCTGGCTATCATCATTTACGAATCCAGGAGGAAGACATACCTAAAACTGCTTTTCGCACTCGCTATGGCCACTATGAATTTGTTGTTATGCCCTTTGTTCTTACCAACGCCCACGCAGTTTTCATGGATCTAATGAATCGCGTGTGTAAACCCTTTCTCGACAGTTTCGTCATCGTGTTTATCGATGATATCCTTATGTATTCGAAATCGAAAGCCGAACACGCTCAATATCTCCGTTTGGTTCTCGATCTTTTGCAAGGAAATCGCCTGTATGCGAAGTTCTCCAAGTGTGAATTTTGGCTTGAGGAGGTTCGATTCCTCGGTCACATTGTCAATAGTCAAGGTATTCACGTCGATCTCACAAAGATCGAAGCAGTTAAGAGTTGGATTAAGCCAAGGAACCCGTCCGAAGTTCGTTCTTTACTCGGATTGGCGGTATACTACCGCCGATTCATCGCTAATTTCTCGAAAATCACCGTTCCTCTCACCTCTCTTACGCATAAGGACAATCCATTTGTTTGGGGAACCGAACAAGAGGAAGCCTTTCAAACCCTCAAGCTTATGCTTTGCAACGCCCCTGTGCTCGCATTACCCGATGGAAACGATGACTTTGTAGTCTATTGCGATGCCTCTAAACTCGGTCTTGGTTGTGTTCTTATGCAACGGGATAAGGTTATCGCGTACGCCTCTCGCCAGCTCAAGATCTGTAACACCCCGAAAACGGGTTTGATAGCCAAACCACGTTAATATTAATGAACGGGTGAAATACCGTTAGTGGTAAAATTTAACCCGGTGAATGTTAGGATTTAAATAAATAATCCTAAATAATAATTAAAAAGAAGAATAAACTTTTAGAGAAAACAAAGTTTGTAAGAAGCCACGGTTAACGGGACTTAAAATAAAACGGGTTATAATTTCCCCGAACCCACTAAGTTAACTAGGAATTTTTAACCTAGTTAGTAAAAGAGATAATGTTGGAATTAAGTAGGTTGTGACCTACTTCATAATTAACTAACAAAAAAATAGAGGGACTAAAAGTGGCAAATTCGAAAGTGAGTTATTTAAAATAACTTAGACACAAAAAACACACACATAAGTGTGTTTCTGGTCGACATTTTCACCAGACAAGAAAAGGTTCTTCTCTTGAACCCTAAATTACAAAGAAAATGCTCAAATCAAAGGGGAAATCAAGCTAAAAATTGGGGCTTTTATTAAATTCGTGATCACCAAGTCATGGGGATCACAAGGTATGTCTAATTTTGATATTTGGTGATGATTATGATTTGTCATGAACACTCATAAATCGAAATTATGTGATGAATGTCATATGTATGAGTGATATAGGGTTGAATCCATGCCTAAGAACAAACCCTAGTTGAAAGTTTGATGATTTAGTATAGAAAACTAGGAATTTGATGATTACCCATATATGAGCTAAGTGGGTTTTTAACTAAATAGTAAAAATGATGATATGCATGTGCTTAGAATCATCATATTTGATAGTTGGAACAAAATACTTGAACAATTTATAAGATTGAGTGAATACATGATTAGATTTGAAGTTTGATGTTAGTACTTGTTAATTATGCTAGAATTTAAGGATTTAGAACACTTAAATGGGCTGGAGAAATTTGATGTTTCGTGTTGCACACAATGTGCTTGATGAAATGCTTGAACAAGAAAATATAACAAAGCTGATTGAGATTAAAAATTATTGGGCTGCAGTTTTTAAAAAATCATATAAAATCACTGGAATGACCTGTGAGGTTGAGCCTTATATGCTCAGAAAGCTATTGAAACATACTACGTTTTATGTTTGAACATGTTTGTTAAATTCTGATGTTAAACGGGTCAAAACAGTGTCCGAAGTCGGCTGAACTGTTTTGACAGCAAGCTGATTGGAAGCATTTTGACTTCTGAGCTGATTTTGCAAAAATCATAATTAATTCTAGGAAGCTCGGATTGAGCTGATTCTTTTTGGGATGGAAAGATATTTTAGTATTCTTCATTTCATCTTTGATCACGAAGGGCTAAATAAGACCGTAAAGTGGTCAAAAGAGTCGATTCAGCAGCTACATTGTAAAGTTGCTGCACATTTTATTGATAAACTTAATCCAAGGAAAGTTGTATTTTGTTCATACTTTGCCTTGTTTATAAAATAATGGTTTCATGAATATTAAGCATGTTATTTTGCTTATTGCAAGTATTTAAAATACCTACAAATAAGCTTGTCAACGAAGTTGTGAAAATGAGAAAAAGAATGATTAAAGCATATAATACATATGGGTAGTTTGACTATTAAGAAAGTAAAACTGACCTATGATTTAGTTAAGTAAATTATATAGCCATAATATGAAATGACTAAACTAACCATTTTATGGGTAATATGATAGTTTGACTCTTGACGAGCTAGGTGAAGCTTGGAGGAGATGATCAAACGGGATAAAGACACGAGTAAGACTTGCTTGGATGAAAGGTAAGCAAAGCTTACACCTATTTTTTTTTTTATTAAAATACGTATTTATTCTATAGGTGATAAATACAACAATAGATCATGTTCGAATTATGGGTTCCGACATGAAACGAAATGGGTCGGAACGAATAAAAACGTTTAGAAACCATGATTTGTAATAAATATAATTGTTTGGTCGTATAGACCAAATGGGTCAAATGATGGTGATAACATCATATGACCATATCGACTAATGTTGGTTGTTAAGTCATATGTTTACAGGAACGAATAGCAATTTGGATAATTGTGTCATCATAGAATATTGAATTAATAATAGCAAGGTATAAACGGGTCTATACGTTGACTCGAGCCAGGTACGCTTATATATAGATTTATAGTTAAAAGTGTTTAACTTCCCTTAACGGGTCAAAATGAGTAGATAGGTAAAACGGGTTAAGAATTCATAAGAAACCCGTAATTTGAACCTTGCATATTAGTAAATTGATATAACGTGATATGAATGATATTTTGAAAAGGTAATAAACAAGTTTGTTTGATAAATCACGAACGGGTCAAAAAAAAGTGTCATAATTGAATTTCAAGCCGAGAGCTTGAAAGTTAAAATTTTGTGAATTTAGATGTCGGGTTTTCACTCCGTAAGATGGAGAATTAAATTACGAACGCGTAGAAAAAAAAGAATCGCGAAAGACGGACTTGTAGAATGAAAGTTATGCCAATTTAAAGTTTGAAATTTGTTAAAATTGGAGCTGGGCAGAAAATGCAGGTTCAGATATAAACCTGCTGGAAACTGGTCTCCCCCGCGGCACGCGAAGGGGAAACAAGGTCCGGGCGCGACACGCGACAGGCGTCGCGGCACGCGACACATCTAGTTGAGTCTCCCGCGACACGCGAGAGACATAAAGGCTGAAAAAAAAAATTATTTTGGTTAATTGTTCGATGCGTAGAACTTGTTTAAACTTATATTTAAGTTATCAAAACTAACTTTTAGGTTGGTTTTGATCATAGGTGAATATCGAAAGTACCCGGACGAAGATCAAGCGACGAGAAAGAACCGAACACATGAAGAAGAAGCTTCCGCACGTTGTTTCGTCGAAATTTTTAAACGACAAACTAAACTACATTATGTTGTTCTAAACTTTAAATTGTAAAAGTTTTAATAAACCCGTACTTTGTAATGTATATGTGCTCTTAATCACATGTTTATTATCGTAAATTATACGAAAATCGTTAAATAATATTAAGGGTGTTACAAGTTGGTAATCAGAGCTCATGGTTAAAGAGTAAAGTGTGTTCGGTTCGAAGCTTGATCGCAAATCCGGTAAGTACATGTATGTTAATGGTTTAGTATGATTAAAGTGTTGCGAACAACACATAGGGTTATCGTGTAATGCATGTTACCCCAATGAAAATGATGGTATAGTTAACGAAATCACGTGCATTGACACGTATAGTAAAAAGCCTTGTATTACAATACGGGCGTTTATTAATGTCGAAATTACTAACTCTTGTAAATATTTAGTTGAAGGATACTCGCATCTGAAGATGGCGAGAGTGTAACAAGTGACGGACATGACAGAGGAACGGTCCGAAGTACGACAAGTAGAGTATGCTCATCAAGGACCTAAATCGCGTGATGACCGCGAACAAGGTTAATGCCATGGAAATCCCATTAGGGCAAGCATTACCAGGTGCACGCTTTTAAATTAAATCGCACAAATAGTAATATGCAACAAACATGTAGAGAATGACGGTTGCATACGTTGGATAAAACTTGGGGGAAACCTGAATAGGATATCTATTCAGGATGATGTTTCTAAGTGAAAACAAATAGAAACATTTGATATTCACGATTGTGAATAACAAGACAATAATAGAAATAGTTTATGTGAAAACTTGGACGGGAATAAATATCCAAGTGAATAATTCTCAATATAATACTATTGAAAAAAAGTAGTGATCACATTAACGAATTTGATGAGATAATAGCTAGGTAAAAAGGAAAACATTTTATATGTTCAAAGAATAAAACGGGTAAAACTAATAATTGATAAATAACAATTAAATAAAGTTTTACCAACTGAAACCAAAGATATGGAAATAAACAGAGACGTTACTTACATAGGGTGTAATGTGAAAATTATAAAAAGGTCATGTGTGTCATGTGTTTATCGCTTACTCTGGCCAAGTAAGTAGTGAACACATGATGTCATGAACTTCTTATGATGGACACATTTACGTCCTATGTAGTAAGGACGGGGTGAATGGGACGGATTAAAAAAAAGGTATCCAAATGAATCAAACAAGTAAGATGTTTGATAGTAAACGTAAACGCAAGTCGGAGGACGGAAGCGTATTACGTTAGGAAAACGAGCCCGAGAGAAGGGACAAAGATCAAGGTAAATGAAAATATAAACCGACTGATAGGAATGCTAAGGTATAGGGATAAAAGTTTGACAGTCACAAGTGATGAAATTCACACGGACAAGTCAAACGAATTAAATAAAGAATAAAGGACGTGATTGAATAAAAGCGATGGATTTCGCTAAGACGACTAAATAAGTTAAAACGAAGTCTAAAATCATATTAGAATGATTACTTTGAAAATGACTTCGGTAAAGATACCCGATAGATGAGTATGATTTTAAGAATATGCGTAAACTAAGAGACGAGAACGCGGATTAGAAAGTCAAAAGGCTCGGATTATGGGTCATGACTAAAAGACGATAAGATTTTGCAAACAGAAATTTTTGATAATTATGTTCAACTATTTTAAAGTGAACGGGTCGAACAAAGAACGAAGTTTGACGTTCATAAGTGACGAAGTTTCACTCAAACAAGTCAAACGAGATTAATAAAGAATAACGCTTGAAAATGAAAGTAAGCGCAAGCTGAATAATGAAAGCGCGAAATATTAATGAACCTATGTGATATGTCGTAAAAGAGTATAGAAAGGAAAACGTAAACCAGTGGAACTGGAGTGTTAAAAACATTAAGATAAAGAACCCGGGTAACAGTTCGAAAGGAAATAGAGGCGTAAACTGAATAACGATAAGAGTAGGACAAACCGACGTGTAAATGACGGAAGAAGTCATAGAGTCGGAAGAATAATTCGAAAGAAAACAAATGTAGCCTTAGACTACGGTCAAGGTCAAATGAAATACAAATGCGAAAATAAATGATTCTAAACATAAAAAGGGTACCTTGACACCCTAAATGTATATATACAGTTGAATAAAGATACGAATAAAAGAGGATCTACGGGATCATCATAACCTACGGGATTATAAGTAGTGTTAAAGTCTAACGGGACCAAAAGACATTCGGGTCACAAATAGAAAGAAACGAATTGTAGGGGTCTCACCTTAAAAGGGTAAAAAGGTGAAAATCTAAATAAATAGCCTACGAGGCTAAGTGAAAGAACCTACGGGTCATATGGGTTAAGCGTGGGAATTGGTTATAATTCCCCGCATTAAATAATGACGGAAAGGAATAGATCATCGGAAGTAGCATTCCTAGAAATGAGAGAAAGATGTAAGACAAAAAGGAAATATAAACAAAAAAAAAATTAGTTTTTAGTTAAAAGCAACGTTTTAACAAATGTAAGTAGTATGAGGGGAATTAGAAAATCTTAAACACACATAAGGCCGGAAATGGCAAAATAGTATACCCGGATGACGGGGTATGAAGTGACGGCGACTAATTAGTCTAGCTGATAAAGCTATTCAAAGTTAGGAAAATGTCATGACAAATACAAAGCGCTTGTTAACATAAGACAAGCGCGGGATAAACATGTTAACAGACTGATGAGACTAAGTGGTCAAGTGACAACTCGGTCAATAAGGATAATGAATATAAGCTAAAAAAATAACGGCCCGCGAGACCTTATACATGAAAGACGTACGCATCAATATAAATGAAAACGTTAGATTGAAAAGAACGAATGAATGACTTGAAAACGAAACTAAGTTCGTTTAGTCTAAATTAAAAGAAATACGTAAATAAGGTTTCGGGGACGAAACCTCTTTAAGGGGGTAGACTTGTAACACCCCGAAAACGGGTTTGATAGCCAAACCACGTTAATATTAATGAACGGGTGAAATACCGTTAGTGGTAAAATTTAACCCGGTGAATGTTAGGATTTAAATAAATAATCCTAAATAATAATTAAAAAGAAGAATAAACTTTTAGAGAAAACAAAGTTTGTAAGAAGCCATGGTTAACGGGACTTAAAATAAAACGGGTTATAATTTCCCCGAACCCACTAAGTTAACTAGGAATTTTTAACCTAGTTAGTAAAAGAGATAATGTTGGAATTAAGTAGGTTGTGACCTACTTCATAATTAACTAACAATAAAAAATAGAGGGACTAAAAGTGGCAAATTCGAAAGTGAGTTATTTAAAATAACTTAGACACAAAAAACACACACATAAGTGTGTTTCTGGTCGACATTTTCACCAGACAAGAAAAGGTTCTTCTCTTGAACCCTAAATTACAAAGAAAATGCTCAAATCAAAGGGGAAATCAAGCTAAAAATTGGGGCTTTTATTAAATTCGTGATGACCAAGTCATGGGGATCACAAGGTATGTCTAATTTTGATATTTGGTGATGATTATGATTTGTCATTAACACTCATAAATCGAAATTCTGTGATGAATGTCATATGTATGAGTGATATAGGGTTGAATCCATGCCTAAGAACAAACCCTAGTTGAAAGTTTGATGATTTAGTATAGAAAACTAGGAATTTGATGATTACCCATATATGAGCTAAGTGGGTTTTTAACTAAATAGTAAAAATGATGATATGCATGTGCTTAGAATCATCATATTTGATAGTTGGAACAAAATACTTGAACAATTTATAAGATTGAGTGAATACATGATTAGATTTGAAGTTTGATGTTAGTACTTGTTAACTATGCTAGAATTTAAGGATTTAGAACACTTAAATGGGCTGGAGAAATTTGATGTTTCGTGTTGCACACAATGTGCTTGATGAAATGCTTGAACAAGAAAATATAACAAAGCTGATTGAGATTAAAAATTATTGGGCTGCAGTTTTTAAAAAATCATATAAAATCACTGGAACGACCTGTGAGGTTGAGCCTTATATGCTCAGAAAGCTATTGAAACATACTATGTTTTATGTTTGAACATGTTTGTTAAATTCTGATGTTAAACGGGTCAAAACAGTGTCCGAAGTCGGCTGAACTGTTTTGACAGCAAGCTGATTGGAAGCATTTTGACTTCTGAGCTGATTTTGCAAAAATCATAATTAATGCTAGGAAGCTCGGATTGAGCTGATTCTTTTTGGGATGGAAATATATTTTAGTATTCTTCATTTCATCTTTGATCACGAAGGGCTAAATAAGACCGTAAAGTGGTCAAAAGAGTCGATTCAGCAGCTACATTGTAAAGTTGCTGCACATTTTTTTGATAAACTTAATCCAAGGAAAGTTGTATTTTGTTCATACTTTGCCTTGTTTATAAAACAATGGTTTCATGAATATTAAGCATGTTATTTTGCTTATTGCAAGTATTTAAAATACCTACAAATAAGCTTGTCAACGAAGTTGTGAAAATGAGAAAAAGAATTATTAAAGCATATAATACATATGGGTAGTTTGACTATTAAGAAAGTAAAACTGACCTATGATTTAGTTAAGTAAATTATATGCAAGAAACCCCATAGGAAATGGTAGCCATAATATGAAATGACTAAACTAACCATTTTATGGGTAATATGATAGTTTGACTCTTGACGAGCTAGCTGAAGCTTGGAGGAGATGATCAAACGGGATAAAGACACGAGTAAGACTTGCTTGGATGAAAGGTAAGTAAAGCTTACACCTATTTTTTTTTATTAAAATACGTATTTATTCTATAGGTGATAAATACAACAATAGATCATGTTCGAATTATGGGTTCCGACATGAAACGAAATGGGTCGGAACGAATAAAAACGTTTAGAAACCATGATTTGTAATAAATATAATTGTTTGGTCGTATAGACAAAATGGGTCAAATGATGGTGATAACATCATATGACCATATCGACTAATGTTGGTTGTTAAGTCATATGTTTACAGGAACGAATAGCAATTTGGATAATTGTGTCATCATAGAATATTGAATTAATAATAGCAAGGTATAAACGGGTCTATACGTTGACTCGAGCCAGGTACGCTTATATATAGATTTATAGTTAAAAGTGTTTAACTTCCCTTAACGGGTCAAAATGAGTAGATAGGTAAAACGGGTTAAGAATTCATAAGAAACCCGTAATTTGAACCTTGCATATTAGTAAATTGATATAACGTGATATGCATGATATTTTGAAAAGGTAATAAACAAGTTTGTTTGATAAATCACGAACGGGTCAAAAAAAAGTGTCATAATTGAATTTCAAGCCGAGAGCTTGAAAGTTAAAATTTTGTGAATTTAGATGTCGGGTTTTCACTCCGTAAGATGGAGAATTAAATTACGAACGCGTAGAAAAAAAAGAATCGCGACAGACGGACTTGTAGAATGAAAGTTATGCCAATTTAAAGTTTGAAATTTGTTAAAATTGGAGCTGGGAAGAAAATGCAGGTTCAGATATAAACCTGCTGGAAACTGGTCTCCCCCGCGGCACGCGAAGGGGAAACAAGGTCCGGGCGCGACACGCGACAGGCGTCGCGGCACGCGACACATCTAGTTGAGTCTCCCGCGACACGCGAGAGACATAAAGGCTGAAAAAAAAAATTATTTTGGTTAATTGTTCGATGCGTAGAACTTGTTTAAACTTATATTTAAGTTATCAAAACTAACTTTTAGGTTGGTTTTGATCACAGGTGAATATCGAAAGTACCCGGACGAAGACCAAGCGACGAGAAAGAACCGAACACATGAAGAAGAAGCTTCCGCACGTTGTTTCGTCGAAATTTTTAAACGACAAACTAAACTACATTATGTTGTTCTAAACTTTAAATTATAAAAGTTTTAACAAACCCGTACTTTGTAATGTATATGTGCTCTTAATCACATGTTTATTATCGTAAATTATACGAAAATCGTTAAATAATATTAAGGGTGTTACAAGATCCACGAGAAGAACTATACAACCCACGATCTCGAACTCGATGCAGTTGTTTTTGCGTTATAGATTTGGCGACACTACCTTTATGGTACCAAGTGTACGGTCTTCACCTACCATAAGAGCCTAGAACACATCTTAAATCAAAAAGAGCTGAATATGCGCCAACGCAGATGGGTTGAACATTCTCAATGATTACGACTATGAGATTCGCTACCATCCGGGCAAAGAAAATGTCATGGCCGATGCTCTTAGCCGGCGAAGCTATTTACATAGCGTTCGTAATGTTCAAGCCCAACACAACCTCGAAGCTCTAATTTGTGATGCACAGCACGCATGCTTCATTGAAAATACCTTGAGAGAGGAAATGAAGAAGTGTGGTGCTGAAACCCAACTTGTCACCAAATCGAACGGTATATACTACTATCTCGATCGCATCTGGATCCCTAGTCACAATAACCTTCGGGAGATATTGTTGACCGAAGCCCACAAGTGTCGATATTCCATTCATCTCGGTGCCGACAAGATGTACCAGGACCTGCGTGCCAGGTATTGGTGGCCTGGAATGAAGAACGATCTATGTTTCGAAATGCCTAACCTGCTCGAAGGTCAAGGCTGAGCAACAACGACCCTTTGGTTTAATCGTGCAACCCGAGATCCCTATGTAGAAACGGGAGAGCATAGCCATGGATTTCATTACGAAACTCCCCCGCACACCATCAGGTCACGATAGCATTTGGGTTATCGTTGATCGTCTTACTAAATCCGCCCACTTTATGCCGATACGGGAAGACTTTAAGGTTGAACGATTAGCACGAATCTATACCGACGAAGTTATTTGTCGATACGAGACACCTCGTGACATCATCTCTGACCGCGATGGTCGATTCACTTCGCGCCTCTGGGAAACTTTTCAATCTGCTCTTGGTACTACTCTCAATCTTAGTACTGCCTTCCATCCCCAGACCGACGGTCAGACTGAACGCACAATTCGCATCCTTGAAGACATGCTTCGCTCGTGTGTTATAGATTTCGGTGGTAATTGGGATTCGCATTTACCTTTAGTCGAATTCTCGTACAATAACAGTTATCACTCTAGCATTTAAATGGAACCATTTAAGGCATCATATGGAAGAAAATGGCGTAAATTACTAGTCCTGAGTTATTGCAAGAAGCGACTGACAAGATCCTCCAAATACGAGACAATCTATTGAAAGCTCGGAGTCGTCAAAAGAGTTACGTCGATAAATGCGGCAAGCCCCTTGAATTTGACGTTGGCGATCACGTACTCCTAAAGGAAAGCTAGCGCCTCGATACGTTGGACCCTTTAAGATTTTGGAAAGAATTGGTAAAGTGGCCTACCGACTCGATTTAGCGGAGGAACTCAGCAATGTACATCCGACTTTCCACGTCTCGAACCTCAAAAAGTGTCTAGCCGACCAGAATTTACATCTTCCTCTTGAGGATCTACAAGTGGACGAAACATTACACTTCGTGGAAAAGCCAGTCGAGATCATGGACCGAGAAACCATGAAACTCCGACGCTCACGCATTCCTATAGTGAGGGTTCGTTGGGAAGGCAAACGCGGCGTCGAGTTCACCTGGGAACTCTAGAGTGATATGAAAGCTAAATACCCACAACTCTTTGTTACGCGTGCGCCTTAATTTCGGGATGAAATTCCCTAAAGTAGGGGAGGCTGTAACAACCCGACTTTCCGAAGTCAAAGACAAAGTACAAGTCAAAGTCAAAGTCAAGGTCAACATCAGGTTTACGTTCAGAACTGACATTTCTTGCTTAACTATTGCTTGTACTTGCAGACCCGATAATCAATGTATGTTAATTGACGCTATTTGAAAATACGATTTATTAATATGTGAAGTAACAATGCGATAAACGTAACTAAACGCTAATCTACTAAATGCTATTACATCGCTACTGCATCGCAATTCGAATCGCGGTTATGGATATTATTATACGTGTGTATGTTATTATGTGCTTTACTTGTGTGTGCTTATATGTACTTTGGGATGTTTTCCGCAAACGCAATCGCAACTCTATCGCATCGCATCGCAATTCGAAACGCAGTGTACTTTTAAGTTATTTGTGTAACTAATGTGTAATACTATCGTATCGCTTACTCGCAACACAACGCAACACTCAACGCATGAAACGAAAGTCAGAAAACTAACCCGTACAAGCCATCAGACCGAACGACCAACCGGTCGAATGGACGTCCGACCGGATGACCATCCGATCGGATGGCCGTCCGATCGAACGGTTGTCCGACCCAAACACCACACCGCCATTTCTCCTCCTCACCTATAAATACCCCTCCTGCCACATCACTATTCATTAATGTGACAGCTCCCTCCGACCAGTGCACTCCCAAGCTCTTTTCTCTCGATTCCTCATGATTCTTGTAAGTTTTCACTTTAAACCTTGTACTTTCATCATCAACACACACTTTCTCATCGTTTCCACCATCAAATCTTACATTTTAACCATGAAATCGCCTGATTTGGGGCTGTTCTAGGATGACGTCATCACAGGTTCAAATGAACTTTGGAGAATGACTTCATCCCAGCAAGAACTGTCCGGATCTAATAGATTTCTACATGATTTTACACGGTTTGCAGCTAAATCTAAATAGTTTTGAAGTGTTTCAAACCTTTCTTCAAACATTCTTCACTATTACTCGAAAGTCGATGGGATCTAAACTCGTTCGGGTGTTCTACTCATTCTCTAGTGGAGAACCGGGCTGAGAATGGATTTCTATCAAATAGACGACCGATTCACGGGTTGAACATGAATCTCCAACAAGAACAGTTGAGTCTGGTCAAATGGGGTGATTCCCATCCGATCGGATGAGTTGGACTTGATATGATTTCCGTTGTTTGACACGTCGTTATACCGTCTCGGCTAAGCCACAAAAATTTTCAACTTAACTGATTTTACCAAGTTTTCAAACAAAACAGTCGCCCAATCGAATAGCCCTCCGATCGGATCACCATCCGATAGAACGGCTATTCGACCAGGTGATTGGTAATTTCAATACTTAGACAATTTTCAAACCTTCAAAGTATATCAGTTTCCAACGAATCATCATCTGAGCGAACTGCCATCCGTCCGGATGACCGTCCGACTGGACTACCTGATATGTAGAAACACTTCTCATCTTTCAAAATGCTACAACGAAAACTTCAAAGTTCAAACCTTTCACAAACACATCCCCACTCACTCGAATGACCCTCCGACTGAATGGTCATCCATTCAGATGACCGTCCGTCCAGACGGTCATCCGATCGGATCACTATTCGATCACTTATCTCCCCGACGCACTGTCTAACACGTTGTTCAACGCTCACACTATCGTTTCCTGATTATGCTAACTCTAAGTGCTCCCTTGAATCCAATACAGATCGTGTTTAGCATTATCAATGCTCTGTGAGTATACTCGATCCCTTTTTGCTTAGCGCACTTTTGCGTGTTACATACGTTACTTATATCAAATCACATCGACACACAATGCAAACACTTTTTATATGCTAACCGCTCTCGCATGTTATACGTGTTATTCTATGAATGCTAGTATGTTATGTTTACACAGTGATTGTTGCCTGACACCTTATTAACGTTAGTACAATAGTTTGGACTCAGCACATGTCGTGGACAGGGTTGTTAAGGGCTTTTCTTCACGTATCACAGTGGTGATATGTGTTGCGCATTCTACAACTCGCAGTCACGTATGCGCATATTTCATTTTCGATAGCCTACTTGCTTCACATTTCTACGTGTTACATGCTGGTTATGCGTAAATCGCTTTCGCTACTATTATGCTATTAAACTTCTATGCTCATCTTTACACTATGTGTATTGACTTTTATTTTAACGTATGTGACAGGTGTTTAGGATGCTTTTGCTTGCTCGCTGTGACAAATCGAGTTTAGGTGGTCTAGAAACCCATGAATAATTTATTAGTTGTCGGAACAATATTTGTCTTTGAGAAACTATGTCTGTAATAACTGTGTTACTTTATATGTTATGGTATGGGACATGACGTTAAATATTTGGTAATTCTAGTTGTTATGGATTCTCCTGGACAATCTGTTTTGCTCAGTGTCGCGCCCTGATGTTTCCGCCATCGGTTGGGGTGTGACACACTGATCAGGCTGTGGAACAGGGCAAGTTGCCCAAAAGGATCAGTGCTACTACCGGAGCATCTAGTGATAACAAGCGTAAGTGGGATGGAAATCAGGTGAAGGATGCTAACCCCACTCAAGCCCCAGCTCAGCAAAAGAAGCTAGACAACAACAAAGGCCCTTAGCAACAGGGTGGTTATCGAGGGAATTACCCCAAGTGTAACCGGCACCACAGTGGACCGTGTGGAAGAAGCCAATGTTAACGATGCAACAAGATGGGACATGAGGCCAAAGACTTTAGAAGCCAGTTTCCAGCTCGACAGAACCAGCCACAGCAACAACAACAATAGCAGCAAGGGAACAACCGTGGATGCTACCAGTGTGGGGCAATGGGTCACATGAAAAAGAATTGCCCTCAGCTAAACCAGAACCGCAACAACAACAATCAGGACGTTGGAAATAACAATAACGACAACAGCGATGACAATGGTGCGAGAGGAAGAGTCTTTGTGATGGGAGCTGAAGAAGCTAGGAATGATCCCAACGTTGTACCGGGTAAGTTCCTACTTGATGATCGTTATGTTTCGGTATTATTTGATTCTGGAGCCGATGCTAGCTATGTATCCCTACGTATTAGTAAGAAGCTTAAGCCTACGCCTACACCGTTAAACTCTAAGTGCGTCGTCAAACTAGCTAATGGTAGAAACATCGAGGCCTCACATGTTTTCAACAACTGCAAACTCGTATTATCTGGTCAGACTTTTCTCGTCGATCTTTTCCCCATCGTCCTTGGAAGTTTCAACGTCGTTATTGGTATGGATTGGTTATCCAGACATCGAGCCGAAATCCTCTGTCGAGAGAAAGTCGTTCGTATTCCTCGTCCTTTTGGTGAACCCCTCATCGTTCAAGGCGACAAATGTGGAGCTGTCACATGCATCATCTCGTTCTTAATGGCCCAGAAGTGTTTACGAAAAGGGCATACCGCTATCCTAGCACTCGTCACCGACACACAGAAGAAAGAAAAAAGGATTGAAAATTTTCCCGTCGTACGCGATTTTCCAGAGGTATTCTCTAAGGAATTACCCGGACTCCCTCCTCACCGTCAGGTCGAATTTCAAATCGAGCTAACTCCCGGAGTGGCACCCATAGCTCGCGCACCATATCGACTGGCCCCAGCCGAACTGAAGGAACTTTCCACGCAGCTACAGTAACTATTGAATAAAGGTTTTATGCGTCCTAGTTCGTCACCCTGGGGAGCACCCATGCTCTTTGTTAAGAAGAAAGATGGCACGTTCCGTATGTGCATCGACTATCATGAGCTGAACAAGGTTACCATCAAGAACCGCTACCCACTGCCACGTATCGACGATCTGTTCGACCAGTTGCAAGGGTCGAGTTACTACTCCAAGATCGACCTGCGATCAGGATATCATCAGTTTAGAGTCCGCGATGAGGACATCTCCAAGACAGCATTCAGGACTCATTATGGTCACTACGAGTTCCTTGTCATGCCTTTTGGAATGACCAACGCACCCGCGGTCTTCATGGATCTCATGAACCGAGTGTGCAAGCCCTACCTCGACAAGATCGTGATCGTTTTCATCGACGACATCCTGATCTACTCGAAGAGCCAAGAGGAACATGAGCAACATCTACGTCTTATTCTTGAACTCCTTCGTAACGAACAACTGTACGCCAAGTTCTCAAAATGCGAGTTCTGGCTTCAATAAGTCCATTTCCTTGGGCACGTAGTCAATCAAGATGGGATTCACGTCGATCCTGCTAAGATTGACTCCATTAAGAACTGGCCTACACCAAAGACTCCGACCGAAATCCGCCAGTTCTTGGGATTGGTAGGATACTCGCATAGATTCATCAAGGGATTTTCGAGGATCGCTCAACCCCTTAAGACTCTTACCCAAAAAGGTATTGCCTATAAGTGGAACGATGCTCAAGAGTCTGCTTTTCAGAAGTTGAAGGAGAACCTCTGTAGTGCTCCTATTCTTTCGTTACCTGAAGGTACCGACGACTTTGTCGTCTACTGCGACGCGTCTATTCAAGGGCTCAGTTGCATGCTGATGCAACGCGAGAAAGTTATGCCTACGTTTCTCGACAACTCAAGATCCACGAACGGAACTACACGACACACGACTTGGAGCTCGGTGCAGTCGTCTTTGCACTCAAGATTTGGAGACATTAATTGTATGATACCAAGTGCACGATCTACACCGATCATAAGAGTCTCCAGCATATATTGGATTAGAAGGAGTTGAATATGCGGCAACACCGATGGGTTGAACTCCTAAATGACTACGAATGCGTAATTAAGTATCATCCAGGCAAGGCTAATGTTGTAGCTGACGCCCTCAGCAGAAAGGAAACCAAACCTAAGCGTGTTTGCGCCTTACAACTCACTATTCACTCGAACCTTCCTAAAAAGATTCATAACGCTTAAGTCGAGGCTCTGAAAGAAGAAAACTTATTAGCAGAATCACTGTGTGGCATGGAAAAGAAACTTGATCGCAAGGACGACGCAGTTTACTACTTTGCGGATCGCGTCTGGATTCCATCTTATGGAGATCTTCGAGAACTTGTGATGGACGAAGCACACAAGTATCGCTACTCTATACATCCTGGTTCTGATAAGATGTAACGATCTCAAAACCCTGTATTGGTGGCCTAGCATGAAGGCTACCATTGCAAAATATGTTAGCAAATGTTTGACTTGCGCTAGGGTCAAGATCGAGTACCAGAAGCCATCGGGCTTACTGGAGCAGCCAGAATTGCCAACCTGGAAATGGGAACAGATTTCCATGGACTTCGTTACTGGCTTGCCAAGGTCACAAAGCGGAAACGATACCATATGGGTGATCGTAGACCGCTTAACCAAGTCTACATATTTCCTCGCGATCAAGGAAACAGACAAGTATTCGAAGCTTGCTGCCATCTACTTGAAGGAAATAGTTGCTAGGCACGGAGTGCCAATCTCTATCATTTCTGATCGCGACCAACATTTTACATCCGAGTTATGGCAAGCTACGCATAGATCCTTTAGCTCACATTTAGATATTAGCATCGCTTACCACCCGCAAACCGATGGACAAACTGAACGCACCATCCAAACACTTGAAGACATGCTGAGAGCATGTGTCATTGATTTTGGAAACAGATGGGAATGACACCTACCTTTGGTGGAGTTTTCTTACAACAACAGCTACCACACTTGCATTCATGCAGCACCCTTTGAGGCATTGTATGGTCGTAAATGCCGGTTACCTCTGTGTTGGGCGGAAGTTGGAAAAAGTCAAATTACCGGCCCGGAACTTGTAGTCGACACAATAGAAAAGATTGCCCTGATCAGACAACGCATGGCGGCGGTTTGAGACCGTCAGAAAATCTACGCTGATAAGCATAGGAAACCTCTAGAATTCCAGGTTGGAGACCGGGTTCTACTTAAAGTTTCACCCTGGAAGGGTGTGGTATGTTTTGGCAAACGGGGCAAGCTTAATCCGCGGTATGTTGGATCATTCGAAATTACCGAGAGGATCGGTAATGTCGCTTACAGACTGAGCCTGCCTGAAGAGCTGAGTGCGGTGCACAACATCTTCCACGTGTCTAATATGAAGAAGTTTCTGTCAGATGAAACCCTTATCGTTCCTTTCAAGGAACTCACTATTGACGACCACTACGCTTTGTTGAGGAACCGGTTGAGATCACGGATTGAGAAATCAAAACCCTCAAGCGTAGCAAGATACCTATCGTTCGGGTTTGTTGGAACTCGCGCCGTGGCCCAGAGTTTACATGGGAACATGAAGACCAGATGATGCGCAGGTAACCCTAGTTAGTTGCAATCGAAACTTCCAGCACTGAGGCTACAGCTGAATTTCAGGACGAAATTCCTAACCAATAGGGGGATGATGTAACACCCCGCGAAAACATGCAAGCACACTAGCTTGTCAGTGGCTGCACTCTAACTTTCGAGACGAAAGTTCTTAAAACTTGGGGATAATGTGACACTTCGGGTTTTCTTGGATAACCTTATTATGTAATACCGTTATGTGAATATTTGAATGGAAATCTGTGATCTTATGTTATATGCATTATATGATCTTTTTTTGATGCGTTATGTGTATTGTATTAATAAATGTGTGCTATGTATATGAATAATTTCTAACCGAAACCACGGTTCCGACTCGAGACCGCCTTGTCTCGACTCGGGATCGGCTCATTTGAAAATGTGGGCTGCGCATACTAAGCTTGGCCCAATCCTCCACTTAGCCCACTCGAAACCCTTAGGGTGAACCTGCTCGGAAGGGTATAAAACCCCACATTTCAGCCGACATTCTTTTGGTTGTGAGCATCAATCACATCACACACTCTCCCAAAAACATTCCCCTATCCATACTCTCTCTCATCCCATCCTTTCTCTCTCTAAACAAAACCCTAACCCAAGCATTCTTCTTCTCTCTCTCGGATCAACCGGCGACAACAAGGAGTCTCGGTTCGAGCTTGTGATCATCATTCGGAAGCTCTTTCATCGATCCTTCATACCCTTACACTTCAGATATCTAGCCGGTTAGTGCTTTGTTGTTTGCTTAATTTTTAGGTGATTTTAGAATACATAATGATGCTATTTGCTTTGAATGATTTGTATAAATGATGAGGTGCATTGTTCACGTTTCCATGCTATGATTGATATGTAACACCTCGATAATCATATATGAACAAGATGACTATTTGTTTTTAGATTGTTCTTTGTTAACATGAAGTAAATAGCTTAGTGTGCTCCTTGTTAATACATGTTCCTGCTAAATGTATGCTGGTTATTAGGGGTTGTTGATGATTCATGAATTGTGCGCAGAATAGTTATAAATGTGTAGCATGAATATGTTGGTTGAAGGTGAAAAACTTGAATGATGTTTGAAGGTGGAGAAAATATTTGAAATCTGTTTGTGTTTGATCCATTTGGATTAATGTGGAATATTGGAAACATGTTAGTGCAATTTGATTGGTCAGTGCATGCTCATGAAATTTGATTGGATAGTACAAAAGCTGGTAGATGTTCTAGAAAGATTCCATCATCATGGGTGTGAGTCGAGACCATCCCGGTTGCGACTCGAGACCATCAGGTTGACAACTCGAGACCAACCAACACACTTCAAGGAGTCGAGGCCTGCATGGTTGCGAATCGATATTTCCTGATCTCAACTCGAGATCGGACTCGAGACCTCAAAGGTTTTGACTCAAATATGCACAACTCGAGACCAGCTGTTGCGACTTTGGATCTCGTGGTTGCGACTCGAGGCCTCATAGTCTCGAGTCGAGACTATCTGATTGTGACTGGACTACTTAAATTCATTATTGGGCTGCACCATGCGATGATTTGTTTGGGCTGTGTGTTCCTGATATTGTTTAACTGGACTATGTGCTTCTGATGATTAACTGTTTGTATGTTAGGACAGGCCCAATAGCGTTAGTATGACATGCATGCTATGTGTTAGATACATGTAGGATATGCCTGACTTATTCATACCCAAAGCTGACCTATACTGGTAACCATATTAGGACGTGGTTGGCCAGCTCACTTGACCAAGTAACTGTCTGCCGAGCAAACCGAGGTGAGTTCACAACTTCTCTAAAAGCATGCGTTCTTGGTGGTTGGAAAACAAAACGAACGACGTTATCTCCTTATGTGGGATACGACAACGCTACCTCCTTGTGTGGGGTACAAACATATTTTTTCCCTTGTGTAGGACACACAGTTAATTACTATTTATATTAGATGCAACAAGTGTACTAAACGACACTCTATCACGGAAGTCCCCACTTTCATATACCGATTAGTCGCCTGGCCTGGAGAACGGGTTATTAGTTGATAGCGCTATTTAGGTCTCATCAGCCTCACACCGTGCCTGGATAGGATCGGTCATGAACAAATAGACTCTGGCAACTATCAATGATGATAGACATTGACAAACGGCGCACACTACGGAATCGTACGGTCGTAAGGATTCGGTATAACGCAGTTTAGTAGCTTACATATGGGGTAGCTCCCCATCGCATGATATAAATGAGTAAATTAACTACGGAAACAAGTTTTTGGAATTAAAAACTAGACAAACTCGTGAACTCGCCAACTTTATGTTGACACCCTACTGCATGCTTTGCAGGTACTCAGTGACTCAGGAGCTTGCAGCTTGGGGATGTGTAGTGGACGTCTTAACCCGTGTGTTGGGTTCTTTAAATAATCTTGAAAAATGAACTTTGTTTGAACTATTCTACTATGCTTCCACTACTTACTTAAACTGTTGTTTTGAACTTGAAAACTTTTGGACTTTAACTAAGGTAATCACTAATCTATATGGTTGGTGAACTTTACTATTATTATCTTAATTGTTCAGTATGATTGGTGGATGGATCCTGGTCAGTCACACGCCTCGCGGTAGTACTCCGCATGTGGATTTTGAGGGTGTGACAACTTTGATAATACCGCATTCCAAAACCCTCACCGGTTTGGTTGTTACCTATATTTAACAAAGGTATATATTAAAAAAAAATTAATATTAAAAAGTATATACTAAAAAAATAAAAATTTAACTTTACATACGTTTAACGGGGTGTGTGGATGTGCTAATATACGCCTTCACTATGGCCTCCCCCTCGAGCGGCGTCCACGGTTTTGGCTTCGGTTTCGAAGGTTGAATTTGGTCAACCGCAACTTGCTTTCCTTCTTTACGTTTAGAAGATTGCTGTTGCGTCTCTGGAATGACTTCAATGTCATCTTCATCGGGTTCTAGTGGTTGAGAAGCTTGAACTGGTTGTGGTTGTTGAGAAGCTTGAACGGGTTGCATGTTGAACGGGTTTTGCATCATCAAGTTTTGTAACGCTTGAATTTGTTGTGTATTCGAAGATTTTTTGTTAGGATATGAGTTTCTTAGATTGTGTTTGTTTAATTAATGTGAAAATGAAACAGAGATGAATTGCAACGGAATAATGAAATAAACTTTGATAACACAATCAATGGAAGAAAAGTTTAAGCACGCATGTTTAACATTGAATCGAGTGATTGTATTTGATTACAATAAACAATACAAATGCATGTATGCACAAGTATCCCCCTCAGCCTGAGCTCAGTAATTGATCGTACAGAATGACTTAGAAGAAGAAAGCTTATAGAACAGTACAGAGTACTATTTTATTTATAGTACAACCTAACCACTGAGCATCTTCGGCTGACGTCACCATGAAAGTGACATCTAACCTCCTAACAAACTCTAAGAACTGATGCATACAACCACTGATTACTAAACTACTGATTAGATAGACAATACATAAATAAAACACTGATTCTTCATTCCACTGTTGTAGCCTAAGCAGTGCATTGGTCTTCAACAGCGCTTGGGACACATCAATAGATTGAGCTTCAGTACTTTAACCTTCATCAGTGCTTGGTCTGTCAACAGTTGTAATGAGCAGTGCTTTTGGAGTCTATCAGTTGTTGAAGCCCGTGTCAAGGGAAAAGACTTGTACAAACACTGCTTATGATGATCCACTGTTCTGAACCAGTTTTGGCTTTGCATATCATCTGTTCCTTTGTAGGGTTCAATCCCAACAATCTCCCCCTAGAACAGATGATGCCAAAACACTTCATTATTTCTAATCTTTATTACCTCATCAACATTTCCCTAACTTGGCCCTTGAATTGCAGCTCAAAGTTAAGGGAATCTTCATCATTCTCATCCCTACAAAGTTGAAGCTCTAATAGATCTTGGAGGTCAGCTACACTCAGGCCTAGTGCATCCTCCCTTGATATTTGCTTAACTTCTCCACTTGACTTGAGCAAAGTCAATACGTGGGTCTTTTGATCAGACTTCCACTTTAGTATTTTTTTAGTTCAGTGGGTTTCTTGGGAGAGACTTTATTCTTGATGAGTTTGGAGATGTAGGCCTGCTCAAGACTCTTTTGGCAATTTCCTGTAGTTGTGCTGAGTTAGGGTCCTCTTCCATCATTCTTTTAATGGCCTCTTTCATATACACAGCTTCACTTTCTACATCTTCTACATCAGTCTATTTTTGCTTCTTCCTTTGATTCATAACAATGATGGAAGTATCAGATGATGTGAACAATGTTTTCAAAGAGAGGTCCTGCTGCTGAGACTCGTCAAATTTCTTGGTTCTGTAAGCTGGTTTCTTTGGAAGCTTAGGATCTGTTTCTCTTTGTCTCTCCAGCTTCTCATATGCTCTGTCAGTGTATTGCCTTGACCATTTTGCTATGGCTTTGGCTGTACCAAATTTTGCTGCAACCAACTCTTGCTTCTTTCTTTTATATTCCAAGGTAAGATCAGCAATTGCCTTTTTGTACTTGCTCCAATTTGGTGCAGATCTTTTCATACCTGGATCATTCTTTATTCTTTCAATTCTGTTTGCTTCACGTTTCAAAGCAATGAGTGGCCAGTCTTTAAATTGTTCAACCTTGGCAGGGTACAATTTTTCTCTCATGATCAGATCTAGGAGGTCTTTTCTCATCTCCTTTTGCAGGTCAGCATCTGGTGGCAAATTAGACATCTCTTTACTTAAGTCTCTTGCATAATCTTCCAATTGTTTGACTTTAGTAAATAAGAACTGCATTCAACTTGAGAAGCTATTATCACTCTCCCCTTTGCATTCATATCTAGCTTGTATTTCAGCTTGCCTGGCTTTGAGTTTTAAATACTCTTCCAAGTTCTTTGGGTCTCCCAAACCAACAAGAGAGGGAAATTTTCTTTTTGAAGGGTCATCCACTGTGTAGAATTGCTTCATTTCACTTTTAACAGCATGCAATTCCAGTGGGTAGTTTGCTCCAATTGGAACAACACTTGCAGGATCATGTCCTTCAAGTATTTTTGGATCTTTGATTGGGTTTGCCAATGTGGAGGAATGAATGGTTGAGGTTTGATTTGATTGTAGGGTGCAGATGAAATAGGAACAGGTGCTGGTATGTCATCATCATGCACCTGAAACTTTCTTTTTCTTGTATACACCTTTTTGGGAGAAGGTGTTTTTGTTTGAGGTTTTGGAACATAAAGGATTATGGCTTGGGAATGAGTGTTTGAAGTGATAAGTGACTGACTAACAGCTGTTGAAACAACGGGTGTCTCAACCACTATTGTCACTACAACTGTTGAAGTGTCATCTGTTGTCTTCTGCTTTTTGGCAGCTGGTTTTTGTAATGGAGATGTAGTTTTTGGTGTAGCAGTGGGTTGAGTGGTGGTTGGTAAAGTGACAAGAGCATTGGTTGAAGCAACATCTGTTGAAACCACTGATGTATCAACAGCTGTTGATATAACAGGTGTCTCAACATCTATTGGCTTAGAGGTTTGAGGTGAGGAACTTTTGGGGATTTTAGGAATAGGTTTAGTGGTTTTGGAAGGTGTGGTTTTGGGTTGGCTGACCTTTCTGGTAGTCTTTCTTCTGTTGGAAGTACCCTGTTCTTCCTTAGCCATCAAAACTTTCTTCTCCTTTTCAAATCTTTTGGCACCCTTTTGTTCCATTCTCTCTTTTCTATCTGCTTTTTCTTCAGCAAAGGCATTGAGAGTCACATCAACCTTCTTTGTACCATCTGGCCTTGGAATTTCTACAACAGGTTTAGCCTTTGGATCAGGTTCTAGATACAAACCATCCTTTCCTTTCTTTCCTTTCTCCCCTTTTTTGGCATCATCAGGGTTTTCTACATAGACAATTGTAGGAGGAGAAGTACCAGTGGTTTGAAGTAAATGAGCTTTGATGGCTTTTATGTCAGCTTGAGTATCCTTATACCTTGCTTCCATCACATTTCTGAACATTTGCAGCTGAATTTCATGATGTTGATCAGCATATTTCCTTTGTTGATGAAGCACAGGTTGGAAAAGTTGCCATAGCTCATTGGTGGTAGGAGCAGATGATGAAGCAGTGGATGGAGCCTTTTGAGATTGTAACAACTCTTGCAGCATATTTTTGATATCTGCCACAGACGTTTCAGTTTTTTCAACTCTCTCCGTCAATTCCCTGTATTTTAAACCATCACCCAATTTAATGGGATCATCTGATTTCCCACTAGTAGTGGTTATATCAGTAGTTGGACCAGGAGAAGTATCCCATGGATCATCCACTGATGCCCCTTTTTCTTGGTACTGGGGACTTCCCTCTACATTAGCCATCTAATTTAACACACCATTGGGTAAATGAAACACACCAGTGGATAATTTGACAGCATCAGTAGTGGTTGCCTTCAAGGGAGGCTTACTGATGAAAGTACTGTCCAGGTGTAAATCAGTGGATTTAACACCTATAGTAGCTGCTCCACTTGAACTACCACCAAGAGTTACTTGTAACTCTAGGTGTGTAACCACCTCAACTGTTGATGGGTTAGCAAAGATAGAGGAATCAGACTCAGTCACTTGTTGAGTATACTCTCAGTGATAGGTTGTTGAGAAGAACTGATTTGTGTCTGCTCCATATCAAATGCATTCAACAGAGGTATAATGGATGGTGGGATTTGTGAAGTGAGGATGGGTGTTGAAAGAATATTTGCCCCGGGAGCAGGGTTGTGGAAGATGGATTCAAGTGGATCCAGAGCTTCATAATGTGGTGTCCCTGTGTATAGAACCTGATCCTTTTGTGAGGATGCAGGAGGAGTTTAAGCTCAGGTTGAGATCTTTCTACCAACTGTTGTGAGGAAGTAGCAACAGTGGTTGTAGGTGACTTTTGTGTTGTCACAGGATTTACTTCTGGGATCTCATCTTCTAGAAGATCCTTTTTGGATTTTCTTCTAGGTATAATGGGTTGGTGGGCTTTTTGGATTTTCTTTTTGGTTTTTTGGTAATTTTTGGTAGGGGTTGCACAGCAGTGGTTGTGCTGTTGTGGTCACCAAGAGCAGTAGGCTCAACAGCAGAAACCTGAGGAGCAGATGTGGACTCATCTAAATTTTGCTCAGGTTTCTCTGTTTGTGTTTGAGAAGGTTTTGACAGCCTTGCAAAAGTTTCAGAAGAAAGACTGTTTATTTGACAAGAAGCACCTTGGATAAGCACTTGTGCACTATCTTTTGGGATCTTCTTTTGTAAGTAATAACTCAAAAATCTTGGAAACAGTAAAAATGTTTTTTTTTTCTTTTCTTTGATATTATTTACATTTTAACCATATCATTGAAAATCTCTTCGGAGTAATTAAAATCAACTTCAGCCATGATAGCATATCCTAAGTATTGGATTTTCAATGGAATTTCATTGAAAGC
This sequence comes from Helianthus tuberosus, assembly GCA_030545235.1. NCBI lineage: Eukaryota > Viridiplantae > Streptophyta > Magnoliopsida > Asterales > Asteraceae > Helianthus > Helianthus tuberosus. Next base: position 60,545,181 of record CM060450.1, on the reverse strand, counting down.
TATTGTTTTGTTTGAAACACACATGTGCAGGGTATGGAATAAAAATCTCATAGGAGGTGGGAAACTTCCCTTGTGCAAAGTATCTTTTTTCATTTGTTCCTCATACCCTCTCTCAATTACGTTTGTTTGATATTCTTCCTTTCGGAAAGAATTTTTACCTGTATGAACATTCATCTCAAAAACCATAGAGATGGTTTGTGGTGTGATAGCAACCTGAATTCCACCCACTTTCGAAGTAATAGCCCAAGGCTTTTTTTCTTGAACTTCTAATTTTGCATTTCTCCAGAAATCCCTTAGGGTTTCTGGATAGATGGGTGTGTTGCAAGTCAGCAAAGTTTTGTACTTTTAAGAAGAAAGAACATCAATGATTGAATGGAAATCTGTGTTGTTATCTGTTTTCTCAAATGTACACAGATATTTGTGAGGATTTTTGAGATTGAGAGCCATGATGAGTGTCAAGTTGGAGAAGAAAATGAATGCAGGAGATGGAAACCGCTTTTGAAAGGAATTTTGAATTCGATTCAACAGTGAAAACGATGTTTTGGGGGGTTTAATCAGGGTTTTGTAAAGAGAAAAAGTGAATGCTGACGTGGCAGCGGTTACAAAGATCGGACGGCTAAGATCTGACCACGTGACAACCTCTGATGGAAATGGATGACAGTTGTTTAGGAAACCATTGATGGACAATATCAGTGGATGTTGTCAATAAAATGTGAGCAGTGGGTGTTTTTCACTATCAGTGGATAGCCACAGTGATTGAAACACTGATGTTTGGTCAATCAGTGGTCAACATGAGAATGAAGGAACAGAGGTTGTCTTTTAGCAGTGGGTAACTTTTACCAATCAGATGTTTGAACCAAAACAGTGGTTGCAACAGACTTTTAAAGATTAATGAAAATTTTCATTTTTAACTATTTTTAAGGATGGATTTTTGATTTTCTGAAAATATTTTAATGCTTTATTCATGGAAAACAGGATTTGGCCTGTTATTCCATGTTAAGCATGCCAATCCTAGAGAGCAGGCTTTCAAAGGTGGATGTGTCTAATGTTTTTGTTAGCACATCTGCCAGCTGATCTTTAGTTGGAACATGATGCAGAGAAATCAAACCTTTTTCATAGCAATCTCTCACAAAGTGATGTCTGATGTCAATATGCTTGGTGGTGGAATGCAAAACTGGATTTTTGATGATATTTTCTGCTGCTTGACTGTCCAACATGAGTGGTGTTTTCAAAGCAGTGATACCAAAATCCAGCAGTTGATTTTGAAGCCATAAGAGTTGGGTTGTGCAGCTTGCAGCAGCTATATACTCTGCCTCAACAGTGGATGTTGAAACAGCTGCTTGCTTTTTGCTTTGCCAAGACACCTAGCAATTTCCTAGGAATTGGCACCCTCCTGAAGTGGACTTCCTTGTTGTGTTATATCCAGCAAAGTCACTGTCTGAGAAACCCGAAAGCTTGATATGTCCATCAGCTGGATACCAGATACCAAGTGTGGGAGCACCTTTTAAGTATCTGAATATCCTTTTTATAGCAATAAGATTTGACTTTCTAGGAGCTGATTGGGATCTTGCACAGATACATGTTGCAATCATGATGTCTGGCCTAGATGCAGTTAAGTACAATAAAGACCCAATCATGCTTCTATAAAGGGTTTGATCAACCAAATCATCATTTTCATCAGACATGACTATCTTGGTGGTTGCTATGGGTGTACTACATGGTTTGCAATCATTCATATCAAATTCGTTTAAAATTTCTTTGGCATATTTGCCTTGATGAATGAAAGTACCATTTTGCAGTTGCTTTACTTGGAGACCAAGAAAGCACTGTAGTTCACCCATTGCACTCATTTCAAACTCGGCTGTCATGAGTTTTCTAAACTCTTCAGACATTTTAGAACATGTGCTTCCAATAATGATGTCATCCACATAAATCTGGAAAATCATCAGATCTTTCCCTCTCCATTTTAAAAACAAGGTTTTTATCAATTTTACCTCTTGTGAAATCAATAGAGAGTAGAAAGGTGGATAGAGTTTCATACCAGGCTCTAGGTGCTTGTTTCAAGCCATACAAAGCTTTATTCAGCTTGTAGACATGATTTGGATAAAATGGATCCTCAAAACCAGGAGGTTGACAAACATATACCTCTTCTTGAATCTTACCATAGAGGAATGCACATTTGATATCCATTTGAAACACCTTTATGTTGTGGTTGACAGCAAAGGCCAGGAATAGTCTGATAGCTTCCAATCTTACTACAGGGGCAAAGGTTTCATCATAATCAAAGCCCTCTTCCTGTCTGAAACCTTGAACCACAAGCCTAGCTTTATTCTTGACAACAATGCCCATTTCATCAGTTTTATTTTTGAAGACCCACTTTGTGCCAATAGGACTCACATTCTCTGGAAGTGGTACAAGTTCCCATACTTGGTGTGTTTTAAACTGTTGGAGCTCTTCCTGCATGGCTTCTACCCAACTGTTGTCTTTCAGTGCCTCTTGGTACTTGACTGGTTGATGAAGTGATAGAAAGCCAGCAAAAAGACAGATGTTTTGGGATTGACTTCTGGTGAGCACCCCTTCATTGATGTTGCCAATGATTTGGTCTGGTGGATGAGACTTCAAGAAGATTAAATCTCCTTTGTATGGAATAATGGCATTCAAGGGTGACGGCTACAGACGTGAATCATCTGAGCTAACAACTGTTGGTGACTTTGATGATCCAACAGTGTCTTGAAATGGAGGTGGAGGTATAGGTGGAATTGGTGTGACACAAGGTTGATTTTTATCCACTGTTTGTAGATTTTTATCAACAGTGGTTGAGGATATGGTGACAGAGGTTGAAGAGTTACTTTGGTCAACAATTGTTGATGCAGCAGTGGTTGAGCTTTGACAACTGTTTTGAACATCCGCTGCTCTGGCAATGGATGTGAATTTCTGTTGTGGAATAATCACTTCATATCCATTGTCTGATGGAGGAGGTTGAGATGGACCTGCACTGTTAGTCTTGACAGAAATATTTTCAAAAGTAAATTTATCAAGATCAAATAACTCAGCAAGGTTTGCAGGGATTTTCATTGAAGAAAGTTCATTGAATTTTACATTCAAAGTCTCATCCACACACTTAGTCCTAGTGTTAAACACTTTGTAGGCCTTAGCAGTGGTTGAGTATCCCAAATGATAACCACAATCTACTTTGGCTGCTAATTTTGAAATTGAATCTTTTAGGTTTAAAATGAAGCATGAGCAGCCAAATACTTTAAAGTATGAGATCAGTGGTTTGATTTTATACAGAATTTAATAGGCTGTCTTTTGATGCCTAGGGTTGATCAAAACTGTGTTCTGGACATAGCAGGCAGTGTTTACAGCCTCTGCCCAGAAAGTTAATGGCAAACCTGAATCTGCAAGCATGGTTCTGGCAGCCTCAATCAATGTCCTATTCTTCCTCTCAACAACCCCATTTTGTTCTGGTGTCCTTGGAATGTTGTACTGCCTTACAATTCCTTTTGACACACAAAACTCATCCAACTCCCTATTTCTTAATTTTGTGGCATTGTCACTCCTAAAGACTTTTACTGGCAAGTCAAATTGCTTTTCAACCTGTTTGACAAAGTCTTGCAAAATGCCTGCAGTCTCATCTTTAGAATGTAAGAAATAAGTCCATGTAAACCTAGAAAAGTCATCTACAATTACCAAGAAATATCTTTTCTTTTTAAGACTCATGACTTTTACTAGACCAAACAGATCCATGTGCAGCATTTGCAAACACTTGGTTGTTTTGGACTCTTCAATGGAATTAAATGGGCTTTTATGTTGTTTGCCATTTAAACAGGAAACACAATGCTCAGGACACGTGAACAATTTTTGTGGAAGACCTCTTACAAGGCCTTGTTTTGATAAAGCAGTGATTGTCTTGAGATTTGTGTGCCCCAATCTTCTGTGCCATAGTTCTGTCTCTTTGTTAGAGGCAGCTGAGAACAGACAGGCATCAGTCATAGGACTCTCTTTTGACAAATCAACTACATAAACATTGCCACTTCTTTGAGCAACAAGTTGCGTTTTTCCAGTTTTTATTTTCTTCAATCTTTTTGACCATTTCTGGTCCAACAATCCTACAACACTCCTTAGTAAAGAATGACCCATAACCTTTGTCAGTCATTTGTGAGACACTAAGGAGGTTGAATTTTAGATTGTTAATGAGATTGACATTTTCAAACTTGACTTTTCCAGACTGAACTATACCAGACCCCAACACCTTTCCCTTACTATTATTACCAAAAGATATATCACCCCCTCTATGAGTTTTGAATTCCTTGAGTAGGGCTCTACATCCAGTCATGTGCCTGGAGCCTCCACTATCTACATACCAAAGACTATCTAAGCATGCAGAAGCTCCCTGCACATCAAGTAAATGGTTAGTTCAGGAGGGTCTCCAAAGCCAATAAGGCTTTGTATGGGGTCACAACAGTGTCAGAGTCAGGTCCAGGAACATGGACAGTGGTTAGATCAGGGGTTTGGACAGCTTTTGTTGCATTTCTTTCTAACCACTGTTGGGAGCCATTTCCTATCAGCTATTTATATCCAAAGGGATCCATGTTCACTTTTGGTTTAGAAGGCCTTTTGTAAGCCTCATAAACATGTGGGACCCTTTGGTATGGATGTTGACCTTTTCCTCTTTGGAATTGGTTAGCAGGAGGTACATCTGTCACTTGAACTTCTCTTTTAACAGAGTTTTGGTTCAGCTGTTTTGTAACAGCTGTTTGGACAGACACAAATGATGGTTGTTTCTTGACTTGTGAACTTGATGAACTCATGAGTGTTTTTGAAGTGTACTCATTCTTTTTTACATCAAAGGTTTTAAGATACACACACTCCTGAGTAATATGGTTTGTTTTACCACAGATGATGCAGCTTTTTGAAGGCACAATGGTACTTGTTTTGTTAATGTCATAGGCTTTTAAATGAAAACAATCTTTTGTCAAATGATTTTTCTTTTCACAAAAGTCACAAAACAAGTTTTTAACCTCTTCTCTCTTTTTCTTCTTTTAAGACTCCTTTGCAACAGAGGTTTGAACCACTGTTGGGATGTCCTTAAGACTCTTTGGCCCGGCTCAAACGTCCCGTTTTTTAGCGGGGGCGAAATGGTGTAGCGGCCGTCGCCGACCCAGGACGGGAAGGGGACGAACCCCATACCGACTAGCCTTATGGGCTGCTTTTCATTTTCATATGATTTTAGTTAAATCTACAACGTACTTTTTTGTTATTCACTACGAATCAAACACGAAAACATATAAATATGGTCAGTATTATGAATTTAATTTTTTTAATCGGTTGAGATAGTGTGTGAAACCGACCAAATTTTTGTTGCGTCCCCGTGCAATGTGCGAGTTTAATAATACTAGTTAGAGCATTTACAATTGATTATCTATTCCATCTCTTTAAATACACTATAAATCACTATTATTACTCTCTCATTTTCAATTAAATAATTTATTTATATTGTTACCATTACATTTTCTCTCTCCTTCACTCACAACCGCTTTCAAAAAACACTAAAAATTTAGAGTAAACTGTCATTTTGATCTCTGAGGTTTGGTCACTTTTGTCACTTTAGTCCAAAACTCAAACTTTTTAAATCTGGGTCCTTGTGGTTTCACTTTTATTGCCATTTTGGTCCAAAAATGAAATCACCTGATATTTGGCTAATAAAATCCTATTATTTTGTCATTTTTCTCAGGGGCAAAATAGTCAATATAAATTTATTATAACACAAAATATTAGTAAATAATTAATATATACACACACACACACATAATTACACACTCTCTCTCACTCTTCCCCCAATCTCTCCCTCTCTACCTCTCTCTGCATCTTCCACCCAACACCACCGTGCACCACCACTCACAACTACAACCACCACCACTCGCCACCGTTTCACAACCCCAACTCTCTCTGATGTCCCTCTCCCTCAACCACCACAACAATCACCACCACAACCACTGCCTAATCAAAACCCACCACCACCAACATCCTCAAATCAGAATTGCAACACAATCATCAGATCCATTAAAATCGAGCATTATTTCAACTAATTTAATGCATCGACATCAGAATTTACCAAATTAGATCATCAGATTGTGCTTCATTCCTAAGTCATGCTTTCCATGAACACATTCAGGTTTGTAAAATTGAAAGCTTCAACCTTTTTGGTTCAATACTCAATTTCTAGACTCTTTTAACCAAACATAGAGATCAAACCCAAAAGGGTAATTAAAAAATTATTTTTAGGCAAAATGATGACAAAATATGATGATTCAAGCAAACAAAACCAATAATAATTCACATAAATATATACATACAATCACAGAGAAAGAGATACGACATTTTCCGATTCCATTTTCCGGTCAAATAACCATAGATCTGTGAAAATCGATGGTGATTTTGTGGATCAGATGTTGAATCTGATTGGGTTTGATGTAAGGAGAACGCTAGGGTTAGGGTTTGATTATTCCGGTTGGATGAGAGAAATTTGGCTTCATTGACTTGTAGTTTCTCTCTCTAGAATTTTGCCAATGGATATGCAGATACAAGATGAACCGATTTTGAGTCCATCAGTTAAAGCAACATTATCAGAAACGCATACGATTGAAGCTTGCTAGGGTATTCTTTCAAACCAGTTGGTTTATATAAAAGGAGAAAGTATGAGCCTACTGAAAGAATTCATCACCAAGCATAACGTTCCAAATGACGTCCAAGATGAAATCTTGTCCGAAGGCGATGCCGATGACGATGATGAGCGCCCATTGTCAAGTCAATTAGAACAGAGAAATAGGGTTTGGGAGAAGATTTTTAGGGAAGATGAGAATTCATCTGAGCTTTATGAGGTCAAGGGGATAGTAAATTTAATTAAGAGTCTCTTTAATTAATTTAATTAATAATGTGTTATAATAAATTTATTTTGACCATTTTGCCCTTGAGGAAAAGGACAAAATAACAGGATTTTATTAGCCAAATATCAGGTGATTTCATTTTTGGACCAAAATGGCAATAAAAGTGAAACGAAAGGGACCCAGATTTAAAAGCTTTGAGTTTTGGACTAGAGTAGCAAAAGTGATCAAACCTCTGGGACCAAAATGGCATTTTACTCAAAAATTTATTGAGGGTGAACAATGTCCCTCCAACTTTACTGATGAAGAGTAACAATTTTTCTCTCCTTCACTCACAACCACTCACAACAATATAAAAAATATATAAAATGTGTTTAAGGGAGTTAATTGCCCAGATGGTCCCTATGGTTTGTATTTTTTTCATATTAAGTCCTCTCATTTTCAAACTAGCATGTTTGTTCCCTATGGTTTGCTTGTTTGTTACTCGAATAGTCCCCTGAGTGCATGGACGTTAAGTTATCCATTTAAGTATATGTAAAATTACAAAAATACCCTTATTATTAAAAATACCCTAACTATGTATATTATTTACTTTTTATAATAAGTGATTAAGTGGGCCCAATAAATATATATAGAGTTAAATGCTTGGTTGGTCCTAGTGGTTTGCACTTTTTGCAGACTTGGTCCCGATGCTTCACTAATTACATACGTGATCTCGGGGGTTACAATTTTTACACTCGGGTGATCCTTGTCACTAACCTATGTTTGAATGTCTATTTTACCCATGAGATTAAGGCCTACCCCACCCATCCTTCTTCTTCCCCACTCCACCATTTTTGGTTAAGAGCCGCCCACCACCTCTGTCACACCCTGCTAGTAGCGGAAGCGTATTGTGTGTGACGTAAGAAAGGTAATCATTGCATCCAAATATGTAAACATAATAAACCACAACGATGCCATAGATACATTGTTTTCAAACCAAGTTTACAAGTTTCCAACATAGTTTTCTAGTTTCCACAACGTTCATAAACGTTAACCAAAACATAGTTATATTACACAACACAAAAGATAGTTTTTGACATAAAAAATAGTGAGGTTTTGTCCCCTATATACCCATACGAAGTTGGGATATAAAAGACAGACCCTCCAAAAGCGGCTATCGGTGTCATAGACTTTCCCGTTTCCCGTAGTGTATCACCGGCTCAAGACTTGTTTCCTGAAATACATGTAGTTTTAAAAAGTCAACAAAAGTTGAGCGAGTTCATGTAGTTATTGTTATCAAATGAAATCTTGGCATTCTTGTAATGAAATCCAGGTATGTTAATAGCATATATGGAGTATAAGGATCTATCAGTGGGTAGCGAGCCCCTGACATTATGTACCATAAGTACGCAACCAACCCGAGATAACTTTGACATCTTTGGGATCACAAAAGCACTCCATGGTTAACAACTAGGAGTGGAGCGTGTCTCAAGCTCAATAGATCTACACCTTTTGCACCTTGGTTACTAAGTGATTAATGGTTTCTATGTCATCATCCTACTTATGTACATTGATCATGTTTTAATCTAAACCTATAGCTAACATACCCATAGTTTTGACATGTATTTCCCCTCGACTGTTTTAAAATAAAACATTGAAATCATTGAAAGGAGGGACATGAACTCACAAGTTTGCGTTCCTGTATGTAATACCGTAGTGAGCGTCCGTACGTGTGATTAACCTACATGTGTACTAACTTTATTAGACACTAGGTCTTATCGGAACTCGTACAAGTTGTTCATCTTGAATTCTTTATTATGTTATCGCTTGTCATCTTTGGAACAACTTTGTATTTTCAGAGCGTTGGTAGTTTACTCGTTCGATTGTTCTATATATTGAATTCATAATTGTATACGTGTATTCTATGTGTATTGAATTATGGGTGAACGGGCTTCGCCCTTTACATGTCCTCGTGCTGCGCACGCATGTCATTGAGCCTTTGCTCATGTCATTGGGCCGAGCCCATGTCATTGGGCAGAGCCCATGTCATCTATGTTATTGGGCCTAACCTATGTTTTAATGTTATTGGGCCGAGCCCATGTCTTTTATGTTATTGGGCCTAACCCATGTTTTAATGTTATTGGGGTGAGCCCATGTCATCTATGTTATTGGGCCTAACCCATGTTTTAATGTTATTGGGCCGAGCCCATGTCATCTATGTTATTGGGCCTAACCCACGTTTTAATGTTATTGGGCCGAGCCCATGTCTTTTATGTCATTGGGCCGAGCCCATGTATTTTAGCAATTTGGGCCTACCCCAAATGTTTTGTCATTGGGCCTTGGCCAATGTATCTTCATGTGTCCATTTTTTATAGTCTTGCATTTTTGTATTTTTCAACTTTCCGAATTTTGTTATCGGTAATATATATATTAATTCGGTGTCTAAATATATATATATATATTTCTTGTGTCAATGAAACGCCCAAGTGTCGCAGTAATCTTCTCATGATGACGATATGCCCCCTTGTCATCGGTGACGATATATATTCTTTTATTTACCGAAATAAATTATGTATCTTACATGTCGGCTTGAATTATACATTATTTCGTAAGAATATATTTTTGTGGGCTCGCCCGTTGTCCGATTTGTTCACTCGTCCGTGTATCCGTTTAAGGATATGTTATAGATACGATCTATGTTTATCCATTTTTGTAGCATTTCTTTGGTATCTAGTGGACTTTGGTGTATATGTATACATGTGTTATTTTCTACTTGTTTTCTTTCAAGTGTCTTCACGATATGTATTTGTGTATTTTCACTTGTATATTGTATTTAGTGTTTTGGCATGCATTACTCTAATATTAATACATAAAAATAATATACAAGTATCGTACACCAAAGAGTACTTTTAAATATATAATTTTTACCAAAAATTATATTTGCACATGTTTATATTTTTCATCCATTTATACTTGTAAAAATATATATATGAGTTTATAAAATCTCTTGGATAATTAGAGCTTTACCCTTTGTATCAAGAATTCCTTAATGAAGATTAAGACCACTAATCGCGTTAACATTGTTAATCACCCATTAATCCCCTCTTTAATCGCGATTAGATTTTTTGAAAAATTCGCCATAGTTTCCCCTAAAACTATGACGTTTCCCACGTTATAAAAACGCGTTTAAACCACAATCAGGTTTCCAAATCACCATTATCCACCAATTTCCTTTCAAACATGTATACTTAACAACATAACCCCCACATTTCATGAACTTGCATATATATACTTTTCATACATAAAAAGTTAGACTTTTTATGGTGACTTTTTATAACAAGCAAGTTATTTAACTTAATCTTGTAAGAACCAAGTTTACTAAACTTTCAAAACTAGGTTTTAAATCCATTTAAACACTTGTTTCTTTATGTAGTCTAAAAATTACATGTTTAGTTCATGAAAGTGAGTATGATGATCTTTCATGATTTAAACATAATCATGTTTAAATCATCTTTTTATGTTCATCATGGTAAGATGAACCCTAATCTTGAATACTACAAGAATATACTCACAAGATCATCATGTACATAAACTTTAAATCACTAATATTAACAAAATCAACATAAACAACATGATCATACAAATTAACTACACTAATCTACACATATCAACACATAATATAGTTAGATTTAGTGTTTATTAGCTTTGAGATTAGGGTTTTTGATTTGATTTTTATTAATCTTCAAGATAATCATCTTGTACTTCTTAAATTTATACATAATAAGAAGCTTAAATATGGTTAAAGAATGCTTACAATTTTGCACAAGCTAAACATGGTGATTAAGAGGTGATTTAGGCTTCAAAGACTCCCCTAAATGCTCCTCATGCTTAATCCATGTGTAGGTGATCTTGTAATGGCTAGAATATGTGAAAAATAAGGTGTTTAATGGAATTTTTATGGTGGATTCTTGGGTTCTACTTGTGGCCGTGAGTTTAGATAAGCACAAGAGGGGTTTTGAAGTTTCAACTTTTGTAAAAATGAAGTGATAGATGATGGTGGTGTGTAGATATTATGATTTCCAATCTTTTCAAATCCTAATACCATGCTTTCCATATACTACTCCCATACTTACAATCTCTAGATTTTTAACATCATTCAAGTGGGGTGGGGGGGGGGGTATATGTATTATTTTTTTTATAAAATTGTTATAAATATAGATATTTTGGTCATTAAATAAAGTATGGTGATTAGGGGTTTAAGTACACCATTATGGGGTAATTAATGAACTAGGATGATAATTATTATTAACAAGTTCACTAAACTAGGAGAAATGTTATTTTGATAGTTTAAACGGCTTCCGTTTAAGTGTCGGATCGCTAACGGTGCTTCTACATCCTACCGACGGATGTCTTCCGTAAGTTGTTTTTCCGCAACCAAATGACGTATGAAGTGATTTCGAGTTACAAATTATGCTTAACTAGTTCATCATGTTGTCCATTTGGTTGTTTTGGCGACCAAAATGTGGTTAACTAGCTTGTCCGTCCCATAACGGACAAGTTATGGGGGTTGCGGCGTAGCGTCGAAAGCTTATTATTCAGACACCCCATTATTATCCCCATGTTGTTTTCATATGTTTGTTATCATTTATCATAGTTCCGGAGTCTCGAAAATGCTTAATTATTAACACGGACGAGTTAAAAATGTTATATTTTTTGCGAAACGGACGATTTAGCGATTTGTGCGTTGTACCAGAAAGTCTTATGTTTTTGCAAGATATGTTTTCTTATTAGTATTTTCTTATGTAAATGGACTCAGTCATGTTGTTTGTGTGTCGTTTTTTATTGTTTGGTTTTGTTTTCACGGTTTGCTGGCATGAATAGTGTAACCGTGAATAGTGCGCGCAGCACTTTCTACCAACACTTTTAGGACATTGTTTGATTGGTTTCGAAATACGACAAAAACTAACATATGTTTTAGCATTGTTTTCTTGTCCTAACACTTTTATCTAATAAACGACACAGTTACGAAATAAAATTACGCTAAATGCATGAGATTACGTAATTAAATAGTGATTAGTTTGTACGGAATTGCCGGTTATTTGCCAGTTGTCACATTCTCCCTCTGTTAAAAAGAATTTCGTCCCAAAATTCACGTTGAGTTATCCTTTAAAGGAGTTTTTCTCGAACAGGTGGGGGTACTTTGTCTTGATCTGACCTTCACATTCCCAGGTATACTCGGGTCCGTGACGTGAGTTCCATCGAACCTTTAATAGTTTGATATGACTCCTCCTTGGCTTGTGGACTTTCCAGTCCATAACCTCAACTGGTTCTTTGGTAAACTGGAGTTTGTCGTCTACGTGGATTTCATCCGCTGGGATGATAACTGTCTCAATGGCCGGACTTTTCTTGAGATTCGACACATGAAATGTGTCGTGTACATTACTGAGTTCTTCTGGCAGTTTCAACTTGTACGCGACGGTACCGATCTTTTCTAGAATCTCAAATGGCCCAATGTATCTCGGGTTTAGTTTTCCGCGTTTCCCGAATCTAGCTACGCCTTTCCAAGGCGAGACCTTTAGTAAGACTTTGTCTCCGACCTCGAAGGATAATGGTTTGCGTCTTCTGTCCGTGTAGCTCTTTTGTGTATCACGAGCCGCTTTGATACGGTCTCGTAACTTTGCTATTTTTCCAGTAGTCTCTTGGACTAGTTCAGGGCCAATGAGTTGTTTATCTCCGACCTCCGCCCAACACAGCAGTGATCGGCACTTCCGTTCGTATAGGGCTTCGTATGGGGCGGCTGTGATGCTTGTGTGATAACAGTTATTATAGGAAAACAATACCAGGGGTAAATGAGTATCCCAATTACCGCCTAAATCCATCACACAGGCGCGAAGCATGTCTTCCAGCGTTTGGATGGTTCGTTCGCTTTGTCCATCGGTTTGCGGATGAGATGATGTGCTTAGATCCAAGCGATTCTTGAAATGATTGCCATATTCTTGACACAAAGCGACCATCCCGGTCCGAGATTATCGAAATAGGCACTCCATGACGTGCCACAATCTCGTTGAGGTAGATTCCAGCTAACTTCGCGGTACTGTCTTTTTCCCGAATAGGTAAGAAGTGAGCCGACTTGGTTAATTGATCAACAATAACCCATATCATGTCATGGCCTCGAGAGGTCCGTGGGAGTCCTGTAATGAAGTCCATTGATAGCTGCTCCCATTTCCAAACAGGAATCTCGGGTTGTTGTAATAATCTAGATGGCTTTTGATATTCGGCCTTGACTTTTGCACAAGTTAGGAAATTCCCAACATAGGTCGCAATATCTCTCTTGAGTTTAGGCCACCAATAGTATTCTTTTAAATCCTGATACATCTTATCAGATCCTGGGTGTATTGAATATCTGGACTTGTGTGCTTCATCCAGCACTAAGTCTCGTAGGCCACCAAAACAGGGAATCCAGATCTTTCCCTTGAAATATAAAGTGCCATCTTTGTTTGTTTCCATTTGTTTCCTTGCTCCTCGCAAGGATTTTGCTCGTATATTTCCTGGCTTTAGGGCTTCTCGTTGTGCATCGCGCACTCGAGTAGTGAAGTTTGTCTGGATTGTCAACTCTGAAGCTCGTACTCGTAATGTTCTAACTCTTTCTTTCCGGCTCAAAGCATCCGCTACAACGTTTGCTTTTATCGGATGGTAGCTGATTTCGCAGTCATAGTCGTTCAACAATTCTACCCATCGCCGTTGGCGCATGTTTAATTCCTTTTGGTCGAATATATGTTGAAGACTTTTATGATCAATGAATATGGTACACTTAGTACCAAAGAGATAGTGACGCCAAATCTTTAACGCGAACACCACTGCGCCCAACTCTAGGTCGTGAGTGGTTTGATTCTTTTCATGAACTTTCAACTGCCGTGACGCGTACGCGATGACTTTTTCACGTTGCATTAATACACAACCCAAGCCTTGGTGCGATGCATCACAATACACCACAAAGTCATCGATGTCGTCAGGGAGTGATAAGATTGGCGCTTGGCATAGTTTATCTTTGAGCATTTGGAATGACATTTCTTGTCTTTCACCCCAATCGAACTTTTTATCCTTTTGAGTGAGTGAGGTTAGCGGTTGAGAAATTTTAGAGAAATTCTCAATGAATCTTCGATAGTATCCCGCTAAACCCATAAATTGTCTTACTTCCGTTGGGGTCTTTGGAGTGTTCCAGTTCTTTATGGCCTCTATCTTAGCTGGATCAACAAGTATCCCGTTCTCGTTTACCACATGACCGAGAAATTGTACTTCACGAATCCAAAATTCGCATTTTGAGAAATTGGCGTACAATTGTTCTTTCTTAAGCAACTCTAAAATAGTTCTCAAGTGTTGTTCGTGTTCCGCCTCTGTTCGTGAGTATATTAAATTATCATCAATGAATACGATCACGAACTTGTCGAGATATGGCTTACATACTCGGTTCATCAAATCCATGAATACGGTAGGAGCGTTTGTTAAGCCGAAAGGCATAACAAGGAACTCGTAATGCCCATAGCGAGTCCTAAACACTGTCTTAGGAATGCTTTCCTCTTGAATCCTCAGCTGATGATATCCGGATCTTAAATTAATCTTCGAGTAAAAGCTGGAGCCTTGTAATTGATCGAACAAGTCATCGATCCTCGGTAAAGGATATCGATTCTTGATAGTTAGCTTGTTTAGTTCCCGGTAGTCGATGCACATCCGAAAGGTTCCATCCTTCTTCTTGACGAATAGCACTGGAGCTCCCCAAGGTGAGAAACTCGGTCTAATGAATCCTTTGTCAAGGAGTTCCTGCAGCCGAGTAGATAATTCTTGCATCTCCGAGGGCGCCAGTCTACATGCAGCTTTTGCCACCGGTGCCGCTCCTGGCACTAGATCGATACGGAATTCCACTTGTCGTTGTGGAGACAGTCCCGGCAAGTCTTTCGGAAAGACTTTGGGATATTCCCTTACCACATGGATGTCCTCCACTTTGCGCTCCTTGGCCTTCTTGTCGACCACATGAGCAAGAAAGGTGATGCATCCTTTCCTCAAACATTTCCGAGCCTTCATGCAACTAATGATTCGTAGTGGCGTGTCTTTTTTCTCCCCGTGTACTAACAAATGTTCTCCATCGGGCAGGGCAATGCGAATGATTTTCTCGTGACATATGACTTCGGCTCGATTGTCGGATAGCTAGTCTATGTCAAAACTACATCGTAACAACCCAATTGAATGAGTGAAAGGTCGATATTGAATTTCCGTACTCCAAGTTTGAGTGTGCATCTTTTAATGTCTTCTCCTTACTCAACTAATTTACCGTTGGTCAATCCAAGGGAATGAGGGGATGTCTAGCTTACTTGACTCTAGGCCAAGTATATTTTGAATTCTAGGGGATGAGACTGATACCGACACCGGTATCAGACAAAATGGATGTAATGGGTCGGCTGATAGAAAACGTATCGGCGACCCTTAATGACTTCACATGACTCTGCTAATTCCCCATTAGCTAACTTGATAGGGCAAGACATGTCTAGCCTACATGACTCTAATTCGTGTATATGCTTAATATCTAAAGATACTAAGTTAAGCCGACGTTGGTATCCGAAGAATTGATACATGTGGGTTGGAGAGTAGAACGTGCCCATGGCAACATTGGGATTTTGTGGAGTATTCATTGTTCTACCCATACACTTACTTATTCACTTGCTTGATTCGTCCGTAAACATCCATGCTTGTAGTGATCTCTTTGCCACAGTTAAAATCTCCTGGTTCTTTCTTGAGTGTATCTAACTCATTAGTTTCCGTTTTGTGCCCAGTCTCACCACATTGTTACTCTTGGCACTTTTGCAAGTGCCCTCATGATGAAAGTTTCACTTATCTCTTTCAGGATTTTGGCAAGTTAGTAGCATGCTTCTTGATGTCAGATTCGTATCTCAGGCTAAACCCTAAATGTAGTGCTCTGTGCGTTTGGATTCAGGTGTTATCTAGTATGCAACAATCTTCTAGAGATCAAAGAGGCGTCGGGGGTAACCAGCTACATTGACTCTAATTATAATCAAATTCTAGAGTTCGGTTCCCAACCTTGGAATTTACCACTAGCGAGCAATACTATTCCCGCGTAAGATCCTTGAGTTCTTCCCACAGTAACCCCTTTGTTGTATTACTCCCTATATTTTGCACTTAGAGATTCCACCAAGTTATCAAAGGATCTAGACTTGTATCTGGACAGATTTAGCCTACCATGCGCCTAAGAATTAAGAATGTAATCGATCATGGAAACCTCAAGATCGCATTGTTTATACATATTTGAAACAATGATAACATGAATAAACGCAACCCAAAATATGCAGTACCTCATGTATGTATTGACTATATGCCTAAGTGGGAAAAGAGGTAATTCGGTGAGGAGGAGAAACCAAATGGTCGTCTCCATCCTTAAAGTATGTATTTCCTACCTTGTGGACCTCGGCCGTCCCACATAGGAAAATCCTTCGCCGCACTAACCCGTGTAACAAATATGTTGATATCCCTTGAGCTCCACGAGCTTCAACAAAATTGTTATAATTTCTATAGATGTCGGATAAAATGCAAGGAAGGGGTTGTAGCATGGCTCATGCCATATCATTCCTTAGAATAAGACAAATGTCAAACGACGGAGTTTAATGTAATCATTTCTGATAACTAAGATAAGGTAAGGTTTCATAGACACCAAAGAACCAGCCCATGTACAAGAATTCCGAGAATGTTGAGGAAAATCCTCCATGAGTGGACAAAAAATTTTGTTTGCTTTCGACGACTAGTCTCAAACGACTCGTGTTATAGATCGAATGTTATGTGCGAACAATACGTGTGGTCTTCATGTATCATAGAGTGTTATAGTAACCATTCCGGTTAGCGTTCTACTAGATAAAAACTTGAACAACTTAAGAATTTCAAATGGATAGTGATCATTAGCTTGACCCGTAGAGCCCACCAGGATTCCCATGCACTATAAGTTGTTATTACGTGGGCCCCCGTAATAATAAATTGTCTTGCATGGTTACCCTAGCATTCTCTCGTTCAAACAGGCGATCAGCCAAAGAGAGAACAATATTGTCTATATACCCTTAACATAGGAGGGACCTTCGTGATGGCCCACGTGCTAACGCTCGTTGTCATTATTCGTGATAGAGCACAACATTAGCCGAAATAGAAGTAGAGGGAGTCCGCTACAATACAATTGGAGGGGCACCTTTAAGATGAGTACTTCATCTTCTTTGTCTAGACAGGAATGTAATCGAGCATGACTAATATGAATCTAAGGGACCTCGTCCCACTAGTAGAGTTGTTGTCCAAGGCCGCTACCTCCGGCTCTCGTCACTACCGAAGCCAGGCATATAGCACCCGAGGGTAAACAACCATCTTCCACGGGATCAATGCTTTAGGGTCTCGCTTAGGGACCATGTCCTCCATAAGCTTCGTAATAGACGCGAGGTCGTCATTTTCCTTGCGTGAGTCAAGGGTAATAATAGAATTTGTAGTCGAAGGTATTTTCGTTCATGGCAAAATATTCTGTACAACATATATATATATATATATATATATAAGTATATAATCACTGAATCTCATGTTGTTTTTGTTTCTCGTGTTTCACATGTAATCCTTAATGTTTTCAAGTCTATTCCTTGTAGACTAACCATGTATCGATCCTTCTTGTTACTTATGATTGAGCTCGCGTGATAGATCCTCATGTTATCATGACACAATGAAAACCTTTTGTCATTTTTGCCATACTTTTGAAATCATTTTTGTAATGTTATAAACTTTTTTTTCATGTGAGCCCTTGATGATTGTAGACCAAACTTTGTAAAAGTTTTTCCCCGGTTCACTACAATCGGAGCTCTGATACCAATCTGTCACACCCTGCTAGTAGCGGAAGCGTATTGTGTGTGACGTAAGAGAGGTAATCATTGCATCCAAATATGTAAACATAATAAACCACACTGATGCCATAGATACATTGTTTTCAAACCAAGTTTCCAACATAGTTTTCTAGTTTCCACAACGTTCACAAACATTAACCAAAACATAGTTATATTACACAACACAAAAGATAGTTTTTGACATAAAACATAGTGAGGTTTTGTCCCCTATATACCCATACGAAGTTGGGATATAAAAGACAAACCCACCAAAAGCGGCTATCGGTGTCATAGACTTTCCCGTTTCCCGTAGTGTATCACCGGCTCAAGACTTGTTTCCTGAAATACATGTAGTTTTAAAAAGTCAACAAAAGTTGAGCGAGTTCATGTAGTTATTGTTATCATATGAAATCTTTGCATTCTTTTAATGAAATCCAGGTATGTTAATAGCATATATGGAGTTTAAGGATCTATCAGTGGGTAGCGAGCCCCTGACATTATGTACCATAAGTACGCAACCAACCCGAGATAACTTTGACATCTTTGGGATCACAAAAGCACTCCATGGTTAACAACTAGGAGTGGTGCGTGTCTCAAGCTCAATAGATCTACACCTTTCGCACCTTGGTCACTAAGTGATTAATGGTTACTATGTCATCATCCTACTTATGTACATTGATCATGTTATCATCTAAACCCATAGCTAACATACCCATAGTTTTGACATGTATTTCCCCTCGACTGTTTTAAAATAAAACATTGAAATAATTGAAAGGAGGGACATGAACTCACAAGTTTGTGTTCCTGTATGTAATATCGTAGTGAGTGTCCGTACGTGTGATTAATCTACATGTGTACTAACTTTATTAGACACTAGGTCTTATCGGACCTTGTACAAGTTGTTCATCTTGAATTCTTTATTATGTTATCGCTTGTCATCTTTGGAACAACTTTGTATTTTCAGAGCGTTGGTAGTTTACTCGTTCGATTGTTATATATATTGAATTCATAAGTGTATACGTGTATTCTATGTGTATTGAATTATGGGTGAACGGGCTTCGCCCTTCACATGTCCTCGTGTCGCGTACGCATGTCATTGAGCATTTGCTCATGTCATTGGGCCGAGCGCATGTCATTGGACCGAGCCAATGTCATTGGGTCGAGCCCATGTCATCTATGTTATTGGGCCTAACCCATGTTTTAATGTTATTGGGCCGAGCCCATGTCTTTTATGTTATTGGGCCTAACCCATGTTTTAATGTTATTGGGCCAAGCCCATGTCATCTATGTTATTGGGCCTAACTCATGTTTTAATGTTATTGGGCCAAGCCCATGTCATCTATGTTATTGGGCCTAACCCATGTTTTAATGTTATTGGGTCGAGCCCATGTCATCTATGTTATTGGGCCTAACCCATGTTTTAATGTTATTGGGCCGAGCCCATGTCTTTTATGTCATTGGGCCGAGCCCATATATTTTAGTAATTTGGGCCTACCCCAAATGTTTTGTCATTGGGCCTTGGCCCATGTATCTTCATGAGTCCATTTTTGATAGTCTTGCATTTTTTTATTTTTCAACTTTCCGAATTTTGTTATCGATAATATATATATATATATATATATTTCTTGTGTCAATGAAACGCCCAAGTGTCGCAGTAATCTTCTCGTGATGACGCTATGCCACCTTGTCATCGATGACGATATATATTCTTTTATTTACCGAAATAAATTATGTATCTTACCTGTCGGCTTGAATTATACATTATTTCGTAAGAATATATTTTTGTGGGCTCGCCCGTTGTCCAATGTGTTCACTCGTTCGTGTATCCATTCAAGGATATGTTATAGATACGATCTATGTTTATCCATTTTTGTAGCATTTCTTTGGTATCTAGTGGACTTTGGTGTATATGTATACATGTGTTATTTTCTACTTGTTTTCTTTCAAGTGTCTTCACGATATGTATTTGTGTATTTTCACTTGTATATTATATTTAGTGTTTTGGCATGCATTACTCTAATATTAATAGATACAAATAATATACAAGTATCATACACCAAAGAGTACTTTTAAATATATAATTTTTACCAAAAATTATATTTTCACATGTTTATATTTTTCATCCATTTATACTTGTAAAAATATATATATGAGTTTATAAAATCTCTTGGATAATTTGAGCTTTACCCTTTGTATCAAGACTTCCTTAATGGAGATTAAGACCACTAATCACGTTAACATTGTTAGTCACCCATTAATCCCCTCTTTAATCGCGATTGGATTTTTAGAAAAATTCGCCACAGTTTCCCCTAAAACTATGACGTTTCCCACGTTATAAAAACGAGTTTAAACCACAATCAAGTTTCCAAATCACCATTATCCACCAATTTCCTTTCAAACATGTATACTTAACAACATAACCCCCACATTTTATGAACTTGCATATATATACTTTTCATACATAAAAAGTTAGACTTTTTATGTTGACTTTTTATAACAAGCAAGTTATTTAACTTAATCTTGTAAGAACCAAGTTTACTAAACTTTCAAAACTAGGTTTTAAATCCATTTAAACACTTGTTTCTTTATGTAGTCTAAAAATTACATGTTTAGTTCATGAAAGTGAGTATGATGATCTTTCATGATTTAAACATAATCATGTTTAAATCATCTTTTTATGTTCATCATGGTAAGATGAACACTAATCTTGAATACTACAAGAATATACTCACAAGATCATCATGTACATAAACTTTAAATCACTAATATTAACAAAATCAACATAAACAACATGATCATACAAATTAACTACACTAATCTACACATATCAACACATAATATAGTTAGATTTAGTGTTTATTAGCTTTGAGATTAGGGTTTTTGATTTGATTTTTATTAATCTTCAAGATAATCATCTTGTACTTCTTAAATTTATACATAATAAGAAGCTTAAATATGGTTAAAGAATGCTTACAATTTTGCACAAGCTAAACATGGTGATTAAGAGGTGATTTAGGCTTCAAAGACTCCCCTAAATGCTCCTCATGCTTAATCCATGTGTAGGTGATCTTGTAATGGCTAGAATATGTGAAAAATAAGGTGTTTAATGGAATTTTTATGGTGGATTCTTGGGTTCTACTTGTGGCCGTGAGTTTAGATAAGCACAAGAGGGGTTTTGAAGTTTCAACTTTTGTAAAAATGAAGTGATAGATGATGGTGGTGTGTAGATATTATGATTTCCAATCTTTTCAAATCCTAATACCATGCTTTCCATATACTACTCCCATACTTACAATCTCTAGATTTTCAACATCATTCAAGTGGGGTGGGACCCACTTGAATCCCCCACTTTGAGGGGGGGGGGGGGGTATATGTATTATTTTTTTTTATAAAATTGATATAAATATAGATATTTTGGTCATTAAATAAAGTATGGTGATTAGGGGTTTAAGTACACCATTAGGGGGTAATTAACAAACTATGATGATAATTATTATTAACTAGTTCACTAAACTAGCAGAAATGGTATTTTGATAGTTTAAACGGCTTCCGTTTAAGTGTCGGGTCGCTAACGGTGGTTCTACATCCTTCCGACGGATGTTTTCCGTAAGTTGTTTTTCCGTAACCAAATGATGCATGAAGTGAATTCGAGTTCCAGATTAAGCTTAACTAGTTCGCCATGTTGTCCATTTGGTTGTTTTGTCGACCAAAATATGGTTAACTAGCTTGTCAATCCCATAACGGACAAGTTATGGGGGTTGCGGCGTAGCGTCGAAAGCTTATTTTTTGGACACCCCATTATTATCCTCATGTTGTTTTCATATGTTGGTTATCATTTGTCATAGTTCCGGAGTCTCGGAAATGCTTAATTATTAACACGGACGAGTTAAAAATGTTATATTTTTAGCGAAACGGACGATTTAGCGATTTGGGCGTTGTACCAGAAAGTCTTATGTTTTTGCAACATATGTTTTCATATTAGTATTTTATCATGTAAATGGACTCAGTCATGTTGTTTGTGTGTCGTTTTTTATTGTTTCGTTTTGTTTTCACGGTTTGCTGGCATGAATAGTGTAACCGTGAATAGTGCGCGCAGCACTTTCTACCAACACTTTTAGGACATTGTTTGATTGGTTTTGAAATACGACGAAAACCAACATATGTTTTAGCATTGTTTTCTTGTCCTAACACTTTTATCTAATAAACGACACAGTTACGTAATTAAATTACGCTAAATGCATGAGATTACGTAATAAAATAGTGATTAGTTTGTACGGAATTGTCGGTTATTTGCCAGTTGTCACATTCTCCCCCTGTTAAAAAGAATTTCGTCCCGTAATTCACGTTGAGTTATCCTTTAAAGGAGTTTTTCTCGAACAGGTGGGGGTACTTTGTCTTGATCTGACCTTCACGTTCCCAAGTATACTCGGGTCCGTGACGTGAGTTACAGCGGACCTTTAATAGTTTGATACGACTCCTCCTTGGCTTGTGGACTTTCCAGTCCATAACCTCAACTGGTTCTTTGGTAAACTGGAGTTTGTCGTCTACGTGGATTTCACCCAATGGGATGATAACCGTCTCAACGGTCGGACTTTTCTTGAGATTCGACACATGAAATGTGTCGTGTACGTTACTGAGTTCTTCTGGCAGTTTCAACTTGTACGCGACGGTACCGATCTTTTCTAGAGTCTCAAATGGCCCAATGTATCTCGGGTTTAGTTTTCCGCGTTTCCCGAATCTAGCTACGCCTTTCCAAGGCGAGACCTTTAGTAAGACTTTGTCTCCGACCTCGAAGGATAATGGTTTGCGTCTTCTGCCCGCCAAGCTCTTGTGTCTATCACGAGCCGCTTTGATACGGTCTCATATCTTTGCTATTTTGTCAGTAGTCTCTCGGACTAGTTCAGGGCCAATGAGTTGTTTATCTCTGACTTCCGCCCAACACAGCGGTGATCGGCACTTCCGTCCGTATAGGGCTTCGTATGGGGTGGCTTTGATGCTTGTGTGATAACAGTTATTATAGGAAAACTCTACCAGGGGTAAATGAGTATCCCAATTACCGCCTAAATCCATCACACAGGCGCGAAGCATGTCTTCCAGCGTTTGGATGGTTCGTTCGCTTTGTCTACCAACACTTTTAGGACATTGTTTGATTGGTTTCGAAGTACGACGAAAACCAACATATGTTTTAGCATTGTTTTCTTGTCCTAACACTTTTATCTAATAAACGACACAGTTACATAATTAAATTACGCTAAATGCATGAGATTACGTAATAAAATAGTGATTAGTTTGTACGGAATTGCCGGTTATTTGCCAGTTGTCACAACCTCCACCTCCATCTCCCTAAACCACCACCATCATCCAGGGGCGTAGCTTTCAAGGGGCCGGGAGGGGCGCCCGACCCTCCAAACTTTTCGCTCAGTAGTGTTAGGCATGTACGTTTCGTATAAAATTTTTTAGGTATATACTTTTTCGACCCCCCGGTTTTATAAAAAAAAATACTTATATAGAATTTTTAGGTATGGTGACTTCCGACCCCTAGTGGAAATTTTCAAGCTTCGCCACTGCCATTATCAATCACCATATCCCCAAACCACCATCACCTATCATTATATTTTTTGGATTTTAAACACCCTTTTTCTGCTTCTTCCTTGGGGCACCTCCATCTTCACACCACTTTAAAATTGCTTCCCAAAACCCACTTACGCAATGTTGTCGAACCCAGCTTTTATTCCGTTCTTATGGGCTGGGTTTTATTTAATTGCAGCCCATTATAATTACCCAACGTACGAATTTGGTTGTTCTTACTGTATTAAGCTTGATTACCAATACCACATCTTTATTATATGTTCTTGTTTGCTATTGGAGTTCAGAAAATAGATCAATGTCATTTATTTTAATTAAGAGACCAACTGCAAACAGATCTATGGCATAACCGCTTGTAGATCGGTGAAATCTTTTGCATGAGAACACGTATTTGAAAGCATCAATTGAAGAAACACCAAACTAATCTGGTGATTAGTTTGTGGTTGGTGTCTCGTCCAAACATGGTTATTCTTCTTCCGTTCTTGTCTAAACAACTATGAAGATCCTGCAAAATAAGCAACACACCGTAAGCTCGTTACAAGGAGGAGAATAGGGGGGTTCTCCTTATAACCACCCTCTAGCATGAAAATAAGTAACTGTTTTGAGAATAGTAGTGTGTGTATTAAGTGAGAGAGCAAGAGAGCGATCCTTAAACCTGGAGGTGAAGTTCCCTATTTATAGCCGAGGTAGTTTATGAAAGAATGGGCTGATGGGCCTTGGGCCTGAGGACGAAAACAAGGAATATCCATTATGCTCCCTATGCCACGACCGTTAGTGATTCCAGGCGAGAGGGTAGCTGGCGCATGCTGAATGGATCCATGTGTCCTGACGATTGTCCTTGTTTTCTGGTATATCATCAGCAGCTAAGTGAAGATCATGGAGCAGTGGTCGGCGCACACTGATTGGTGCTACGTATATGTCCTTGTGTACATTTTTGTCTCCTGTATAATTGTCCATCGTGCAACACAATCAGATACAACCTATCGAACGCTTATTGGTCTACTACTCTGCCACTTATACCTTTTGTACTTGTCCGATGTTTACCTGCGCATCTTCCCTTCGCGCGGCTCGGGTATATCCCATGTAGTCGGCGCTATGTCAAGGAGGCCAGGTCTTTTATCTAAGGAGCTAAGTGTCAGAATTGGTTTTATTTTGGTCCAGGCCCTGCACGCAATTTGGAACACATCTGTTTAGTCGGCGCAAGGTCGAGAAAGTTATCAATTTGGTTTATGTTGAGTTTGGTCTCACGCGTGACCTGAGGCTAACTCGTATGGTCGGTGCAGGATTTAGGATCATACCCCTTCAAGTCCCCCCAGTCCAGTGTTGCTTCCATGTGCGAGGTAAGTGGTTGGAGCTCTGGACTATAAAATAAAAATTAAGTCATTGCGCTTGCTCTGTTGTTCAGGAAGGCATCATGTGTGCTAGGAAAGCTGGCGCGCGTGTTTTGTGTCACATCTTACACGACGCAGCTATTTAGCTTACTTCTAAAGTTATCTCCCTTATTTGCACGAGAAAATTCTTAAAATTTGAAAAAGAAGCATCTTCCGATAGGTTGGTGGCGAAAGCGACTTCTTAGGTGATCGTTGACACAGTGACGATCATGTTGTCATTGTGTCAGGCGCGCCATTTCGTCTCATGTCAGGAGAATGAGGTCCACGCGCGCGTGGTAACTATCGCTCTGGTTTTCCCGCCTGACGTGTCAACCTGTGGTTGGAGACCCGCTGCAAGTTGTTGGCATGATTACCATCGCATTAAATGCGATGGGTATAAATAGATGAAGAGGTGACGGTAGAAATCACTTTTGCTTTGAATTTCCTCTTGTTTCTTCTTTGAATCTTCAAATCTTCAAGAACTTTTTGAAGATCTTCAAGTTCTCTTAAGGTTTCTGCAGATCGTCTTCACATCTTCAAGTTGTTTCTAGATTCCGATATGTCTAAGAACATCGACGATGTCATAGTAGTTGAAGAGACCGGTGGTGGAGTACCACCATTGAAGTCGGAGGAAGGATTATTTGATCGATGGTCCGGGGCCACCAGTTCGCCACCGAGTGAGATGCCAGGTATCCTACTCAGGGTCAAACCACCTCTGATGCACAACCGGGGTAAATTACATTTTTCGCCCACTTCTTTAGGGAAGGTAACTTCCGATTGCCGGTTATGAATTTCTTCGGTGAGATCCTCTCTTTCTACCGCTTCCACGTTTCCTAATTGAGCCTCATGGGCATGGTTAGGATTCGTTATTTTGAGTTCGTATGCCGATCTCAGGGATAGGAACCTAATGTTGAGAAGTTCAGAGCCTTCTACCAGTTGTAAAGCAATCCGGGTTTCTTTTCCTTTGCCATCCGCTCTTCAAAGAAGATACTCATAATTTCCACCCAAGAGCTATCATGATTGGAAAGGGAAATTTTTCTATATACGTGAGGAGGTAATTCCAATTGATATGGAATTCCGTGAACCTGCGCCAATTCCCAAAGAGGATTTTTGAAGATACCGCAAGGCGCGGTTTGGTACGAGAAATTGTTGGCACTAGCCAACCAGGCATTTGGGGAGCAGGTGTTGGTCGCCACTGGGATGAGTGATAGATGGTCGCACACCAGCATGAATGTGCCCGTGCTTCTTCTAGACGGCACTTGTAAGATCTATCTTTTGATTAGTACTTCTCTTTTATCTAAAAATTTTATGTCGACGAGAGCTTAGGTAGCTTCATCATTATTTTTTTGTAGGAATTGCCCTTTATCACCGGGCGTTCCCTGCTAATGCAGTGGTTATGGCGTGCGGCCCCTACGTGAGGATGAGGAGCTCTTGTATGAGCAAATCCGTCCTAACTTTATGTATCCTGAGGCGAACCACTTTGCTGCACCGACAACCGTGACTGAAGGTGCGCACATACCAAACCCTAGGCCATGTAGGGGAATAACTCCTGCTGGAGAAGAAGTTGTACTGCTTTCCAGCGAGGAGTCTATAGCTTCTTCTGAACATGGGTTAAAATCTCCCCCTAATATGTTTGCAGGTAGCCTGCGCAAGCTTGGTATTGACCATGAGGAGAAAAAACCAAAGAGGGCGAGCAAGAAGAAAGTTGTGACCGTTGCTGAGGGGGCGCGCCCCAAGAAACCGGAGGCAACTGGTGCAGCGTCGCGCAAAGGTACGACTCGTCCTCAACAACGTAGCCTAGATGATTTCGTGTATGTTGCTGACTCCGTAGAAGAATTGTATTCTATAGGTGCAAAGGCTAACACTGGAGGGGCAGCTGTCGCGCATAGTTCGGGGAGCACGAGTACCAAGGATTAGCCCTCCGGTGCAACTCCTACATCCACTCCTGCTGAAGAGGAAATGGAGATTGATCCTGTTCTTAAGCTGACCAGGAAGAATACATCGAAGAGGCAGCGCGAGGAGTCAATGCCTGACCCCGCCTCCGGTGCTAAGAAGGTTGCATCTCGCAAACCTCTAATTGGGAAAAAGGCAAATGTCAGATCGCTGATGACTCAAACTTCACCGGGTAAGTGCTTTATAACTTAGTATTGTTGAGTATTTCCATTTTTTTTGTCATGTGCTGACATAATATGCATCTTGCATAACCAAAAACAATGCAACTGAGAATCAAGATCATTCATCCCAAACCTGCGTCCAAGGCACCTTCGCCTACCCCTGTTGTTGCTACAAAGAAGGAGGGAGGTGTGCCTGCGGTCACAGGTGAGAAAGTTACTGAGGTTGAGAAACCATTTGAAGCTGAAGTTGAGCAGGCTGTGACAATTGAAGTTGAAAAAACTGTGCAAATGGTTAAAGAACCTGCTCAAGAGGTTCATGAAGAGGGTGATGCGGCCCATACGGGAGTTCAGTCAGAAATGCAGCAAAAGGGTGCTGCTGGCACGGGTGGTGAAGGTGTTAGCTCTTTCCGAGCCCAACATAGAGAACCTTCACCAATCCGGCCTGAGGATACTTTGGGGGATTATTATTATTGGTCTTACACTGAAAGTCGCACCAACGAGATCCATGCCCCCGTATGGGGTTTGACGCAGGGTGACACTGTTGCCACTTTCCCTCCATGTTGGGAATGGTTTCTGGGGGCATCCTGCAACACCCCGCAAAAACACCTAACTATACTAGTTTTTTCAGTAACTACACACTAAATTTCAGGATGAAATTTCTTTCAACTTGGGGATAATGTGACAACTCGAGCTTTCCCTTCACGTTCCACCTTACGTTGGAATTATGTGAAATTAATAAATGTGCTTTAATATATTGAATTGATATATATATTTATGTGTGTGTGTGAATGTGAATGTGCGAGTTATAGTTAATATAAGAACTTATCATTTATTAATAAATGCTTAGCCGCACACCACCATCACCTCACACATTCCTATGGCCACACACTTTCTTTTGGTGATTGGCCCACAAGTGGCCGCACACTTCATCCATTTGGACTTTAGTGGACCGCACACCCATTGAGGGTGCACACCTGAACCGCACAGGTGTGTGCGGTATCTTTTGATTAGTATAAATACCCATATGCTGCAAACCCTAGCACCTTTCCCCAAGAATATTTGACGACAGTAACTTTCCAGAAAGATTCTCTTCTTTTAGCAAACATTCTCCCCTGTTTGGAAACCCTAGAACATTCTCCCCTCTTTTTGAACTTGACGGTGATAACACCTCCTCAAATCATTTCACCAGCAACCTACACTCATTGTGTTGGAGCTTCATCCCTTTTCTTTTATTGCGCACACTATTGCATCTCAGATTCCAGGTTAGTATATCACCACTGTTTGATTTATGTCCCAACTTGTCACAACCTGCTTACAAAAGAATTGAGCTTTATCTCAAGGGCCTAGTTCCCGAAATCCAAAGCTTGGTGACTTCAACTAACCTCCCCACAATTCAACAAGTCGTCCGTTTGGCACATCTTCTTACCGATCAAGCAGTGGAACATGGCAAGTTTCCCAAGCGAATCAGTGTTGTTACTGATACCTCTAGTGATAACAAGCACAAATGGGATGGTAACCAAGGCAAAGATTCTAGCCCCACACAAGCTCAAGCTCAGTAGAGGAAGTTCGAGGGTAACAAGGGTCCCCACCAGCAAGCTCTAACCAACCAAAACAAGGGTGGCTACCAAGGAAACCGACCCAAGTGCAACAAATGCAATCGGCATCACAACGGACAGTGTGAGAAGAACCGCTGTCAGTTGTGCAACAAACTAGGGCATGCAGCTAAGGATTGTAGAAGCCCGCATCCAGCAAGACAAAACCAACCACATCAATAGCAGCAGCATCAGGGTAACATTAAGGGTTGTTTTCAATGTGGGGATGAGGGGCGTTTCAAGAGGAATTGCCCCCAATTGAATCAAAACCCTAATAACAACAACCAAGGCGCTGGGAACAACAACAATGGTGAAAACGGTGCAAGTGGATGAGCTTTTGTGATAGGCGCTGGTGAAGCAAGGAACGATCCCAATGTTGTGATGGGTAAGTTCCTACTTGATGACTACTCTGTTTCCGTACTTTTTGATTCTGGAGCCGATGCTAGTTATATGTCCTTAAGTGTTAGTAAACTGCTTAAGTCTACCCCAACTCCCTTGAACCCTAAGCATGTCGTCGAGTTAGCCAATGGCAGAAACATCGAAGCTACTCATATCGTCAACGATTGCAAACTAGTGTTTTTCGGTCAGACGTTTGTTATCGATCTCATCCCTATTGTTCTTGGAAGTTTCGACATTGTCATCGGAATGGATTGGTTATCCAAGCATCAAGCGGAAATACTCTGCCAACAGAAAATTGTCCGCATCCCCCGTTCGGACGGCGAACCCCTTGTTATCTGAAATGAAAAGAGTGGTGCTATTGTAGGCATCATCTCATTCTTAAAGGCCTAAAAGTGTTTGCGAAAGGGCCATACCGTTATTCTAGCCCTCGTCACCGATGCCCAAGCTAAAGAGAAGAAGATCGAAGATATCCCCATCGTTCGTGACTTTCCCGGGGTATTTCCTGAAGAATTACCTGGTCTCCCACCTCACCGTCAAGTTGCATTCCAAATCAAGCTAACTCCTAGAGTGGCACCTATAGCTCGTGCACCTTACAGACTAGCCCTAGCAGAACTAGAAGAGTTGTCCACGCAATTGCAGGAGCTGTTAGATAAGGGTTTCATTCGTCCAAGCTCGTCACCCTGGGAGCCACCGTACTTTTTTTCAAGAAGAAGGATAACACTTTTTGTATGTGCATAGACTATCACGAGCTGAACAAAGTGATTGTCAAGAACCGATCCCCACTCCCATGAATCGACGATCTATTCGACCATCTACAAGGCTCGAGTTTTTATTCCAAAATTGATCTGAGATCGGGCTATCACCAGCTAAGGGTACGAGACGAAGACATCTCTAAAACGACATTTAGGACTCGATACGGCCATTAAGAGTTCCTAGTCATACCCTTTGGGTTGATGAATACACCTGCAGTATTCATGGATCTCATGAATCGAGTATGCAAACCCTACTGTTAGGATCCTGGGTTTGACTTATTTGTGAATATTTAAGATGAACAATGATAGAAGTAGATAAATATGGAAATAATGCAGCGGAAGAATAAACTTTAAATCATAAACAATGGAAGATTTGCTTTCATCATGATACTTTAATAGAAAGATTGTAAAATACAATAGCTCGCGTATGCATGAATTACAAACTCCCTCTCAGTCTAAGATCACTCTAATTTCCTTGTACAAAATGTCAAGGAGAAGTGATAATAGTGCAGTACATGCACTGTTCTATTTATAGTAAAATCAAACATCTAAGGAATCTTGGCTGACATCACCTAGACAGTGACATCTAACAACTTCTAACAAACTCTAACATCTGCTAATACTAAAAACATTGTTACATTGAAAGCACTGATATGCAGCATCTATTTATTCATCATCTGTTGATTCATCATCTGTTGAGCTTTATCCGCTGTTGAGCCTCAGTAGACCTTGCTTCATCAGACTTTTTCTTCTTCAGCAGAGGTGATCAGACCTTTGCTATCAGCAGAATTTAGTCTTCATCAGTGGTTCACTTTGGTAGACCTTTGAATCAGCAGACTTTATCTTCAACAGACTTTAGCTTTAACAGACCTTAGCTATAGCAGACTTTAGATTGTAGCAGATGTTGATACCTTTTGGGAGGAGTATGTTCTTCTAAGTAATGTTATTTCTGATCAGATGATGTAGAAGACTTTGGCTTTCAATCATCTGTTATTTTGGCGGGGTCCAAATGATCCAATAATCTCCCCCTAGAACAGATAATGCCAAAACCTTTCTTTATTGCTGATCTTTATTCCTCGTCATCTCCTGGATTTGCCCTTTAAATTGTAGTTCAAAGTCCATGGAGATCATGTCTTCAAAATCCCTTTCAAGTTCAAGGTCCAACAGATCTTGGAGATCATATGCATCCAACCATATGCATTCTCCATTTTAAGCTTTTGAACACTACCATCTGATCTGAGAAGAGTCAATTCATGGGTGTTTGAGGATGACTTCCACTTTAAAATTTTTGCATCAGTTGGTTTTCTGGGTTGAAGAGTTATCGATGATTGTTTTGGTCAAAAATTACCGAAGTAATTAAGTGATCAAATTTAGTTTGTGAGGTAGTGTGCTATTGTGATTTGCAAATAATGTGTTAAGTTGATTAAAAATGGAAACAGTTTCAGGATACAGTTTAAGGATATCAAACTGTATCAATTATCAAACGATGAGCAATAAAAGTAAAGGTTGACACGAGATGTACGAGGAAATCCCTTGATCAATCTTGATGGCCAACACAAAACCTCGGGAGCTGACAACTGTCAGCTGCCTTGTTCTTCTTATTGATTGAATAACCAGGATACACCTTTAGGGTAATGCTCGGATAAACTCTAAGTGTTACAATGATTGTGAAATGTGAGTGTTTGAGTGTAAATGTAGCAAGTGATCAGAGAGTGTACGAGATTGTGTGTTTTCTAGTGATCTGGCACCCCTTTATATAGTTTTTACAATTTAACTAACTATCCTACAAATCCGGGATACTGAGAATATTCCATTGTGACCGTTGTAGACCCCTTCTTCCGGCATCAATGTTCTTCTTTCAACCAACTTGAGCGATTCTTTAGGAAGACTTGGTCCCTGTGAACGTTAGTCTCTTGTAGCTGAAGTATACAAGTAAATTGTTAGTAACGAGCAGGATACTTCTGCAGGATGTTACCAATATCCTGGCTCAATATCCCAATCACATATTAGAAAAATAAAATCAAGATATAGTATCAGGATAAGCGTTCAAAATTCCACCCATAAAAATGATGAGTTTGGTGATTGTGGCCTGCTGACAAGCTTTACAAGTGTTTCTCTCAGTTTGGCAGCTAGTTTGTCAGCATCATGATCTATGTGATAATCAAGCTGGCATCTAATTCCCTCTTTTTTGATGCTTTCAAACATCTGCTCATCAGCCTCTTCAATCTGCTTTTTCCTTTTTACTTGTTTCAAGGCAGCTATGATAAAGTAGATGCGGAGGGCAGCTTTTTGGATGTCTGGATCTGTTGAGAAATGACAGCTGTTGGAGGATATGCTGGCTTTTGTGGAAATGAAGGATCTTTTGCTTTAAGTTGTTCCAGCCTTTTGTAGGTCTCAACTATCTTAGCTTCAGACCATCTGGCAATGGATCTAGCAGCAACAAGCTCTACTCTCATTCTTTTCAGCTTCAATGCCTTATCTGGATTAACTTGTTTGCCTTTCTTCCAATCAGGTGGAGTAGGCTTCATTGAAAGATCATTGAGCATTTTGGTAATTCTTTCAATTTCTTCCCTAAGAGCATCTGATGACCAGTCTTTAAATTGAGCTCTGGTTGCCTTGTATGGTTAGTGAGTCATGATGTGTTCAATGTAATCCACCCTTAGTTCCTTGTCAAGCTCAGCAGTGATTGGCTTCTCTGACATGGATTTGCTCAGGTCCTTAGCAAAGTCTTCAAGTTTGCTAACTTTGCTAAGTTCATGTTACAAGATACCCTGAAACTTCCTGTCTTCCATCCCTTTACTCTTCTCTTTAGCAATGTACTCAACTTTAGATATTCATCTAAGTTTCTAGGCTTTCTATAACCATAGAGAGATGGGAAGGATCTTTGTGATGCATCCTCTGTTGTGAAGAATAATTAAATTTCACCTTCGACAGTGTGAATCTCTAGAGGATTACTTTGTAGCCAAGGGAATGGTTGATGGTTGTGGAGCAGGTGGTAGAGGTGTAGTGGATTTTTTGAATGGAAATAATGAGAGTGGTGTGGCTTGAATGGGGGCAGATGATAAGAGGATTGGTGATTTAATCTCCTCATCATCTTCTTGCACTACAAAAGTTTTTCTTTTGCATGTGAACTTGAGTTTTGGTGATGGTGGACGTTTTGGTGGTGAAGGTGGATGTGTAGGAAATCTTTGTGGTGTGGGAGGTGGTTGAGTTGACGGTGGTGTAGAGAAAATGATCATTGCAGTGGTTTGGCTAACATCTGCTGATACATTTGTTGTATCAGCATCTATTGGGTGAATTGGTGATGGTGGTGGTGAAGCTTTCTTTTGCTTCTTTAGTGGTGGTTGTTGTGGTGAGGGTTTGGCTTTAGGTTCAGCAGTGGTTTTGGGTTTAGCAGATGATACAGTTTTGGTAGGTTCAAAAGATGTTTTAGGATGGGTGGAAATTGGCTGTTTACATTTCTTGTAGACTTTCTCCTTTTTGAAGTGCCAATGTTCTCCTTTTTCATCTGTTCAGCCTTTTCTTGATCTATCAAATTGGAAGCTTTGGCTTCTTTTATATCTTGCTTCTTCTGCTTTTCCAAGGCAATCTCTTCAGCCTTCTTGTTAAGGGTCTCATCAATCCCTTTTTCTTTTCCAGCCTCTGATGCCTTTGTAGAAGATTTTGTTTGAGCAGACTCTGACTTTTGTTGCACCTTTGGTTTTGCTTTGAATCAGGCTGCAACTTTCTCAAATTATCTTTCTCCCCCTTTTATGTCTGCTTGTGTTTGTAAGTCCATGAACTCTAATCGGATATCACAATACACTAATCAAAGTGTGGAAAAATAAGAAAAGTGTAAAAGAATGAAGAAGAAATCGATTGTATTAATCAATGGTGCACACGATCTCACAAGGATCGTCTGGTACACGTAAACAAGTTTTGCAAACAATCAACAACCAAAACAAGACCTAGGTGCATCCTATTTATAACATATAGGATGACCTAATACAACTGCGCCAAGCCCAAACCCCTATTCTCATACCATATACATCGACCAAGCCCGCAAGCCCTAAACCAAACCCAAACAAGTAAATATAAGACAAACTTAAACCTATAAGTACATGCCCTTACAATATCCCCTAGGTTTATGTTGTCTTGGCAGCTTATGCTTCACTTGCGTTTCTTCTTTTGCTTCTTCTAGGTATCAGGAAATTGTCTTCTAACATAAGGACCAAATAACTGAGTTTCCACTCTTATTCGTTGTCCACACCACATCTTGAGCAATGTAATCTATGCAATAGCAGCGGTAAAATTCTTTGCACAGACTTCATACTGTGGATCACTCCTAATCTGCGTCCTTCCCAGCAGCTTTATGTCATTCTCTCCGAAACACATTAAATCTTTCACGTCAGCAACCCTGTACTCTTCGTTTGCACAAACTATCACCGCTTGACCAGTAACAGGATCATACATTGTGATCTCTGCATTGATCATGATAAGGAGCTTTACTCAGTTCCCGAAGATCTACTGCTGTCCAAGACTCGAAAGCATCAGAATGATTGTAATATTCCACAGCCCCATTCTTTCTCTTTACCAGAAACATCCCCTTATCATCATTGTATGCCCAACTTACAATCCCAGACCTGTTACCATACACATCAAATCTATCCTTTTCTGTAGTAATTACGTATCTGTCTGGCTGGTATTGATATCCGAAATTCCTTTCAACACCCACATTCCTCATAATCACCTCCTTCTGCTTATTTCTCTGGTTAACTGTACGAGTAGGATTCTGAATATATCAATCAATCGCTTCCTCATGTTCTTTATCCATTTAAGCTTTCTCGGCAGCAGTGTATTCCTTAGGAGGCTCAGAAAACTCCTTCGGAAACTTTCCTTATAACTTCTGCTTGAGGTCTAAAACCACCGCTGTAAGGGATCCTAGATTTGTCTCAAGCTCGTGAATCTGCTGATTCTTGTGAGTTATTTCTTCCATTAAGCTTGCAATTTGGACATCTTTGAAGATCTTATCTTCTTCTAGGGCAGTGATTCTCTTCAGTAGAACTGCAACTTCATTATCTTCAAATAATTCTTCACTACCAGGGCTACTAGACGCTTCATGAGTTCTTTCATGGTTTGGCTCAGTAGCTATTGCAGCTCCTCTTGCAGCCTGTTGCAACAACTCCGCAGCTTTCAACACATCAGCGTTAGATGGAGTGTTGCTTGACCCTTTACATGTCTTGGAAGCATGCATATACATTGCGGCTCTTGGGTTGGATATAAACTCAATTATTGCTTCACTCATATGTGTTCCAGAAACACGAACAGGTGGTGCTTCAGGAACTACAGGCATGGTTGGTTCTGAGTTTGATCTTGTTTTATCAGCTATCTCACGACTGATCCTAGGATCTCTTCTGCTTCGCTTCCTAGGATGAAGATCAGCCGTGGGATCTAGGGTTGTGAATTTGTGACACGACCAAAAAACACGACACAAACCTAACACGAAATTCGTGGGTTTGGGTTTAGTCTAAACGGGTTCGGGTCAGTTTCAGGTTGAACCTGCGAACCCATTTAGCTAAACCTGTTAGGTTCGGGTCAACCCAGTCGGGTTGGCGAGTTGACCCATTTAACCCACTTCTATTATATTATATTTTTTAAAATATGTTTTATTTCATAAATTAAATTGGGTGTATATTTTGCTATAAATATGACTTAAAAATGGAAGTTGACATAAATTTTTATTATTTTAATGTAATTTTATTATATAAATTTGTGTTTTTTTTTGTAGTAGTAGTAGTAGTGTTAATTTTAATATATTAATTTGCTGAAAAAAATAAAAAAATAGAAAATTCAGGTTGAACGGGACGGATTCGGGTCAGTATGCGAATATTCGGGTCGGGTTCGGGTTCATATGTATAGCACGACTTTCGGGTTCGGGTCGGGTTCGGGTTCGTCTAAAATTTTCGGGTTCGGGTTGAACCCGCCAACTCGCGAACATGACCCGTTTAACACCCCCTAGTGGGATCTTCAATCACATTCTCTGGTTCAGTAGAAATAGACTCAACTGGTTCAGTGCGAGGAGGATTCACACTTAACTGTTGATCTTCATTAGGCTTGTCTGCTGTGAGGCTTCCTGTGTTAATCTCTGTTTCAATATCACCATACTTCACATCATCCCTTATCTTCTTTGCTCTCAACCCCGGTTAGATCCACATTATCAACCGGCTTACTCGATCCAGGAGGATCATCAATGATCTATACATCATGTTCATCGGCCACAACAGCATTGACCGGTGCTTGTACCTGCTCAACAATTTCAGGAAACGCACCAAATTTCGGTTGCAGCTGAGAGTACTTAGCTTCAAGAATCATTTGTAAGAACCTCGGAAACTTGAACCAGTATTTCTTGGTCAACGTCTTCACAGTAGCCATCATATCATTAAACACGCACTTCGAATAATTAAAATTCCAACCCTCAACTAAAGACACCAATCCAGACGTTTGTCTAATAGTTAGGGTGTATTTACCACTTTTGTTTCGTTGATGCATACTAGATACAAGTGCGCCAACAGTCTCCAATACGAGTGCAATAGCTTCTTAGTAGTTGGAGGATATGACCTTTCGTAACTCATTTTATCTAACACTTTAATAACCTTTTCTTTTTCGTGTTCCACGGGATCGTCTGCAGCATCTCCAAACAAAAGCACTTCTCGAATTCTATTGAGTGATCAGGATCTCTTTGTTTTGAATAGTAGATCTAATCATTGTGTCTCCTTTCTTTGCGGTAGCATTATTCCAGAAGTCGCGTATCCAATCTTCACAGGTTATTGGATTCTCTCGAAAAGCGTGAGCAATTCGGCATGTGTTTAATCCCACCATCAAGGACCTGTATACCTCGTGCCCCCTGGGAGGTTCGCCCAAATAACACGACACATTCATGCTTTTCTCCCATGTTGGAACGTGAATTTCTGCTGCTTGTTTTCCCTTATCTCTACCAAACGGTTCACGTTAGACACACATAATAAACATTGAAACAAGAGCTTCCCGAATTTGACCGTAAACTTGGTCAAGTTGTTCAAAAATAATTTTGAGTTTCAAAATTATACTGTTTTCAACAGTTTTAAGAAACATAATTCTCAAAATTAAATTTAAATTTATCCAGGTTCAGCATATTAAATGAAACAGGTCCAAACACTTTGACAGACCCAATGTCACAAGATCAGGCCCAAAGAAAGGCTAGTGTGCGGTCCACACATGAGTGTGCGGACCACACATTAGTGTGCGAGGGCAATTGTGTCATTTCAAGTGGAACAGTAAGGGTAATCAGGTAAAACTTTGTAGGTCGCACACTCCCTTTAGTCAAACGGTCAACCGTACACTCTAAGTCAGTGAACAAAGTCAACAACACACTGTTAACCCGCACACTGGTAATAAACCAGTGTGCGAAGGGTAATAATGTCAAAATCCTGAGTGTACGAGGGGTAAAAAGGTCAATATAAAGACTCATGATTACCCCGCACACCCTTTGAGGGTAATCCTCTCAATTAATCAGGGTGTGTGAGGATATTTTGGTCATTTAGCAAGAGTGCGGCCCCCTTTTTTGAGCGTGTACTCCAAGCTCCGCTGCACTTCCTCCGACATTCAAATAACTGTTCCATCCATGATTCTTTAGATTCCGATCAAATAACAGTCAATTATAAACCCTAAAACCCTTCTAATCAGTCACAAACATCATCGATCATCACCACTTTTCACATTCCATTCGACATGATATAATCAACATACCCTAATCCCTGCAATTAGTTCAAATCAAACAATGGAAACACCAAGCTTTACCTTTTCCCTTAGAAGATGACAAAATGAATCAGAAGAAAATTTTTAGAATTTTTTATTTTTTATTTTTTATTTTTTTTTATTTTTTTAAATTTTTTGTTTTTTAATTTTTTTTGTTTGTATTTTTTTGGTTTTAAAGTTTTTTTTTATTTTTTTCAGAATTTTTTTATTTTTTTTGGGATTTTTAAATTTTTTTAAATTTGTTTGATTTTTTGGATTTTTATTTTTTAGGTTTTTTTATTTGTTCTAAATCTTTTGATTTTTATGGGATTTTTTAATTTTTTTTATTTTTTGGATTTTTGATTTTTTAGTTTTTTTATGTTTTAACCATTATCTTTTTTTTATTTTTTATATACTTTTAAATTTTTGTTTTTTTAGTTTTTAAGTTTTTAATTTTTCTGAATTTTCTGATTTTTTTGGATTTTTAATTTTTTTTAATTTCTTTTTATTTTTTGGATTTTTTAATTTTTACTTTTTTCTTATTTTTTATTTTTTATTTTTACATCTTTTATATTTTTTTTTTGTTTTTTTTATTTTTCTGAATTTTTTGAATTTTTTGGGATTTTTACTTTTTTTAGTTATTTTGATTTTTTGGATTTTTTATTTTTTTACTTTGTTCTTATGTTTTTTTGTTTTATTTTTTTAACATTTTTATGTTTTTTACGTTTTTAAAAAAATTACTTTTCTGATTTATTTATATTATTTTTTTTGTTTTTTCAAATTTGTTTTTTTTTTCATTAATTTTTTATGTTTTATTTTTTGCCTGTCATTATCGAAAGTCGAACCATTATTTACCCAAACTCATCTTAACCTCTAATAAACCGATCTTTATCCAAACACATCCTAACCTTTTTTCTTAAAAAATTCATCCTAACCTAAACTCATCTTAACCTATATCCATCCTAACCCATGACCCAAACTTGCCTAACCCATCACTTTTGCCACTCCTAACTATAACCTAACCCTATACATCAGAGCACACACACAAATATGTTGGAAAAATGGACCGGTCCGATTAGTTAACGCGGTCGACCGAGTTATGACCCGTAAGAGTTACACCATGGGCAACGAACTAAAATCCACTTAATTGGTTTAACTGGTAATTACGAACGATATGCGAAATAGATCATAATTATATTTATGATCATGAGCGGTTTATATTATTAATAATTTAATTTTTTATTTTAATTAATAAACTTGTTGAAGTTATTATCTGGGAGACGGGGACATGGACCGGGTGAGACGGGTATACTCGTCTCGCCACTCGTCGCGCATGCATAGCCTGTTCGTCACTTGTCACACATGCATGTGCATGTCCGCCACTTGGAAAACATGCATGGACCTCCATATTCTATATAAACAAGCATGGATTTGAAGAATGGGGTTGGAATTTTTGCACAAGAACTCTCTAACACTCACACCCGCTCCGCCACCGTCGTCGGCCACTGCTGTCGCCGCTCCGTCGTCGCTGGCCACCGACGCTGACACAACCCCCTGCCCCACCCTGGACAGGAGCCGTGACCAAATACAGCAGTGGTACCGATGTTTATTAAATTTGAAGTGGAAAATTTTATCAGGATCGTACTTAGGAAAATTTAAGAGTTTGTAAACACTAAAGTTTTAATATTAAATAACTGGGATAAAACCCATATTACAAACAAATGTTTTCATAGGGATAAACCCTATTTTGACAAAACACATTTTCTTTTCTTTATTCTGATAACATGGCCACTTTATTTAAGCCTTCAGTGCTTCATAGCATGTTCCATTACGTTCACAGTAAGTCACCTGAAACGCGTTTAAAACATTTTATCAGCGAAAAATACTGGTGAGTTCATTCATTTGTATAAAAAGATATAGTGTTATAATTACAGCATTAAGGGTTTTTACATTTGTTTATATCTTTCAATTACTCAAATCAGTATTTGTCACACATCCTTTTTCGGTGTCCGTGGTCATATCACTATTGGCTAACTCTTTGTCTAATAGTGAGTGTCAAGTAATGTATACAAAACCCCACATGTCGGCAGTAATTTCAGAATACAAAAACTTAATCACTGTAAATACAACTTGGAAAACATTTAGGGTTTAGCAAAATCATTTGAGAAAAAGAGAATCACTCACTTTGTAGATTTAGGGTTTAGATTTTTACAGTCTCCTGGTATTAAGCTTGGATTCCTAATAAACATATAATGCAACACGTATTAGTGTATTAACCCAATTCAAACTTTAACAATAATCACGAGATCAAAACCCCAACGTAGTTAACAATGTATAGCCTTATCCAGGCAGCACTTGACATCCGTTGATGGGTTTTAGATCAATCGGACAGGGTATCGTACCAGTGATCTGGGTTAACACGTTGATTACGGAGAAGAGTTTTAGGGCTTCGGGTATTTGGTACTAGGATAGTAACAGAACGAGAGAGCGAAAAGAAAGAAAGAAAGTTTTGAACGAGTCTGAATGTCAAAAATCACGTCCCTTTTATAGCTGAATTTTGACCTTGTCGCGTCACGCGACCGAGATCCTAGTTTACCTTTGCGTAATGCGATGGGCTTAGGCTAGGGCATAGGTGGCATGAGTCACCACGTAGGCATGCCACGTGTCTTCTGGCGAACAATGAGGTGTCGTGTCACGTGACCAGATCTTTCTAACACCGTCGTGTAGCGGGAGGAGGCCTAAACGATTCCTTTGTTTTTCATGCTGGTTCCCGTTATATGCATTTGGAGTCTCAGTTATGATTCTTTATGGCCTTTTAGAGGGTTGTTACATCCTCCCCACCTTTTTTTAAATCTCGTCCTCGAGATTTACTGGAATAAGTAAGGATACTTTCGCTACATTTCTGATTCTAGTTCCCAAGTATATTCTGGGCCTCTTTTCAAATTCCATTTCACTTTGACCAGAACTAATCTCTTGTGTTTGAGATTGTTAATCTTTCTATCTTCTATTTGTAGAGGCTTTTCAACAAATTTTAATTTTTCACTTACCACTATATCTTGAAGAGGCATTATCAAAGATTCATATGCTAAACATTTCTTTAGGTTACATACATGAAATACGTCATGTACATCGGCCATTTATTCGGGTAACTGTAGCTGATAAGCTATTGGACCAATTCTTTTAAAAACTTTAAATGGTCAAACATATCTTGGGCTCAACTTTCCTTTCTTACCGAATCTGACGATTCCTTTCCAAGGAGATACTTTTAAAAATACGTTGTCTCCAACTTAAAATTCTAATGGCTTTCATCGATTATCTTCATAACTCTTTTGACGATCTCGTGCTGTTTTCAGTCTTTCCTTGACTTGAATTATTTTTCCGGTGGTCTCTTGCACAATTTCGGGTCCTGATAAATGCTTCTCTCCTATTTCTGCCCAACATACAGGCATTCGGCATTTTCGTCCGCAAAGTGCTTCGAATGAGGTAGCACTAAAGCTTGTATGATAACTAATGTTATAAGATAATTCTATTAGTGGCAAATGTTCATTCCAACTTCCTCCAAAGTCTATCACACAGGCCCTGAGCAGGTCTTCCAAAGTCTGAATTGTCCTTTCACTTTGTCCATCAGTTTGAGGATGATAAGTTGTACCTAAATTTAGTCGGGTTCCCATGGCTTTTTGGAAACTTTCCAAAAAACGAGAAGTAAAATGACTATCTCTGTCGGACACAATAGGTAAAGGAACTCCATGTAACGAGACTATTTCATCCACATACAGTTTAGCTAAACGTTCCATACTGAATGTTTCCTTCATTGGTAAGAAATGTGCAGATTTAGTCAATCGATCCACAATCACCCAGATTGTGTTGTTACCTTTTCGTGTTTTGGGTAGTTTGGTAACAAAATCTATTGTTATCTATTCCCGTTTCCAAACTGGCATCTCTAATTTCTGAAGTAATCCTGAGGGTTTCTGATTCTCAGCTTTAACTTGTGAACAAGTTAAACACTTAGAAACGTAACTTGATATGTCCTTTTTCATTCCTATCCACCAACAATTCTTCTTTAGATCTTGATACATCTTGTCACTTTCAGGATGCCTCGTATACTTGGATTTATGAGCTTCTTCCAGAGTTTGGTTTCGTAAATTTCTTTGGATAGGTACCCAAATTCTTTTCTTATGGAATTTCCAAATTCCATCTGTTCCTTTTTCTAATTCTTTCATCATTCTTTTTAATCTTTCAGCATTGTCCTTGATTGCTGCTTCTTGAGTATCTTTCAATTGTTCCATTAAGTCTATCTGTAGATTCCATCTGAGAATGCGTACTCTTCCAGAATTTACCTTCGTGATATTGGATATCACAATCGTAGTCACTAAGAATCTCCATCCAACGTCTTTACCTCATGTTCAGTTCTTTATTCTCAAAAATATATCTTAAATTTTTATGATTTGTAAAGATAGTGAACTTACTACTATACAGATAATGTCTCCAAATTTTGAGGGCAAAAGTTATCGCTCCTAACTCTAGATCATGAGTTGTGTAGTTTTCCTCATGCTTATTCAATTGTCTAGAGGCGTAAGCAATTGCTTTCTGGTGTTACATCAGAACACATCCAAAACCTGATTTGGATGCATCACGGTATACTATAAAATTTTCGGTTCCCTCTGGTAAAGCAAGTATCGGTGCATTAGTTAATCTTTGCTTCAGGGTCTTGAAACCTTCCTCCTGCTTTGGTCCCCATTCAAACTTAACTGATTTACATGTTAACTTGGTTAATGGAATGTTTATTCTGGAAAAATCTTGAATAAAGCATCTATAGTATCCTGCCAATCCAATAAAACTTTTGACTTCTGTTGGTGAATTGGGGACTTTCCATTTGGTAATTTCCTCGATCTTTGTGGGATCCACATGAATTCCTTCATGATTAATCAAATGTCCAAGAAATTGTACTTCTTGTAACCAGAATTCACATTTTGAAAATTTAATATAAAGCTTTTCTTTTCTCAATAAAGTTAGAAGTACATGTAGATGCTTAGCATGCTCTTCCTTACTCTTGGGATAAATAAGTATATCGTTTATGAAGATAATTACAAATTTATCCAGGTATGGTTTACATATCCTGTTAATCATGTCCATAAATGCAGCTGGAGCATTTGTTAAACCAAATGGCATAACTGTAAACTCGTAATGTCTATACCTTGTTTTGAAAGCAGTTTTAGGAATGTCTTCTTCCTGTACTCTCAATTGATGATAACCAGATCGTAAATCTATCTTTGAAAAATATTGAGCTCCTTGAAGTTGATCGAATAGAACATCAATCCTTGGTAATGGGTACATATTTTTAATTGTGACCTTATTTAATTCTCTGTAGTCAATACACATGCACATCGATCCATCTTTCATCTTGACAAATAACACAGGTGCTCCCCAAGGCGATGAGCTAGGTTGTATAAAACCTTTCTCTAATAATTTGTCCAGTTGCTTCTTCAGTTCCAGCATCTCTGTTGGTGCTAAACAATAGGGTTCTTTGATAATCGGTGTAGTTCCTGGTATTAGCTGAATTCTTAATTCAACCTCGTGATCAGGTGGTAGTCCAATTAAATCTTCTGGGAAAACATCTAAAAAATCTGATACTATAGGAATATCCTTCAATTCTTTTCCTGTTGTGCTAATGATCGTAGAGATCATATACATTATTCCTCTTTTTCGTGCGTAGCTTGCAGCTTTCATCACAGAGATGAATTTTGTTGATTTTGTCGGCTTGTCTCCCTGGATTGTGATCCTTCATCCTGTTGGCGTACAAATCTCAACAGAATTTTGATCACACAAGATTCACGCATGATTGGTCACTAACTAATCCATTCCTAATACAATATCGAATCCAGCTAGATTCATTGGTAGTAGGTTGGTTGTGAACTTATGTCCTAATAATTCTATATTTTCTTTCTAAAGTATTTCGCGTATGTTGATAGAGTTTCCGTTTTCCGTCTCTACCGTATAGTCTTGGCGAAGCTTAGATAGCGGTCGATCGAGTAATTGACAGAAAGTAGTATTTATAAAACTTTGGTTTGCACCAGAGTCAAATAATACTTTAGCATAAATGTCATGA
This sequence comes from Helianthus tuberosus, assembly GCA_030545235.1. Lineage (NCBI taxonomy): Eukaryota > Viridiplantae > Streptophyta > Magnoliopsida > Asterales > Asteraceae > Helianthus > Helianthus tuberosus. The sequence goes on along the minus strand of CM060450.1, from coordinate 60,501,734 downwards.
ACGAGAAATGTACCGGTGATCACATCGGGAATCATTTCTGCTTCTTGTGTTGTCAGTACAAAAGCTCGTGCATTCTTCTTGGGTCCTTCGGTTGCTTTTTCCTTGTTGTCAGGTGATGTTGCTAGTTTTGGGCAATATGGACGGATATGGCATGTCTCTCCGCAGTTGAAGCATACGTTAGCTTTAGTTTTCTTCAACATTCTTCTTCTTTGTGTCCACGTGTTTTGCAGAAGTTGCAGTACCTAGCACATTTTCCTAAATGCTTCCTTTTACAGAATTTACAGAAAGGAGGTGAAGATGACGGACCTACTCCTCTCCTTCAATAGGAATTTCCAGAATGCAGCTCTTGGGTAATATTTTGGGCTAAATCTGTTTTCTGATTCTCTTCTCATGTGCGTATCAGTTCATCTTGCATATTCGAAGAATTTGGTAGTAAATTTTCTTAATTTACACCAGTCATCTTATGGTTTAGGAACGTGTTAGCTATCTGTTACTTTTCATGAGTAGGACATAATTTTCTTTCAGTCATTTCCATAAATTCCTTCCATTCCATGACATAAGCCTTATCACTTCCTTATGACTGAAGAATAGTATTCCACCATTCTAATGCTTCATCTTTGAAAAGATTGGAAGCGTACATTACCTTATCATCTTCAGCATATTTACTAATTTTTAGAACAGCTTCAGTCTTTTTCTAACCAGCGTAATGCTGCAATGGCGCCTTCGTTACCAAAGAATTTAATCGACTTACATGACAAGAAATCTTTATAAGAATAACCATAGGCTATGGCTTTCTTTCGTTTGGGAAATGGAGCTTTGACAAGAATATCATTGTCTCCATTGACACTGTGGCTAAGTTTAGTGTGATGAGAATGCTTACTACCTATAGTAGTATTATTGTTTACAGGCATAGGATTTTTAATAGCTTCAATGATTAAGGGTATGGCATCCGCTATTCCTTGAGCTATTATATTTTCTATAGCACTTTTATTCAAAGGATTTCCGTTATTAGCGTGAATTTCTTGATTCTGTGATACTTCATTCTACATCTGAATTGCAAACATTTTCAGGTATTAATATCACAGAATAATTAAAACAAAACAAATATTCAAAGCACGTTTTATCAAAATCGTCGAACATTGCGACGTTTACTCTTTTGATATATATTGCATCTCTAATACATATACCCATAATTATACCTATTAGTATATTTTAGTTTTTAGTTATGCGTTGATATATATATATATATATATATATATATAGAAAGTATAATGTACTTCACGCCTTAACGTACATTAACGTACTTCACGAAATATATAACATGCGTAATTATTTTTTTGACCAAAATAACGTGCGTGATTTTGGATCCCATGCGTGATTATGTGGTCCCATGCGTGATTATGTGGTCCCATGCGTGATTATATGTTCCATGCGTGATTATACCCCTGATCCAATGGTTACCATTGTCTCCTACGTGAAGTATGATAAGCCGTGAAGTATGTTAACCTTTCTCTATATATACTTCACGCCTTAACGTACATTAACGTACTTCACGAAATATATAACATGCGTAATTATTTTTTTGACCAAAATAACGTGCGTGATTTTGGATCCCATGCGTGATTATGTGGTCCCATGCGTGATTATGTGGTCCCATGCGTGATTATATGTTCCATGCGTGATTATACCCCTGATCCAACAGTTACCATTGTCTCCTACGTGAAGTATGATAAGCCGTGAAGTATGTTAACCTTTCTCTCTCTCTCTCTCTCTCTATATATATATATATATATATATATATATATTCTAAAAAATACAGGTAAAATACATATATATAATATTATATAAGGCTGGGTCATCTTCAGAACTGGAATTCCCACTCGTCATATTTCCAGACAAGGTTTTCCCCTATTGAGCGGATTTGGTTTCCTGTCGTCCCTTCCCTCTCTTTCTTCAATCAACCTCCACCACAACTACCGTATCCCAGCCACCACCACCGAATCGAGCCCCGCCACCACCGGATCCGACCACCACAAACCCACCACCACCGAATCCAGCCACCACAACCTCACCACCACCTGATGCGAGTAAGTTCTTCATCACCAGAACTGGAATTATGGCCAAACTTAACACGAGGCTTTGGAGTTCTCTTTGGCGACCCCTCACAGTGCTTCACTTCTCCTTAATCGTTGGACACAAGGTAATCAGCGGCTTTGTTTTTAGTTAAATCAGAGTGCTTTTCAGTTAAACCCTCCAGATCTGATTTGGTGAGATGGGTGAAGGGTGGGGTTTTGATTTGGTGACGGGTTGAATTGCTTGGTGTCAAATTGTTTATGGAACTCGAATTGTTTGGTGTCGAATTGTTTATGTTACCCGAATGGTGGTTGAATCTGCAGGGGCGGTTGGGAAAGAAAGGGGTGTCGGGGGTGGCTGTCAGTGGTGGTGGGGGTTGGTTGTAGAGAGAGAAGAGAGAGGAGACCCGGGTTGTTAAGCCAGAGACAAGAGTAGAAGATTTGGGAATTGTTGTTGGTTCAATTGGACGGTTTGATACCAAATGGTAACCGAATTGATGTTTAATTGTAACAGGGGAATCGCAAGTAACCTCAACGCCATCACCCCTCTACTTTTACATTTCCATCACCACTCCCTCATCTTTTACGCATTTTCGCTACCATCCCCTCAGCTTTTACACATTTCCGCCACCATCCTTCTACTTTCATACTTTTCGTTTTTACCCTACTACTTCTACTTTACCTCAAGTTTTAGACTTTGTGCTTTTACCCCTTGCACTATTACTCCATTTTTACACTCATTCAATTTTAGAAAGTTGCAATTATAACCCCTAGACTACTACTCCTACTTTTGCAAATGCTAATGCATTGTGTTTTACGAACTGTCTTAGGCATTGGGTTTTACCCTTCATGTTTACCTTTGTGTTTTACATTTTTTTTATTGTCTTTTACGCATTATGTTTTACACGTTTTTTGTAATTATCTTTTACACATCGCGTTTTACGAATTGTGTGTTGTCTCACTATACGTTTCCACCCACCGCGCGCCGCGGCAACGCGCAGGGAGCAAAATACTAGTCTTATCTTATGGCCATACAAAGTTTTGGTTGGTTCCACCACAACATTGTAACATAACAAACTTGTGAAATTCAAGAATTTGTGAAATTCAAGAATTTGTAAAATTCAATACTCTTCCATCTATTAATAATACAAACAAGATTCAAGAATGTAAATTGCAAATTTCATTATTTCATTTATTGAAAATACAAATATATAGAGTATAATTAAGCAAATAACTCTACAGAATATTGAAAATAACTAAGTTGAAATACTTATTTAAATAGTGGAAAATGAATTTGAGTTACTAATTAATCCCTTTAAAATATAAACTTAAACCAAGTTGATGATCATAAATTAGTTCTTCTTCCATGGTTTAAGTATCGAGAGAATGATGACAATGGCTATGACGAGGAGCAAAGTGATGGCAATCATCATACACTTTCTTGATCTTCTTTGTAAGCTTTTAGCCGTAGTTAGGGCATCTGTACCCAGGTGTACGTGATCCACTGCATTTGCAACCTACATAAACAATAAATCCCAGAATAAACTTTTCTCATTATAGTTTTTCCTACATAAACAATAAATCCCATAATAATTTTTTCTCATTATAGTTTTTCATATAAAAGATTATCATGCTTTTAAAATAAAATTTATAGTGTAGAACTTAATTTATTTTGTTAGGTTTTATTGAATTTTTCATTATAGATTTGAGTCGCTTTCTAAAGCTCAATAAAAATCATTGTTATTATATTGTAAAAATCTAGGAAAAACAATTAAGGGTAAATTACACTTTTTATTCTTTATGTTTGTATCAGTCATATTGTAATAGATGGTCTTTAACTTTAATAATTACAGTTATAGTTCTTTTTTTTGCAAAACTCATTACATAATACGTTCTTTAACACTAACCAGATTAAAATTTTCAGTTAAGTTTATTCACCTAAGGGTATTCTAGTCATTACACGCATTTAATTAAAATGTTTCTTAATAAATAAATAAAAAATAACATTTTAAAATATCTATTCCTATTTCTCTCATTCACTACCACCCCTAACCTAAGTGCACCACCACCACCACCACCTCCCACCGTAGAAACCTACAACCTATTTTCTTTTAAAGATTCCACTTCTCAAAACATACCAGAATCATCTTATAATCCTCATGACATTTTACACTTCAAAACAATTAAAAATTGCATTTTACTTTTCAAATCTTACATCAATGAAATCCAGATCTTGATTTAAAACAAAAAAAAAGTCTTATTTTGGCCCATGTTAAAGTCCTCTGACAATAAAAGAAAAAGTAGGGAAACCCTAACATTCAAAATCCACTGCCGTCGCTTACTTCTTCTCCACTCTTTCTATCGCCTCTTTTTTGGCCTTCTCTCTATCTTACGAACATCACAAAAGCTGCAATAATCATTAAAATACAGAGGGATTGGTTGTTGTTGGTGGTGGTGTTATTGGTCGGATGATGAAGTGGGTGTTGTTCAGGGGGTGGCGGTTTGGATGGATGGAGGTGGCCCTAATCTGGTCAAACGGATTCAGAGACTTTTTCGTCGTCGTTCAAACGGATTCATACTTTGCGCTTTGGTGATTTGGATCGACGGACGTGGTGGTTTGGTGTGGCGGATTTGGATGGAGGCGTTGTGACGGAGTGGTGGATCTTGATGGAGGCGGTGGTGTGTTGTGGTGGATCTGGTGGTTGTGGCGGTTCTCACGGTAGTGGTGGTGGTGGTGGGGGGTGGGGATTGGTTTTTGAGAGAGAGAGAGAGGAGAGAGGGAACTGAGATAGAAGGGGAGAAAGAGAACTGATTGAGATAGAGAAATTGGAGGTGTTTATTTACTTAAACATATTTTAAATATAATAGTAAAATTACTAATCCACCCTTATGTGCAAAGCACATGTCATATTTAACTGAAAATTTTAATTTAATTAGTACTAAAATACGTAGAGTGTAATGAGTTTTACAAAAAAAAAATGACTATGACTAAATTATTGAAGTTAAAGGCCATCCATTAAAATCTGATACAAACATAAAGGATAAAAAGTGTAATTTACCCAATAATTAATTATGCTCTTCACCACTAAAACTGATATGCATCTTCAGAAGTTATTTAATTATTAATATTAATTTTAATTAAAATCAAGTTCAAAATAGGACCCCACGTGTTGTGAAGAGCCTGTCAAACATAAAAAAATAGACGTAAAAACGTTGAACCATATATGCATGTTGCATTGTGTTAACTCGCAAAATTTACAACGAAACGTGAAATGAAACGTAAAAATGTTGAACCACACACGCAAATTGTGTCATGTTAACTCACAAAATTTAAAAAAGGAAACGTAAAATGAAAATTTGCAAAAGATGAAAAGTATAGGAGACCAAAATTGAAAGTAAAAAAAGTTGTCAGGTTATATCACGAAAAATGAAAGTTTTCTGTTAAAAGTGTAAAAACAAATTTTATGAGGTTAAATTGTAAAAAATCAAAAAGTTTTAGATTAAAAGTAAAAAAATCTTTTTTTAAAATACCTAAATAAAGGTACAACACCATTATTCATAGAAAAGTTGCAAATTCATACTTTGTAAATGTAAATAACAAACTCATAAGCTCGTTAACTAATGTTTTGAGTTATAAGTGTGATATATAATATGGTTTTGTAATTGCATGATTTACTCTTCTTTCTGTTTCATATTACGTGACTGACATACACGTGTTTGTATGGTTTTTGTGATTATTTACTAAAATTAGTTAAGTGTTTCTAAGTGTAGCAAGCCCGGCTCAAGCATAAGTGAAATGAGGCTTTTGCTTTAGGCCTCAATTTTGAAAGGCCCCCAATTTTAGAAAGCTATTATTATCCATTTTCATAGGTAAATATATACATATGATATAATATATACTTCTAGGGAGATGAGAAGAAAATTCTAAAATAGAAGGAATAAGATTATTTTCAGTTCTGTGTTTTTTTGAGTGAGAAAGGTTAGAGAAGATGGAGAAGATGAACATTGAGAAACTCAAGATATGTGAATATTAAAAATTTAGTTTTTTAACCTTAAAAAAAAACCATGCTTGTGTGATGTATAATGTAGTATGAAACGGAAGTCAAATAATATATTAAACTATATATGTATATATGTGTATGTATATATGATATAAAAACCATATCATTTTTATATGTTATTCAAATAGAAGGGTCTTATCGGGTACACTTTAAATTTTGCTCAACCCCGAAGGTAACCGATAAAAAGGCCTCAATTTTATTGTTTGCTTTAGGCCTCTACAAACATTGAGCCGGTGTAGTGGGCATTAGGCAGTGAAGTGTGTCAAACCGCAATATAGTTGGCGTGAAACCACGTTTGCAAGCAGTGGGGTGTTTCCATGTTGTGTCACCATGCCAGTGGGGCATGGAGGAGGGCAGAGAATGGTGGATGTTATGTGGGGCGTGAAAGGGAGGGGGGGGGGGGGGTTGGCCGATATGGCTCTAACGTGGGTGTGATAACGCCAATAGGCGTTTATCTACACATTCTCTAATAAGTTAAACCAAAAGATAATTTTTAACCATAATCCAACAACTAGTTGCTTTTAAACAAACATGTAGTTAAGTTAGTTTTAACCAAAGTATTTAACTTGTAGGATTTGCATATATGAAGTATAATTCCGGTTGAATTTACAGGCAAAGAAGGAGTGTTGTAATCTAGTATAAACATACGAGACTAATTTTGTAACGAGTAGATTAATATTTTTGCTCATGTGGTTTAACCAATTTAACGTATTCAGTTTGAAAAGGAATATTTTGACATATCAAACCTTAAGGTTGCATCTTGTAATGGTTTTGGCCCTTAATACTAACTCCGTTACTTTTTTCTAGTTAAGTGTAGGGTATTATGTTCCTTTTTCACCTTACGGGTTGTGTATGTAAGTTATAAAAATTTCTTTTAATAATTAAGAGACTATTTATGTAATTACTTAAGTTTATTTATTTTTTTTAGATTATTATTTAATAGAATACGTTTTAAATATACAGATTTGTTTTTTTTATAAACGTTGTTCTTAAAATCATTTGTTTTTTAAACCGTCCATCTTTTTTAAGATCGTTCAATTTTAAATTGTTTATTTTGTAAAAATTGTTCTTTTAAAGTTGTTCGTTTTTTTACAATTCACTTAACCATTCTTTTTAAAATCATTCGTTTATTAAACTTTTTTAAAACATCTCGCTTTTTTTTAAATCGTGTATTTTTAAACCATTCTTAAAGTATTTTTTAACAATTCATTTTTTGCCTTTCTTTTTAAAATCGTTTGGTTATTAAACTTCTTTTAAACAATTTGTTTGTTTTAATCATGTATTTTAAAAACTATTCTTTTTCAAATAGTTTGGTTTTTTAAACTTTGTATTATATAATTTACTTATACCCGTTAGCAAAAATAAACTTAAAAATGAACGATTTTAAAAATCAAAAGAATTTATAAATGAACAAGTTTAAACAAATGAACGAGTTTTTCGAATATTAAAAAAGGTGTTTATAAAAAAAAACAAAAGGTATTTAAAAATTATGTTAAAATTATAAGTTTTTAAAAAGTGAATGATTTTAATAAACAAAAAGTCTTAAAAATGAACGAATTTTAACAGTCCAAAAATGAAAGTTTTTAAAAAAGATAAGCGATTCAAATAACGCTTTACAAAAAACTGTTCTAAAATGAATGCTTTAGAAATAAATGGTTTTAAAAATGAATGACTTAAAAAATGAAATGTTTAAAAACATATGATTTTAAAAAGAATGATAGAAATTGAATTCTTGAAATATAAAAAAAAAACTAATGACTTTAAAAGACCAATTATAAAAACAATTGGCCTAAATGATAGACGGCTTTAGAAAGGTAAAAAACAAATGTTTTTAAAAACGATGTTTATAAAAAAAACTAATTGTTAAAGAAAATATGTATATACTTGTATATTTAAAACTTATTTTGTTAAATAATAATCCTGAAATAACACAAATAAAAATATTAAAAGAAATTTATAATTGACATAAACAGCCCCTAAGGTGTAAAAGGATCATAACACCCTTACAATTAACTAGAAAAAAAAATGTAATAGAGTTAGTGTTAGGGACCAAAACCATTATAAAAGACAATCATAGGGTCTTATATGTTAAAAAAATTCATTTTTAGACTGAATGTATTAAACTGGTTAAACCACGTGAGCCAAAATTGTAAGTTACTTTTTTTTTGTAATTACTCTTTCAAACAAATGAATACTAGCATTCTATTAAGTTACATTTGATTGCCGGTTAAAATAAAACCGTAAATGGATTTGTTTAATTTATAAAAGAGTTTATAAGTTGTATTTAATTAATATTATTAACATCTTATTATACATTTAAATACTATATAATCGTTTTACATATATCACCCTTTTGTTTTCTCAAAATACAACACAAAAATCTAGTATAAAAAATTTAGCACAAAACATCCAATACAAAAAAAAAAAAAATCAGCACAAATTATCCAAAACAAAAATTCAGTACAAAAAATTCAGCACAAAAATGTTATAAACATATAAATAAAACACAATGTTTGGGTTCTTAGATGTCATTTTTTATATAGCAACATGATGCTCAAATTAAAAATAAAAATATGCTTGATTTTTTAATGATAAATTTTCTTTTAAAATGTCTTATAAAAATTATAAACATTTAAAGAATAAGGGGTGGGGGAATTTGAAAAAAAAAAAAAGTCTAACATGTGTAGCTATTTTTAAAGTACCTTTACGCTCTCTTTTTTCCTTACACTTTTATTTTATCCATTGATTTGAAAAAATTGAATGCCGATCCTCCATATTTACGTAAGTAAGTTCTATATATTTTATGTAGTGGTTGTGATTGGAAATAAAAAATAATTGTTTACCAGTAAATTTGGTAAGCGATGTTCACCCTCTATAATTTTTAATTTTTTTTATAAAAGTCTCTGTGAAAGAGAGATTATAGAAAGAAAGGAAAAACAAACCACCTGAATTCCCATAAAAATCTTCCCATCCCCACAAACCAAATGGCTAAAAGCTTGCCAAGGACAAACACCATAATCGGTGGCCCTTGGCCACCTATTGTGGACATACCACCTTAGCGTCATGTACGAATGGATGCTATGCTCTTAGGTTAATTTAAGGCTCCGCATAATGGCCCCATTGGATCTTTAGCACCCTGATAGATATATGACTCTTGTATCTTTTTTTACATAAACTATACGAGTCATATATAAATATACGAGTTGAATATCTTTTTTACAAAATTTATATGACTTGTATACAAATATACTAGTCGTATATAGACACATCACCCAACAAAGCATATACGATTTATATATATACATATATACAAGTCGTATATTTGATGTTTGTAATTATGTATAGTAGGGCCCTAATTTACTCTTTCTTTTTGCAAAGACAACTAGAAACTTGAATAAATACCTAGCCCATATAAATGAAAACATAAAAAGGAAAAATAAAGACCATGTTAACTGTTAACACACTGAATCAAACTTCAATCATGTGACCATAACTAACAATCAACTAAACCTAAACTAAAATATAGTTCAATAAAGGTTATAAAAAAATATGGTTGTTAATTACAGCCCCACTTCCTATTTGTATATAAAAAGATGTCACAATAAGGCCATAGTTAATCATCGTATCTCATAGTACTATTCATAGCATTCACATTCAATCTCTTATCTTTCACTTATGTTTGTTTCTAAATTTACATTAAAAATAACTACTTTTTTCTTTATTCTCTATTTTTTAATTAAATAATATTTTTTATACATTTATTGTTACGTTTTCCCCTCTTCCACTCACAATCACTTTAAAAAAATAGAGAGATGACCAAATAGGAAGTTTATTTTGGGTAGGAAGGATAGGAAGCGATAGGATTATGACATGTGGAAAAATTTAAAATAAAAATAAAGGGTATTTTAGTCAATTTTATCCAATCTCCTCCCTTCTTCTTCTCTTTGTAATTTCAAAACCCACCATTTTCAAAACCCACCATCTTCAACATTTTCTTCACTATCTATCTCAATAATCACTACATTATAGTGCGGTTTTCGTCACCAATCAATGATTCAAACACCCAATCAATGTGTTCTTCAACTTTTTTGAAGAAACCCAGTTAAATTTCATAAAATATCTCATTTTTTCCTGTGATTTTGAAGCGAATCACTTGATTCGTTCGATTCGATCGCTGATAAGTATTTCTAACATTCAAATTTCGTCAATCGGTGAAGAAATCTAAAGAAATCGGCTTCGATATATGTAAGAAAATTTTGAATTGCATTTTTACGTTCTAGGTTTTTAAATTGAGTCATTGCGTTTTAAAAAGTAATCTTGGCGGGGGTCCGGGGACAGCGCCCCTGGGAGCAGGGTCCAAGGGGTGGCAGCCCCTGGTAGGGGTGAGCATAAAACCGAAATAACCGAAAAAACCGAACCGAAACAAAAACCGACGCTTCGGTTTTCGGATTTTTAATAACCGAAAATTTCGGTTCGGTTTTCGGATAATCATTTTCAATAACCGAACCGATAAGTTTTAATAGTATACCAAATCTATATATTTTTATATTTAAGTTTTTTAAGTGTTTACCCATGCTACTAAGAATTATTAATTTTATTCTTGTTTGTTAAATATTTATAATAAGAATATTACCATGTTTATTTATCATTAAAATTATCCATTGTTTACAAAAACTAACAAAGTTTAATATAAAAATTAAATGGTTTTCAAAGTATTATAAAAGAACACGTCTTAACAAAAACTTTGGAGAAACATTAAAATAGTTAGAAAGTTAAGTTTATGTGAATAATATTAATTTAAAAGACTAAATATAGTAACAAGATTCTTAAACTTTGAATTATATTTTTAAGTTTTGAATCTTACATAATTTGTTTCAAAAACCGAAAAAAAAAAACCGAAAAACCGAACCGAACCATTGCAAAAACTGAAATAACCGAAACCGAAAAAACCGAAACCGAACGGTTTTTAAAAACCAAAAACCGAACTTTCGGTTACGGTTTTGGTTTTACCCAAAAACCGAACCGAACCGTGCACACACCTAGCCCCTGGCGGGGGTCCAAGGGGCAGAACTCCTTGCTGGGGTCGAGCTGCATCAGAATTTTTTTTTATTAAGTTGCTTTAATAAAACTGTATCAGAAAATTTAATTTCTGGAAATTGGCTCATTTCGTAGACAGTTTTTGATCTCCTACTTCCTGGTTCAGACAATTCAAAGACAAAACATACACTGGTTCAATGCGTTTTAGAGAAACACATTTTTTGAAGTGTTTGTAGTCCATTGCGTTTTAGAGAGACCACTTTCTTTTGTGTTTTTAGGCCATTGCGTTTTAGAAAAAAAAAACATTTTTATGTGTTTTTTGATCCATTGCGTTTTAGAAAAACACATTTGGAAGTGTTTTTAGTCCATTACGTTTTAGGTAAAAGTGTGTTTTTAGTCCATTGCGTTTTAGAAAGAACACTTTCTTTTGTGTTTTTAGGTCATTACGTTTTAGAAAGAACACTTTCTTTTGTATTTTTAGGCAATTGCATTTTAGAAATAAGTTCTTTGTGTTTTCTGGCCATTGCATTTTAGAAATAAGACATTTATTTGTGTTTTTGTACATTGCGTTTTAGAAAAAAAATCATTTTTTTACGTTTTTTGTTCATTGCGTTTTACGCAACTGGGTTTTCGAAAATATAGCAATAGTATACTCGTTTTAAAGATAAAAAAAAAACGCTCGTTTTTTTGGTGCAATTTTTATAAAAAAAAAATAATGTCGTATGAAAAAAGTTATTAACGTTTAAAAACTGGGGGGAATTGGAGGAGAGATAAACTATTGTCCTGAATTGACTAGAATGCCCTTACAGAAACCCACGCGCCTCTTTTTTTTCTCTTCAATTTCACTCATTTAATCTTAGCACTTGATTAAATCAATTGATGGTCAAGATTACTTCCTAGCCAAATAAACTTTTTATTATATCCTAACCCTTAAAAAATATTAAAAAATTTAATAGGGGTGAAAAATGTTTCCATATATTTACAAATAAACAGTTTTATTTTCTCTATCATTCACTCTCATTGATAAACATTCCTTATAATATACGTGATACACTCACAAATATATAAAAGGAAATATTATGAATGCTCTTATGCAAGTAATTTTACGATTTGTTTTTATAAAATATCATTTTAAAATAACCACACTTATCTTTTAAAAGTAACTTACATATCACCTAAAATTGTTTTTTTTTAAACGACAAATATTACTACTACTCTACACCGATAATTTTAAATTATATCTTTGCATAGATTTGAATCTAGAACTTCCTATTTAAAAGACATATGTCTCTACAAAATGAGATATCCCCATACCAAGCATTCTCTAAACAAGACAATCAAAACAAAATTGGAAATCACTTGTAAATTATTAGAGACCCGGAACTTCAAACGTAAATTAAAGTTCATTAGATAAGTGAGATCGAACCTAAACTTTATATACGGAGCTTGATTGTGATCACAAGCCTAAACGAGCCTATATTTGTTATAATATATTTAATAACTTTTATTTAATTTAATAAATCTTGTTACACACAAATATACATATATGCACACTTATGAACATATATAAAAGAATCTATAATTATAAAGATATTTGATAACATGAGAGAATCACCAATTAAAATATTAGCATACATCATATGTAGGGATCACAATCAAACCTGAACTCGCTGGGTAAACCCCGAAACCCAACACATTTGGGACGGGTTTGGGTCGGTTAATCGGGTTTGGGAATAATTTTTACTTTTTTCACGGGTTTGGGACGGGTTTGGGATTTAGTGATATACCCGTTTACCCGACCCAATTACCCGATAAAATGTACCCGTTTACCCGATTGTATACCCAATATAATTTCTTTTATATTATTAAATATGTATATATATGATACATCCATTTGTTTTACAAATATAAGTATTCTATTCCGTATACATTGTAGTTATTTGATATATATTTTTATAATGACAATACAAAATGTAACCGGTTAGTAGTTACCCGATAGATACCCAATGGGTTTTGAGATGAGTATACGCAACGAGTAATCTTTTTAAATTAACGGGTTTACCTGAAACCCGCGGGTATACCCGATACCCGATGGGTATTTACCCACTAAAAACCCGACGGGTTTTGGGACGAATTTGGGACAAGATTATCTAACCGGGTTTGGGTTTGGGATTACCTAAACCCGTCCCAAACCCGACCCATTACCATCCCTAATCATATGAGCTATATTTATTATATGTACTAAGGATGAGCACGGTACCGTCCGGTACCGAAAGAACCGGAACCGAAAATCCTTGAAAGTGGGTACCGGTACCGAATATACCCGGTTCGGTACGGTTCGGTACCGGTACGGTACCGGTATTTGAGGGTAAATATCGGTACCGGACCGGAACCGAACCAGTACCGAAAATGTCAAAAGTCGGTACCGAATCGGTACCGAAAAAGTATCATAAGCATATGTACCATTGTTGGCTACATATATGTACTTACGGGCTACATATCTTTCTAACACTTTTTTTAATTTATAATAGTAATTAAATAATAAAGTTTGATTAATTGATGGTATTTATCTCAGTTTTCTTATAAACGTGTGGTTCTCTCTTAAATCGTACCCTATAAAATATTATAAATGTATACAAATAAAATAACTAACAAATAAAAAAGAAAATGATTCACAAACCAAACTTGAGCTCTACTAAACGAGCCAAACTCGCGCTTGAAATTTACTAATGGGCAAAGCATGAGCTCTACTAAACGAGCCCAGCTTAATCTTTGTTAAATGACCAAGAGCTCAAACTTAGACAACTCGACTTGACTCGTTTACACACAAATCTCAAAATATCTAAATCCATAATGAATGATCACCTGGCGCCTACCGCCTAATACAATAATATTTATTAATTATTAACTATAAGCTATCTCACTCTTAAAGATATAGCCTGATTACCAAAACCCTAACATTATATGGCCAGTATTAATATAGTGTTGTGGCATCATCATTTATATAAGTAAATGAAAACAAAACAAAAAAAAAATTGCAAACTGGTCTGACAATGTGTTAAAAAAGTGTCAAGCTCCCTTGCCACTCTTCCATGGCTGAATAACACCAACCACAACTATTGCTATTATAACCAACAGCAAAATAACTGCGATACACATGCATTTTCGACTTTTGATCTGTAGTTTCTTTGCGGTTTGTAACGCACTTGTCCCCGATTGGACATGATCGACTGTGTTCGTTACCTGAATCAACGTTCACGGGACATAAACGGCCCGACAATGAGGTACAAGTTTTGTTGCACAAGGTACAAATGACTAAGCAGAGGGTCATGTTTTATGTTACATTATTGCTAATAAAAATGCTGTTTAGACCTTTTTTATTGGAACTTAATCCGACAAATCCGAAGCAGTGTACAAATACCGTTGCACAATGTACAAGTCAACGAAGCATGGTTGACTCGGATTTGCAATTTATTGCTCAAAAACTGTTTTTTAGAGCGAAAACGTACCTGGCTTTCGATGTTATCCAATAGGTCTCCTTGAGCCTCTACAAGAACCGCCATATCGAGGTATATCTGGCAATGTCAACAAGTTTTATCACCAAAATAAGCCCCGAGCCAAGGCGGTCAACTATCGGCCTAAGTTGAATAAGTTACATACCTGATGTAGGTCGAGAAGTTTTTTTTCGATTTCCCTAACAGCATCATGTCTTTCTTGAATTTCTTCCAATGTGTTTAGAACCTTTAATAAAAACCGAGTTTTATAAAAATTTAACTGAAAACTGCATAATTCACTCATATATGCGAGTTGCAATTTCTACCCGTTTACTTGGTAATGGGAGGTTATTGAAGTTAAATGGGTGAATTTAAAGTTAACGGGCCAGTTTGGGTTGGGCTTACCTGTCCTCGACCCATTTCTTTCATTGCATTCTGGAAGATTTGCTCACTGTTTCCGGTTTCTATAAGGTTGTTGATAGTCTGCACCGCAAAAATTGAACCATAAAGCTAACAAAGAAAAATGCATTATATATCATAAATTTTGTGTCTGAATTCGGGCTTACCTCTTCATCGGGCCGGGTTCCAGTAACTGCAAAATTATTCAAATTTAGTTAGACTACGTCGTAGAAAACCTAAATGCTAGACTGGTGTTAAATGGGTCTTGTTGACGGGATAATCGCTCAAACTCAAAACGAGCCAGAATTTAAACTTATAGACAACCATAATGTTTAACCTTTTATACCAAACTACAAATTTAGAGCCCAAACCCACAAATTTCGTGTTAGACACATGTGATATCGAAAGCTTACACTACTAGTTTGAGACTAAAAAGTCAAATGTTTGACTCTAAAATATCAAATGTTGACTATAGTGTAAAATCAAACCTGTAATGACTCTTCTTTCAACAACCTCACGGTATTCGTCATCGATCTTTCGTCTTAAGGTCTGAAAATGATATTTTCAAAAAATCAGTGAATACTTAACTAAAAATAGTACATAATATTTTATACCTGAAATTCGATCATTATGTCCCGGAACCTCTTGGTCAAAGCACTGCAAATTATTGGAAAATAGTTAATAAAAACTTTAAGAACGATTTTACAGTCAGATTCAAGTTTACCGACTAAACAAAGTTGATGATCAACTTATGGTTGAGTCATACACAATAATGTTATGACCCCGAGATCTATTGATATAGTTTTTAACATCACTTAGTTTTGCTATTTAAAAATGGGTAGCTACGCGGCTTGTTAACCGTTTACCTTCTATCTCGAGGTAATTTTTTATTTATTTTCTTTATGAAACAAAGAATGATAGCAATGATAACTGAAACGTACTTTGTCATATTTGACCTAGAGCGGTCAACGCCAGTCCCGGGCCCACAACCCGGTTTTTGTCGGTTGGCTAAGTTCTGCGGGCAGTGAGTTAGAAAATAAGTAAACGAAACGAAAAGACGTGTGAGAGTTTCAATCCATTTACTAACGAATGCGTATAAATAACTATGTCTTATGTCAAATATAAAGATAATGTGTAAAGAAAACATGTCAAATTGGTTAAAAACAGACCAAAGGTTATTTCTATATATACAATGACCTATAACACTATGATCAGAAACTTAAATTATTATCCTAATGATATAATGAACATCAACTACCCATTTAACGCATCTGTTAGATTTTTGTGATAATACGAAACACTTTAACTATTTAAAAATATTAATTTATTTTATTTATACACATATGTAAGTTTTTTTGTATATAACTATAATGATTGTTTTATATAAATAACCAAAATATATCATTTAATTACTTTTATTATAATCAAATATAATATTTTCATTATAAAAGATAAAAAAATACTATATTATATAACTAAGATAGTCGTATAGCTACCCAGCCTATTCAAACTCGGTATGTGAAGCTTTTCTTCGAGATAGTTAATTAATGAGCTCCAACTTAAGCTCAAGGTCCGACTCTTTACTCATTTAAGATTGACTTGATTCGAGTTTATAGCTAGCCAATCTTGAGTAGCTCAGCTCGGTTACACTTTAGAAAAGAGTAATACCTCTTTATTGATTGCTTGTATTTTCCCTTTTACAGTTCGTGCAATCTTCCCCACTTCATCATCTTTATCCATACGTTTCCTAATAGCTGGAATTCAAGTAGTATTCACAAATAATCAAATGGCTAAAGATCACAAACTCAAAATCATTCACAAATATCAAAAGGACAAAAACCAACCTTTCATGGAAGATGCTTTTGTCACGGATTTTGATTCCTCGTTAGAATCCTGAGAAACCGATCATCATCAAGATTTCATGAACTCCATTTCATCTATTCAAATGTCGTCTGCAAGTCGATATATGTATTTTTGTTTCATACCTTAAGTTTTTTCAATAAACTCGCAAGCTTATCCACTTGTTTCTCGATATCTTGTATCTACATTTGAAGAACAAAGACAAATTATACCATAAATTGTCCTCTAACGTGTGGATAGTAACGAAAGTAAACCTGTTTGTTAAACGATTCCATTCCCATGTCGGAACTACTTCTTGGAAGTCTTGAAGTCATCTGAACATCATGATCTCTTGGAGGATGCTCTCGGGCATCACTCGCAAATGATTCCTATAAGATGAATGTTTTAGGATTATAATAAAATTTGATAAACGAATACCATATAATCAGAAGAAAAGATATTTGTTTTAGATATCAAGGTTTGAACCAAGTCCTCTCATATAAATTTTTTTGATTTCATCTAGTTCTTTTTATGAAAAAAAGGTCCGAAATTAGAATTTCGCAAGAGCCCTAAAATATATTAAGCCGGAAATATTCATCAAAAAACCCACTTATCATTCATTGAGTGTTGTAAGAATCGCTAGGTGCTAGTCGGCCGGTGGGGTACTGACTAGCAATTAATCAGGATTAACAGAGATTAATCGGAATGAGATTTTATAGGTAATTTTTAGTTTTATATGTATACACACACATTTTTATATGTGTTTTTTAAGTAGACATGTTTTAACACCTTTTTCAACCCATATTTTCAAGTAGATAAGATTAATTGCCGGAATTCACAAGTTTTGGTCAATAATCTAGCCGGAATCGCTAGACTACCACCGATTTTTGGCCAGTTAGGACTGAATTTGACCACGGTGGTCGATTAGATAAAAATTAATCAGTGAACCTCTGACTAGCGATTTATCAACGACTAATCAAAGGCTAGTCAGGATTTTTACAACCATGCATGCATTTACACCAGATTCGGAAACAGGAAGCAATCATACACAAGAGATCAGAACACAAGTTCATAAGATATAAAACATATATAAAAACAAACAAATTAAAACAATTTTTAATTTAAATTCTATCTCAATCACTAACAAACCATGAATATGTAATCAATCAGAGTAAAGAACATGAATATGAACATGAATCAATGACCGAAGAACATGAACACCATAAGAAAAGAATCTTAAAAAGTTATATTCCGACACAAAAATGAAAAATAGTAAAACCCCACTTCAGTTTTGATCAACAACAACAGGATTTATGTTAATAATCAAATCAATTAAACAAAAGCGTTACGAACAATCACTTAAATTTTATAATTACAGACTACTGATCAAGCAATCAAAGAAAACCCACATCATGAACACGTAAAAGAAACCAAAAACTTAATAAAATTAAGGTGTAAAATTGAACTTACACTGAGCAGATCATTCATGGTGATGATATTTGCAGAGTAAAGTGATACGGAAAGAAAACAGGGGTGAATTAGCGTTTAATTAGTTATATATAATAATATATATATACGTGGGATTGCACAGGTGTCCATTGTTGTGTGCTTGGCCGGCGAAAAATAGAAGGAAATTAATATAATGTGATTGTTGTTGCTGATTTCATACAAGAAATAACGTTGCTTTCTATATTGGAGATTCTTTTGTTCTTATTTTAAAGGGCGAGAATATCGAAAATGATTATGGACCCAAATACCCAATCATTCTTATGGACCGTTTTGATATTACTTTTTAGAAATGAGGTGATTTTGGTAAAAAAATATTACATATGGATTAATCAGTTTTGAATATTGAATTTTAATAATCTCAAGTATTTGTCATTGACCACTAAGAGTTCCAACTACAAAAATAATCATTGATATGCCTAATTATTTACATATTGGACTCTAATGGACCCTGACTAACCGAACCCTAACGTCATTAGTCTCTGGTTATCGGAAAAACGTTTTTATTATTATGTTTTTGGCTGTTGTCTATTATGTTTTAGTCTGTTTTCTATTATGTCTTTTATCTGCTATTATCAATTGTGTTTTTATTCTACTTTCCATTGCGTTTTTAGTTTTTAGTTTGATACTCATTGTGTTTTACGTTATGTCCATTGTGCTTTAATCTGTTGTCCATTGTGTCTTTTATCTGTTGTTATTGATTGTATTTTTGGTTTACTTTCCATTGTGTTTTAGTTTCATACTCATTCTGTTTTACGTTATGTCAATTGTGTAATACACATCTGGGTTTTCGAAATTCTTAAAAATCAAATAACGTATAAAAAAGTTACGCACGTTTAAAAAATGAGGGGGAAATAGCATGCGGCTCGCATGTGCATATATTTTTTATATTCTTTGGATAAAATTACCCTTCCCACTTGATTCCTCTTTGGACACTTGTCACTCTATGGTGGCTTCTTACCCTTCTTATTTTTAAACCCTTTGTACGGTAACTCAACCCACTAAAATACATGTCTGTTTATATATTAACGATTAGGATCAATTTCATGCAAACATATAGAATTTCGATAAAAACCTATTATATTTAGTATGTAACTAGCAATAAGACTCGTACGCATTGCGGCGCAGGTACATCGCAAATATTCGAATAGATTAGTCCAAACATTATGTGATGTGTTAACCATGGTTGCACTTTTTTTGTTCGGGTCTCGGTTTTCTTTTTATGGTTGTGTTTGGTTTTGTTTTGTTGCGCCTCCTCTACTACCGGTTGCAGCTCCGTTTGTGTATCCGGGACGAAGTCGGGCTCGCGTAGTGGCGAGCCGAACGCTTATGCCAAACCGAAGGCTTGAGACGACCCGATTCCTCCCATGTTGTGATTCGGGTTCCAACCGTATAGGTTTGGGTCCCATGAGAGGGGTTGGTTCAATAGGCTCATGAAGCCGGTTTGATTTTGATTGTACTCGACAAAACCTGATCCGTAGGGGGTGGGTCGAGTTGGAACCGGAGAAACGGGTTGGCTAGGATTAGTCGTTTGGTTCGTGTCGTCACTAGAACGCGAAGGAACAAACTCGCGGTTGTAGGGATGAATTGTATCAAGAACTAGATTTTTATAGAACAAAGATAGAGAGAAGATGGTGGTAGAGTGTGTAGGTTTTATAAAAAAATGCGTTGAAGAGGTGAATATATATAGAAAATTAAAAGAAATTATTTTTTTTGAAACTCTCCACAATTGTCGTGTTATAATTTTCACCCGACAACAAGATTTTTAACCCATAGTGTCAGCCGTAGTGGTGTGGCCGGGCGCTATGGGGCGCTATGGAGGATTCCGACGGTATATATCGGCCCCCTACGGAGGGGCTTATACTTGATGTTTATACATGCTAAAATACATTCATGCAACCTATTTGTCATTAACTTCGCGAGCCTACCTTAACATGTATAGCGCTATAAGAGTAGCACACGCCCGTTTTGGGGTCATTGTTAAGTAATCATTCTTTACGGACTTATTTGTTTTGATGATAAGATTATGCTAGTGGACACTTAGGTTTGGCTTATAGTTTTTGCATGCTAGTATGATATGTACCTTAGTATACAAATTGCCATGTTGGATTTGAGACTTTATACGTATGCTATGTAAATCAAACTTGTATGCTCACCGACCTTTTTGTGTTGACATATATTTTAATACATGCTGCAGGAAATTGACGATGATATTTGGAAAATCTACTTAGGATGGACTAGAAACGCACCTAAACTTTACTTTATGTATTTCCTTTATGTTAGTCATGTTAAATTGCAAATTGTTGTACTTTCCTTTCAAGACGACTGCATCTTTGAAGTTAGCAATGAAATGAAATTTTGATTATTCAATTATTGTCACATTTTAGTCGTTATGATGTTTTGAGCAATCTCGTTCGTTTCACTCCGATGTTTCCACCATCGGTTAGGGTATGACACACGAAGAGCAATAAAGGAAAAAACGAACACAAGGAGGAAAGCGGACACAAGTGGAAAGGCACAAGCATTCCTTGGAGTCAAATCGAGTTAAAAGCGCTCGCACGGGCGTAGGTTAACGTTTTTACCGATCTAAAGGTTAATTTTTTTATACTTATGCATTTTCAATTATTCATTTTTAAACAAAGTATTAAAATTATTGTATTTTATTAATATGGTTTTATTTTAAAAATTATATTGTGTAGGTACTAATCGAATAAGATATGGTTTTTGGAACTAACTTACACAACAATTTTTTCATTTGATGCAATGCGGACCATATCGACTTCTCCATTCCATTAGTTCTAAATTTAGAGTGCGAACACAAAAATTGGATGGTTTGCGGGTTTCTATCAATAAGCATGGAATAATCGTCCTAGTGGTGCAAATGATGAAAATGTTTTGTCAGCGAGTATTGAACAATCCACTAAAAACATGGGGCATTTCATACATGAGTCCGTATGAAGTATTAAAAAAAACGTGAAAAGTGGAAAGTGGTGTCTAATGAGGTATCACAAGCTAAAAGATCTTAAACGAGCGCGTTATAGAGTTATAGTGTTAGTGCTTCCAATGCACAGTGTATTATCAATATAAACGATGAAACCGGGTTCGAAGATAAAGCTCCAACTCCTTAACCAGATATGCCAATTGAAAGGAACTACGCCAAAAAGCATCAGCTGCAAAAGCTTCGGGTTTGAAGAGAACGGCCTCAAGCGATTTTATCAAAAAATAATGCACTTCTTCTCAATTTTAACGAGTTTAAGGATATTCAAGCGAAGAGGTACAAAAAAAGATAAAAAGAAAAGGAAGACGTCGCGGCGAGGGAAATGGAGAGGTTGTAGTTGGATAGGAAACGACTCGAAATAGAACTACAACAACACGAGCTTGAAGAGTTCCGAATCATGACAGCCAACATTAAAAGCCTACCAGAATGAGATCGTGCGGTGAAGTAAAAAATGAAAGACAAGATTATGACAAAATGGTTAGAAGGAAATGCACCGTCGTAGTATTTTTTATTTAAATTATATCATTTTTTTTAAATTCTAATGAAAACTTTTGTTTTTTATGGATTAGTATTAAAAAAAAGGAAGGGAGAAGGGGGAGTATTAGGAAGGGGATCACACCCTTAGACTATGGGGTGTGGGGGGCTTGGGTTGGGGGCATTGCTCGATACGTGGCGAGTGTGGGTTTCACCAGACCACCCCAAAAAATGGGGTGTGGAAGCGGCATGGCCAGGCGGCGTTAGGGTGCCATGTTGATTTTTTATATTTTTTTATATAGTTGACATTTATATAATAAAACACAAACCTATATTAATTTAAAAAAAAAGTTACATAACATCCTAAAAAATTAAAAAAAAAACTACTTATTAAATCCTAAAAAATTAAAAAAGTAGTTACTAAATCCTAAAGAAAAATTACAAAGTTCGGTAAATATTAAAGTGGGGAACCCACTTAAATTCCGAATTCCCATCGTACCTCCACTCGATCTTCGCGATCTCCACTCGGTCGTCGTGGGTTAAGTCGCCCGCAGGGACACGATCGAAACAAAGTTTAAACCGATCTAACTTCGGTTTGAGTTCACACCACTTGTGTGGCACGCGTTTATTTTGTGATGCGCGTTCCCAACGTGTTGTTGGTATTGCTGGAACGCTCGTCCCCAATACGCGGTTTGACCGTGTTGTAGCGTACGTTGTGCATCGATAATCGATGTCACAAGTGCGATCTCCTCCTCCTCTTTCCAATGCACCATGTTTGGTTTTTTGGTGTGGGTTTGGTTGAATAAGATTTGTTATTCAGTGTGGGTTTGGTTGAAGAAGATTTGTAAATAGTTGTGGAAAAAATGAAGTTTGAGATGGGTATTTATAGGTAAAAAACTGTAATTTTTTTTTAAATTCGATTTTTTTACTTCAAAACCACCATCCCCAACGAATAGAGCAAACGGCTAGCCCATTATTGCTGATTCAAACATTAATTGTGAAACATTTAAGAATAATGAAACATTTGAGAATAATGAATCTCTTGAATCATTTAACAATGAGACAGAACATCAGACATCACAGGTTGAACAAGCACATGTCAGATATGAACTTCCTTCGAGAACGAACAGGGGGGTACCTCCTAAAAGATACACTCCTGAAAAGGAAGCTTGAAGTTCCAGATATCCGATGGCAAACATAGCAAAAGGGAACTTATCACCAGAAGCCCAGACCTTTACCACCTCTCTATACTCTGAAGAAATTCCAACTTCTGTAGAACAAGCTTTAGAGTCCAAAGAATGGAGAGAGGCAATGAAAACTGAAGTGGATTCATTAAGCAAAAACGACACATGGGAAAGATGTATTCTTCCCCATGAAAAAAAAGCAGTGGGATGTCGTTGGGTCTTCACTATAAAACACAAGCCAGATAGAACTATCGAAAGATACAAAGCTCGGCTAGTTGCAAAAGGCTATACTCAAACGTACATGATCGACTATTCCGAGACTTTTTCTCCTATAGCCAAGATTGATACAATCAGAGTTCTCCCCTCTATAGCTGCAAATAAAGGATGGCCTCTCCATCAATTCAACGTGACAAATGCTTTCCTGCATGGAGAGATTAAGGAGGAAGTCTATATGGACCCCCTCCTGGATTCATGGAAAGTTCTAATCCAAGAGAAGTGTGTCGTTTGAAGAAATCCTTATATGGAATAAAGCAGTCTCCTCGAGCCTGGTTTGGCTGGTTCACTTTAGCCATGAAGAAATATGGCTTTAAACAGAGTAATTCGGACCATACTCTATTCCTTAAATGGAAGGTAAACTCGTAACCTGTAACGCCCAACGTCTCTAAACTTTAAGATTTTGTCAAGATTAGTCCCTGAAGATTTTCTATTTGTCATTTTAACCTAATCTATGTGGAAGTCTATGATATATATACTTGAAATGCCTAAGTCTACGTGTAGAATGTCTATTTCTTTGGAGAGTCTATGTCTATATGTTGGAATGCCTAAACTCTATATCTGAAATGCCTAAATCTATGTTGGAATGCCTAAATCTATGTTGGAATGCCTAAACCTATGTTTGGAATGTCTAAATCTATTTGGTGTTTGACTCCTTAGACTCGCGAAACTTGATTCTTGGTTGAACGAGAGACTGGAGCCTTGACACTGGCGGAATCTATTAACCTTGAAACTTTTGATGTATACGATATAATCTAAATATTCTATAATACGCAACGTTCAATCTAACTCGCAAAAACGGATCAAAGACGGGAACGCGGCAAGGTTGGATTGGCCAGAGTGACAATACGATCGGATTGCCACCCGACCGGATTGCCACCCGACCGGATTGCAACCCGACCGGATTGCCACCCTATCGGATGACCACCCGATCGGATGACCACCCGATCAAGCCACCACCCTATCCATGTTACACCGCCTCTTTTCCCTCTCAGACTATAAATAGGAGCTGTCACACCAGACCTTCACTGATGTGACAACCCTGCTCGACTCAGACGCACAAGCACCTTTCTTCTTCATTTTCTTGGCTATTCCGGTACGTTTTAAGCTAGATTCTTGTACTTTCTTGATCTACACTTCACCCTCTACGTGATTCACCTTTGAAATCACACTTTTCACTGTGAAATCTCTCAGATCTGAGTTCTTGAGGATGATGTCATCATGGTGGTTTGTACGAACTACTATGTGATGACATTTCTAGCAAGATCAGGCTCGGATCTAAGGTATTTCATGCTTTTTCACACTAAATCCAAGCTAAATCTAGACTTTTTCATATAAAACTTGAGTACCTTCATCTTTTCCTCAAAATTTTTACTCTAAATCGGTGGAAACTGAGTCTAAACGGATTATAGGCTTGATAAATGGCCTAGAGTCGGCTTGGATCTGAGTTATTACCAGTAAGGATGAGCATGGAACGGATTCCGACATAAACTTATTACGGACAGACGACTGATCGGACAGGGGTGATTCCCACCCGATCAGAACAGCTGTGTGCTAATGAGGTTTCTATTGTCACAGTACGTGCCGTGCCGTCACCATTAAGCTAGAAACTTAGAAATTTTACAAAATGATAAACAGGAACAAGGGTCACCCGATTGAGCGGCAACCCGTCCGATCAGACAGCCACTCTATCAGGTGACACTTGCGCTTTTGCCTTGGAACTTTGAAATCTTTCAACACTTAGTAAGACTTGGAAGTCTTGATCGAGTGGCAACCCGATCGGACAGCCGTCCGATCGAGCAGCCATCCGATTGAGATGATCAAGATACTAAACATTCGGATCGAGTGGCAACCTGATCGGACAGCCGCCCGATCGGGCAGCCACCCTATTCCCCTCACTTTGCAACTTCTAAAGCAAGTGGCAACCCGATCGGATGACCATCCGATCGGGCAGCCGTTCGTTTCCTCACACACCTGTCATCCAATTGACTGGCAATCCAATCGGATAGCCATCCGATCGGACAACCATCTGATCCAGTGACAGTTTCCAACACTTTAGTCAATCTCGTTATTCTGCCCAACTCTTATCCTATTGTAATCTAATCAGGCTAATCTTAAAAGAGCTCCCTTTGATCCAATAACAGTTGCGACTGTTAAGCAATCACTGTGAGTATACTTGATCCCCTTTTTACTCTTAAACTTTGGGGTGTAACATGTATTCTATTTAAACTCGAATCTTTTGCAACTAAACTCTATTCTATGTGTATGTGAAAACTTGTGTATTCTAGTATTCTATTTTGTGCTAAGTGACGTTTAATCCAGGGTGTGTAGTTCCGCCTTAACAATAGTAGCGCTATAGGAGGTGCACCTCTCCCATTATTCTCGGGGCGTATTGTTATGAGGATTCTAGTTTACCTTGAGTCTTGGGTAAACACTAAAGCATCAGGATACTTGGGCTATCACTGCATGGACTGCGACACTAGCATGGCTGAAACTATTTTTATTGCTTACATTGTGGATATGAGTTGTTTTAATCTACTATTCTATTATCAAACTTGTATACTCGCCAATAATTTTGTATTGATATTTTAATACATGTTGCAGGCTGAAAGGTTGCGATGGAACATGGAAATCAAGCTAGGAGATGCTTAGAAACGTCGCCTAGTTAATCTAGTTTTTGAACAATTTGATAACTTTTATTTGGTGATGTAAACTTGATGATACTTGATTGTTGGTTGTTAGACAATTTACATCATGAAATCTATTTAATTCTATCGAAATATCTAGTGTTATGGAACTTCGTGAGCAATCTGAACGCTTAGTGCTCGCACCCCGATGTTTCCGCCATCGGTTGGGGTGTGACAGATTGGTATCAGAGCCATAACTATAGGGAATTAGGATGAGTAGGAATGCTTTCCCTAGTCTATAGTTCTAGGAAGTTTGACTCTTATTTGTTGTTTAAGACTTATGCATTCTTCCGTATCTGCTTCCTAGCAACATATATTCCTGTTAAACTCACATGCCTTTCCTAAGGCTAACATAATGTACACTTTATAGTTTGAAAACACTGTTACTCAGTGTTTATATTTTGCACGAGATTTACTCTCAAGTCAGGAGTGACATCCGAACCTTGATGGTAAAATCTCCATATAATTCTAGTAGGTCTTGTCTGCGGATAAGTACCAACGCTACTTAGGGTACGATGTTGTCAAGTTAGAGGTGAAACTCAGATCTTGATAACTAGTCCCACTCCTTGATTTTTATGTCTCGCCAAAGTCTCGTGACTTCCAATCAATTAGGAACGTGGAATGGCTAAAAAGACGGATAACGTAGGCCTAACATCGATGACGTATTTGTCCAAGTAAGTCAAGACACGTTACCTCAATTCGAAAGGGGTTCGAATCGCTTTGGTTAGTCTCCGTTCCTCTACCCGGAACAATCCAATGTTTTATAAGCCTATCTTTTATGCTATCTCGATTTTTATGGATGTGGTTTTAAGCTCGAATCGTCGTTCATTTTGGCAAACTTTTACACTACTCACACGTGTGTCCGCAACCTAATACGTTAATTCTAATCTCAGATCGAACTAAATTTACAAAGCTTTACCCTAGGTGATTAAACAATGTGATAATGTGTTTCTAAGGCACTAGACGTAACATGGCATGGAATACGAGGGAAAAGTGATGTGTCCGAAACATGGTGGATACGCCGCTGGTACTTCCTATATATAAGTGTTTCTGACATGTTACCAACTTTCGTACCAAGTGCCATGCGAAACTTAGTGTTTGTTGTTGAATTCAAAACTATGGAAGGCCTATTTGTGTACTCTATGTGAAATCTATGAGAAGTCTATCGTATATTCTAGTGAAATCTATGTGTAAACTACGTATGTATGGATTGAGAAACAAAATACGAAACGTAGCCTAGCACTGAAGACGAGGGAGAAAGTGGCATGTCCGAAACATGGTGGATACGTCGTTGGTACTTCCTATATATAAGTGTTTTTGCCATACTGCCGAACCTTCGTACCACGCGCTAAGTGAAGCTCGTAGTTTTGTAGGCTCGGTTTGAAGTTGTGAAGTCTATTTGGGTTGATCTATGACGTAAATCTACTCGGTCAATCTATGTGGAGAGTTTGTTTAATGAAGCATGACACCAACGAGACGGAGGCGGCATGATTGAAGCATGGTGGATACGCCGCTGGTACTTCCTATATATAAGTGCTTCCGTCATGTTGCCAAACTTTCGTAAAACGTGCCATGTGGAAATTTGTCATTGTGAACTGTGGTGAGATTGTTAACTCTAATCTAAGTTAAACTATTGGTTAATCAATGTGGATTAGTTGGGTCAATCTATGTTAATTAATCTATTTTAATTAGCCTAATGTTGTGGTTGGCAAAGTATGACATCGATGACAAGGGGGAAGTGGCGTGATCGAAGCATGGTGGATACGCCGCTGGTACTTCCTATATATAAGTGCTTCTGTCATGTCACCTAACTTTCGTAATACGTACCATGCGGGATTTCGCTGGTTGAGAATTGTGAATACTAAATCTATGATTAACCTATCAAAGTCTATGGAGAGTCTATTGAAATCTATGGCAATCTATTGAATGTCTATCGAATCTATTGAAGTCTATTGAGTTTATTATAGACTATTTGAAGCCTATCGTAATCTATTGAGATCTATGAAAGTCTATGCTAATCTATGATGAGTGTGGATTACAACATGTAACATGACATCGAGTACGAGGTGGAAGTGTTGTGTCCGAAGCGTGGTGGATACGCCGCTGGTACTTCCTATATATAAGCGCTTCTGACATGCTGCCAAGCCTCGTACAACATGCCATGCGAGGGTCGTAGGTTGTGGTGATAAATCTATTAAATCTATCGGATTAGTCTACATGTGTGTTGTGATAATTTTGAGTGTTCTGTTTGGCAATTGCGACACGTAACATGACGCCGAATACGGGGTAACAACGATGTGCCCGAACCGTGGTGGATACGCCGCTGGTACTTCCTATATATAAGCGTTTCTGACACAGTCGTCAAGCTCCGTACAACGCGCAGTGCGAAGGTCGTGGGTTTGCGGTATCTATAAGAACTTTGTGAAGTTTTGAGTCCTAGTCTACCACGCGTGAATCTATGTTAGTCTATGTTAATCTAGACTTATACGATCCTTTTGTTGGATCTTTTAGATGTCTTCTCGAAAGTTATCCGACACTCTCAAGAGATCTAGGGAGAAGTCTTAGAAAAAGATGATGTCCTTCATGGCCGACCAGATTGCTCGAGTCGTGCCAAAGATTGTCTCTGAGCTCCAAGGATCAAACACTCCTCCATCCTTTATGGACTCAAAGGCCGAAAAGCAAGGGTCTACTAAGTTCAACTACAAACATTTCATCTCTTGCAATCCTAAGCCCTTCACGGGCAGTGATGGGGTGACTGCTATGCTCGAATGGTTCGACAGCGTCGAAGTTACCTTCATTAACAGCGAGTGCCCAGAGCATTTAAAGACTAGGAGTGCAACTGGAATGTTTCAAGGCAGAGCGTTGGAGTGGTGGTCGAATGAAAGGAATATCCGTTCTAATGAAGAAGCCTATGCTCTTCCGTGGGCTGAGGTGCAAGAACTCATGATGCTCGAGTTCTGCCCTCCTCATGAACAACTCAAGCTTGAAGAAGAGTTTTGGCATTTAAAGCAAGTTGGTGATGACAACTTGGCTTATACTACCCGGTTTAAGCAGCTAAGTCTTATCGTCCCTCACTTGGTTTCAACTCCTAAGCGGATGATAACCAAGTACATCATCGGCCTACCTCCTGCTATGCGTGATTCCATTGAAGCAGCTCAACTTGATACTATTGAGGAAGTCTACCGTCTAGCCACAAGTTTGAACAACAATCGTGTGCGCGATAAGCAGTTTGCTACCCCTGCACCTTCAAAGTCTGCTAACCAAGTTACCCAGCAGCCAAGCGGCAGCAAGAACAAGAAGAGGAAATCTCAGGGTTCGGGATGTAATGCTATTATCCCTGCTGCTAACCCTGCTACGAAACCTGCTCCTACTCCTGCTGCTGCTAACCCTGCGGCTCGCGAAGCGAAGAATCGATACACTGGGTCATACCCCAAGTGTCCAACTTGCAAATTTCATCACCTTACTTCTTCTGCATGTCGTCTGTGCACCAATTGCAACCGCTATGGTCACACGACTCCCTAGTGTCGCCAAGGTAATCCAGCTCAGCAAGCCCCAACCCAGGCAGCTTTACCAGCACCTCCAGCTCCTCTACAGAACCCTAAGCCGGTCAATGCTGTTCGTGCATGTTTCCAGTGTGGGGATACTACGCATCTTCATAATCGTTTCCCTCAGCTGAACCAAGACCAACAAGCAGCCGCTCGTGGACGAGCATTCAATCTCAATGCAAATTAGGCTCGCAACAACAATGACGTGGTGAATGGTATGTTTCTCGTTAATGACCTTTATGCTTCGATCCTATTTGATACTGGTGCCGATAAAAGTTTTGTGTCCGTGGAATTTGAGTCTTTGATAAATGGTACACGCTCTAAGTTTCCAGAGGCGTTCTCTGTTGAGGTCGACAATGGTAAGTCGATCCTTGTTCAATCTATTGTGCATGATTGTTCACTGACTCTTAACGATCACGTATTCTCTATTGATCTCATACCCATGCGTTTGGGTAGTTTTGATGTCATTATCGGTATGGATTGGTTGCGTAAGAACCATGCCGAGATTGTTTGTCATGATAAGCTTGTTCGTCTTCCTCTGTCGTCTGGTGATGTTCTGAATGTCTATGGAGACCGACCTTCGAAAGGACTGAGGCTGATGTCATGCACACAGGCGAGCAGAAGTTTACGTAAACAGAACCCTGCCTTCTTGGCCCACGTGGTGGAGCAAAAGGGCAAGGGGAAGAACATAAACGATGTTCCAGTTGTGTGTGATTTCCCCGATGTCTTTCCCAAGGATTTACCCAGTCTACCTCCTCCTAGGTCTGTCGACTTTCGTATTGATCTTGTACCTGGTGCGACTCCTGTCGCCAGGGCTCCCTATCGTCTTGCACCTTCCGAGATGCAAGAGTTATCTAGCCAACTACAGGAATTACTCGACAAGGGCTTTATTCGTCCGAGTACCTCTCCGTGGGGTGCTCCCGTTTTATTTGTCTAGAAGAAAGATGGTTCTTTTCGTATGTGCATCGACTACCGTGAACTTAACAAGCTGACCGTGAAGAATCGTTACCCTTTACCTCGCATTGATGATTTATTTGACCAACTACAAGGCGCGTCCTGTTTCTCTAAGATCGATCTTCGATCTGGATATCATCAGTTGCGTGTTCTCAAAGACGATATTCCTAAGACTGCGTTTCGCACTCGATATGGACACTACGAGTTCGTGGTCATGCCTTTTGGCTTGACCAACGCACCTGCAGTGTTCATGGACCTTATGAATCGTGTTTGTAAACCATATTTGGACCGTTTTGTTATAGTCTTTATTGATGATATCCTTATTTATTCTAAATCTAAGGCAGATCATGCTCGCCATCTACGTATTATGCTCGAACTTTTACGTGGTGAACGTCTGTACGCTAAATTTTCTAAGTGTGAGTTTTGGATTGATGAAGTGCAGTTTCTTGGTCATATTGTTAGTAGTCGGGGTATTCATGTTGACCCTTCTAAGATTGAGGCAGTGAAGAATTGGAGTACGCCTAAGTCTGTATCCGAAATACGTTCCTTCTTGGGATTGGCGGGTTATTACCGCCGGTTCATCGCAGATTTCTCAAAAATCGCTGTTCCTCTTACTACTCTAACCCAAAAGGAGAAACCTTTTGTTTGGGGTCCTGAACAAGAGGAATCCTTTCAAACCCTTAAGAACCTTTTGTGTAATGCTCCTGTTTTAACCTTACTCGATGGGAATGATGACTTTGTGGTATACTGTGATGCCTCGAACTGAGGTTTGGGCTGCGTGCTCATGCAGCGGGACAAGGTCATTGCATACGCCTCTCGTCAACTCAAAGTGCATGAGAAAAACTACACTACTCACGATCTGGAGCTTGGTGCAGTTGTGTTTGCGTTAAAGATATGGCGACACTACTTGTATGGTGCCAAGTGCGTGGTTTTCACTGACCATAGAAGTCTGCAACATATCTTCGACCAAAAAGAACTGAACATGCGACAGAGACGTTGGGTGGAATTGCTTAACGACTACGACTGCGAAATTCGCTACCATCCTGGCAAGGCGAATGTAGTAGCCGATGCTCTTAGTCGTAAAACTCATGTGAGTGCTATTCGTATCTCTAATGACCTCCATGCACATATTCGTGACGCCCAGTATTCATCAGTAAATGAAGGAAGTTTAGAAGAAGAAATCCACGACGCCAGGATTGACCAACTTGAAACTAAACCTAACGGACTGCAGTATTACCTAAATCGCATCTGGGTGCCATATCGTGATAACCTCCATGAGCTCATTATGAAGGAGGCTCACAAATCCCATTACTCCATTCATCCAGGTGCCGACAAGATGTACCATGATTTGCGTACAATTTATTGGTGGCCTGGTATGAAGAGGGACATCGCTTTATATGTCTCTAAATGCCTTACTTGTATGAAAGTTAAGGCTGAACATCAACGTCCCTCAGGACTCTTAGAGCAACCAAAAATCCCAGTTTGGAAATGGGATAGCATCGCTATGGACTTTATTACTAAGTTACCCCGTATACTCGCCGGTCATGATAGTATTTGGGTGATTATTGACCGTCTGACTAAGTCAGCCCACTTTCTTCCTATTCGCGAAGATTACAAAGTGGAGAAACTTGCTAGGATCTATACCGATGAGATTATATGCCGTCATGGCATTCCTCTTGACATAATCTCTGACCGTGATGGTCGTTTTACTTCACGTCTTTGGCAAACATTTCAGTCCGCTATGGGTTCGCACTTGAATCTTAGCACGGCCTTTCATCCTCAGACGGATGGACAGACCGAGCGTACTATTCAAACCCTAGAGGACATGCTCCGTTCTTGTGTCATCGACTTTGGCGGTAACTGGGATGTATATTTACCATTGATAGAATTCTCGTACAACAATAGCTATCATTCCAGTATTCAGATGGCCCCTTTCGAAGCTTTGTATGGACGAAAATGCCGATCTCCTCTCAGCTGGCATGAGGTTGGGGAAAAGCGGTTCACTGGCCCTGAGATTATTCAAGAAACGACGGATAAGATTCTTCAAATCCGTGATAACTTGATCAAGGCTAGAAGCAGACTAAAGAGCTATGCTGATAAAAGGCGCAAGCTTCCGGAATTTGCTGTTGGTGACCGAGTTCTACTCAAGGTATCTCCCTGGAAGGGAGTGGTTCATTTTGGTAAAAAGGGAAACCTCGCTCCTCGCTATGTAGGTCCTTTCGTGATACTTGAAAGGATTGGCAAGGTGGCGTACAGACTCGACTTGCCACAAGAACTAAACAATGTGCACCCGGTGTTCCACGTGTCCAATCTACGTAAATGCCTAGCCGACGAGGAACTGCAGGTTCCCCTTGAAGACTTGCAAATAAATGAAGTTGTCCAATTTGTGGAGAAACCGGTCGAAATCATGGATCAAGCTGTCAAGCGTCTAAGGCGCAGCAAAATTCCCATTGTTAAGGTTCGATGGGAAGGAAAGCGTGGTGCCGAATTCACTTGGGAGTTGAAAAGTGATATGAAAGCCAAGTACCCGCAGCTCTTCAAGCAGTCTTCGTCTAAGATTTCGGGGACGAAATCTCCTAAAGGAGGGGAGACTGTAACGCCCAGCGTCCCTAAACTTTAAGATTTTGTCAAGATTAGTCCCTGAAGATTTTCTATTTGTCATTTTAACCCTAATCTATGTGGAAGTCTATGATATATATACTTGAAATGCCTAAGTCTATGTGTAGAATGTCTATTTCTTTGGAGAGTCCATGTCTATATGTTGGAATGCCTAAACTCTATATCTGAAATGCGTAAATCTTTATCTGAAATGCGTAAATCTATGTTGGAATGCCTAAACCTAAGTTTGGAATGTCTAAATCTATTTGGTGCTTGACTCCTTAGACTCACGAAACTTGATTCTTGGTTGAACGAGAGACTAGAGCCTTGACACTGGCGGAATCTACTAACCTTGAATCTTTTGATGTATACGATATAATCTAGATATTCTATAATACACAACGCACAATCTAACTCGCAAAAACGGATCAAAGACGGGAACGCGGCAAGGTTGGATTGGCCAGAGTGACAATCCGATCGGATTGCCACTCTGGCCGGATTGCAACCCGACCGGATTGCCACCCGACCGGATTGCAACCCGACCGGATTACCACCCGACCGGATTGCCACCCTATCGGATGACCACCCGATCGAGCCACCACCCTATCCATGTCGCACCGCCTCTTTTCCCTCTCACATTATAAATAGGAGCTGTCACATCAGACCTTCACTGATGTGACAGCCCTACTCAACTCAGACGCACAAGCACCTTTCTTCTTCATTTTCTTGGCGATTCCGGTACGTTTCAAGCTAGATTCTTGTACTTTCTTGATCTACACTTCACCCTCTACGTGATTCACCTTTGAAATCACACTTTTCACTATTAAATCTCTCAGATCTGAGTTCTTGAGGATGATGTCATCATGGTGGTTTGTACGAACTACTATGTGATGTCATTTCCAGCAAGATCCGGCTCGGATCTAAGGTATTTCATGCTTTTTCACACTAAATCCAAGCTAAATCTAGACTTTTTCATATAAAACTTGAGTACCTTCATCTTTTCCTCAAAATTTTTACTCTAAATCGATGGAAACTGAGTCTAAACGGACTGTAGGCTTGATAAATAGCCTAGAGTCGGCTTGGATCTGAGTTATTACCAGTAAGGATGAGCATGGAACGGATTCCGACATAAACTTATTACGGACAGACGACTGATCGGACAGGGGTGATTCCCACCCAATCAGAACAGATGTGTGCTAATGAGGTTGCTATTGTCACAGTACGTGCCGTGCCGTCACCATTAAGCTAGAAACTTAGAAAGTTTACAAAATGGTAAACAGGAAAAAGGGTCGCCCGATCGAGCGGCAACCCGATCGGACAGCCACTCTATCAGGTGACACTTGCCCTTTTGCCTTGGAACTTTGAAATCTTTCAACACTTAGTAAAACTTGGAAGTCTTGATCGAGTGGCAACCCGATCGGACAGCCGTCCGATCGAGCAGCCATCCGATTGAGATGATCAAGATACTAAACATTCGGATCGAGTGGCAACCCGATCGGGCAGCCACCCTATTCCCCTCACTTTGCAACTTCTAAAGCAAGTGGCAACCCGATCGGATGACCATCCGATCGGGAACCCCTTCGTTTCCTCACACACCTGTCATCCAATCAATTGGCAATCCGATCGGATAGCCATCCGATTGGACAACCATCCGATCGGACAACCATCCAATCCAGTGACAGTTTCCAACACTTTAGTCAATCTCATTATTCTGCCCAACTCTTATCCTATTGTAATCTAATCAGGCTAATCTTAAAAGAGCTCCCTTTGATCCAATAACAGTTGCGACTGTTAAGCAATCACTATGAGTATACTCGATCCCCTTTTTACTCTTAAACTTTGGGGTGTAACATGTATTCTATTTAAACTCGAATCTTTTGCAACTAAACTCCATCCTATGTGTATGTGAAAACTTGTGTATTCTAGTATTCTATTTTGTGCTATGTGCTGTTTAATCCAGGGTGTGTAGTTCGGCCTTAACAATAGTAATGCTATAGGAGGTGCACCTCTCCCATTATTCTCGAGGGGTATTGTTAGGAGGATTCTAGTTTACCTTGAGTCTTGGGTAAACACTAAAGCATCGGGATACTTGGGCTATCACTGCGTGGACTGCGACACTAGCACGACTGAAACTATTTTTATTGCTTACATTGTGGATATGAGTTGTTTTAATCTATTATTGTATTATCAAACTTGTATACTCGCCAATACTTTTGTATTGATATTTTAATACATGTTGCAGGCTGATAGGTTGTGATGGAACATGGAAATCAAGCTAGGAGATGCTTAGAAACGTTGCCTAGTTAATCTAGTTTTTGAACAATTTGAGAACTTTTATTTGGTAATGTAAACTTGATGATACTTTATTGTTGGTTGTTAGACAATTTACATCATGAAATCTATTTAATTCTATCGAAATATCTAGTGTTATGGAACTTCGTGAGCAATCTGAATGCTTGGTGCACACACCCCGATGTTTCCGCCATCGGTTGGGGTGTGACATAACCTGTCTAATTACTTATGTTGATGATATGATAATCACAGGTAATGATGAGGAAGAGATGACAAAATTGAGAACAAGCCAGTTCAAAGAATTTGAAATGAAAGATCTGGGGAGACTTAAATACTTCCTTGGAATTGAAGTCTTGAGGTCCAAACAGGGAATTTTTATCCACTAAAAGAAACATATCCTTGATCTGCTGGCAGAAACATGAATGATTAATTGCAAACCTGTGGACACTCCTATGATGGTGAACCAAAAACTCTATATAGAAGAAGGAGTAAAGTTGGCTGACAAGGAAAGGTATCAATAGATAGTAGGGAAGCTAATCTACCTGTCACATACCCGTCCAGACATCGCTTATGCAGTAGGAGTTGTGAGCCAGTTCATGCATCAACCCCAAATTTCCCACATGGAAGCCGTATTTAGAATCATCAGATATCTCAAAGGGACACCCGGTCATGAAATTATGTTCAGAGTAAATGGACACCTAGAAACCCAAGTTTATACTGATGCAGACTAGGAGGGAGACAAAGGAAATAGAAGGTCAACATCACGTTACTTTACACTCGTTGGTGGAAATCTTGTTACCTGGAGAAGCAAGAAACTGAAAGTGTTAGCCCTCTTGAGTGCTGAAGCAGAATTTCGGGGAATATCACGAGGTCTAGCAGAGGCATTGTGGATACGAAAGATCTTGAGTGAATTTGGATATCCTCCAACTCAAGCAAGTAAAATCATGTGCAATAATAAGGCGGCCATTCAGATTTCAGAAAATCCAGTTCAACTTGATCGCATGAAACATGTTGAGGTGGATCGACACTTCATCAAAGAGAAACTAGAAAACGGGATCATTGAGCTTCTATTTATCCAGTCAGAAGACTAGCTCGCAGATATATTAACGAAGGCGGTCAATGGGAAAATTTTTATGCATTGTCTTGGCAAGTTGAATATTGGAAACCCCACTACTCAACTTGAGGGGGAATGTTGAAATATTCTTTGGGATCAGTTTCCATCATTTCCCAAAATAGTTTATTGACCACCTACAATCAAGGAGGCTACGTTCTAGGCTTGGCTAATTGACAACCAATCTTTTTAATGTCCTTTATCAAATTTCCTTGTATAGAAAATTTGAGTAGACTATTTATTCCTATACATTGGGTTCATGAATTATTCAAGAAATACAACAATTATCAATCCAATTCCTTGTCATTCCTCTGATTATCATGCTTAACAATCTCCCACCAGGCAATCCAAGCCAGCCACCTAAGATCCCCCCCCCCCCCCCGCCCAATGCTAGGCTTTAAAGCCACGCCAGGGGGGCAACATCGTGGCCAACGCTAGCCCGAGGTGGTTTAGCCAGCGTTGCCTGGCATCCCCCGCCCCAACCAACATGTAACGCCTTGCTTTTGTAACTTTCCTTATTTAGCAAGTTTGATTGTATTTCTATTTATAGAAACTGATATTCTCTTTGTATTCGTCTTTTCATCTCAAACATTGAAATCTGAGACTTGAATCATAGTAAAAGCTTGATCTTTTATACATCTTGTTGTACATAATTCGTAAATACTTGATATACAATCGTTACATACTTGATCATACATATATACTTGATACAATTATACGTAAACTCATACTTGTTTACACACACAAAATTCATTTATACATTCATACATTACACTATTGCATTACACTTACACGTTTAAGACAATTAAAACCGACAAAATACGCGAGATCAACAAACTTGAATTTCGAACAAAAGGTAACGATCCATCTCGTGCGAAAGGCCCTCTCGCACGAGAGACCCCTGTCGTCCGTAATCACCTGTTGTCACAAATCAGTTCTCAGCCTATAAATACCAACCCACTTCTTCATTTCCAACCTTCACAACTCCGAATTCTCTCTAGATTTCTGGTTTCACACTTCTCAGCTGAAACATGTTCCAGCAACACAAACACTCTACTTCCTTCTAATTTCTTCTACTTTTTCTAAACTTTTACACACTTCTCCAATCATTTGAACTTGGTTTCTCAAAATTGCATTGGCATTCTGATATTAACTCTCAACTTGTGAGGACCAACTTAAAGATTGTAGATTTACCTTTCAAACTTGTTATAAAACAAACTTTCTGTTACTGAACTTGGCCGAATCAGAGGCTCACCAAGCTCACAAGCTAAGTTCATAGTTGTGAGTTAGTGTTAGGGTCGATTCCAGCCGAGAAGGTGATCAGTTCAACCAAAACCGAGCTGCTTTCACCTCGAAACAGAACCTGCCGCATGGAAGGCAGTCTTGTCGCACGAAAGGTTCTGGTTCATCCCGTTCCGACATTTTCCAAGTGTTATATGTTAATCAGATCCTCATTTTCGATATGAACGATTTTGATATAACAGTGTGTGAACCATGGAAGCCTTGGCTTCCAATCTAGTTCCACCACCTTAATTGAACTTGTAAAACGAACACCCAAGAAGTCTCCTAGACCTAGAATAAGATAACCCCGCCCAGCCTCCAACACTTGGATTCACTTCCTTCCATGTTGCGTCGGCGCACCAGGGTTGTTCTTTTTCGGTTATTTGGTTACTATTTACTTTCTGTATTTACATTCTGTATTCATGACCAACCGGTTAATTAACTAAGTTAACTGACTTGTGCTTTGGTGAACTATAACGAGGTTGTTACCTCCATGCATGACTTCTATGAATTCTATGATACTCTAGACTATTATACTATATCTATAACTTAACTGGACTGACAAACATAACTGATTAATAGTAAAAAGTTCGAAACGAAGTACAGTTCATACCAAACAGTCCCTGTTGCACGAAAGGGTGATCCTTTTCGTGCGAAAGACTCCTGTCGTGCGAACTGCTCTTTCGCCCAAACAGTTTGTGTTTCGATTTCCCCGTTATTCTGTGTCTGCATTCCTTTTACTTATTCTGTCAGGCAAACCAGGACCCGTAAAATCACAGAAACTCAATGTCGTGACAAGTGCCTGGACAGAATATACTTTCTATTTATTACACTTTTATATACTTAAATACTTACGTACTTTAATTTCGAATCCAACTCCTCCGTCCAACTCCAACAACTCACGCCTTCGTCTACCCCTGTAGGGTAACCTTGGCGTTCCTGTTCTTATCAACAACTCTTCGCTGGCGGGATTAACTAAGAAGATTAGCAAAACCATGAGTATACTCGAACACCCTTTCTATTTTTCACACTTTGGGTGCTATATGTTTACTATTAAACCCACACAGTTACACTTAGACTTTTATTCAAATGCACAAACAATCTAATACATGCATGCTAATATGTTTTACTTGATTCGTTTATCTGGATGATTCTTTTGTGTGATAAACTTGTCATTAACTTCGTACGAGCCTCCATTTAACATGTATAGCGCTATAGGAGTAACACACCACCCGTAGACTTGTGGTCATGTTATATTTAATACTTGCGGTAATTAGAGGATTGACTTGAATATTCACATGCCAGTTTTACATTAATCTTGATAACTAAAGTTTGCCATGTGATTTTGTTTAAATCATTTTTATACTTATGCTATGTACTAAACTTGTATACTCGCCAATACTTTTTTATTGAACCACGTATTTTAAACATATTTGTAGGTTGATGATGTTGAGAAGATGAAACTTAGTGGGGATACTTTAGATACACGCCTTGTTATACTAGATTAGGATGTTGTATCATTTTGAAACAATGTTGTATTTTGATTATTGTCTTATTATCATATTTAAACAATTGTTGTAATTTGATCCCGTTGTATTGTAAGTTAACAATTTGGAATGAAATGAAATCAGTTTTTGTTATAATTATTGTCACAAATAGTGTTATGAAGTCTCGAGCAATCTCGTTCATCTCACTCCGATGTTTCCGCCATTGATTGGGGTGTGACAAATTGGTATCAGAGCCATAACTATAGCAAATTAGGTAGAATTGCCATTTTCGACCAAGACTATAGTAAGCACCAATTTTGACCATTCTTGATTCTTGTTAATATGTTAATTCTTCCTATTTGCTTCTACATCTTCTTTTTATCTTAATATTTGCAATATGTCTTTCCTAAGACATTTACACAATATACACGTTGAAGACTTGAAGACACTCGTATCACACAAACAAGACGACTTCACCAAAATAGGCGTGAAAACCATACTTAGGTGAATGACTCCCAATCCGCTTATTCGATGCACGAAATTACACCATCAAGTTAGGAGTGAAATCCTCACCTTGATGGTAAATTTCCAATTCAAACTCTAGTGGATCCCTCGTCAAAGTGTTGGAAATAACTTTCTTGACCCGACGAGTACCAACCACACTCAGGGTACGACGATGTCAAGTTAGGGGTGAAACCCGCATCTTGTCAGCTAGTCCCACTCCTCGATTTTCAATCCTGCCAAAGTTTCGATTTTTCAATCGATTAGGGACGTGTAGTAACTGGAAGGGTAAAATACTGTTAATCGCTTCTTGATGAGTGTATTTTACCTATAGGCCTAAGCGCGTTTCCCTAATTAGAAAGGATCTTCGATTTACTTTTGAAAAGTCTTAGTT
Source organism: Helianthus tuberosus (assembly GCA_030545235.1). Classification (NCBI taxonomy): domain Eukaryota; kingdom Viridiplantae; phylum Streptophyta; class Magnoliopsida; order Asterales; family Asteraceae; genus Helianthus; species Helianthus tuberosus. The sequence goes on along the minus strand of CM060450.1, from coordinate 60,461,547 downwards.
ACGTCTGTGACATTCCATATTTTACGTTACCTCTCTTTTTATGTTACCTCAATTAACATGTGTTTTATACTTGATATGTTCGTTCATTTCGAAGCCAATGCACGATTCACACGTCTCTCGTAATCAAAAACATTAATAATTCTCGTGAAAAAACTAAATTTATACTCCTTTACGCATTCATACGTGTTTATACTTTGTGAATACTTGTTAAATTCATGCAAATTATTTGAATCATACTTGCTACATGAATACTTACATGCTCAGACATGCAAAACGTGATTTTTTTTTTGTTATGATCAAGTCTCATCCTCTATTCCCCTTTTGATTCTCTAGATGTCTTCCAACAGTCTCTCTAAGAACCTCAAGAAGTCCAGGTCCAAATCAAAATCTGGTTCGAAGAAGGGTTCCAACAGCAACAACAATGACATGATATCAAAGAAGGATCTTGTGGAGTTAATGGCCGAGCAGATGGCCATGGTCATCCATGATATTGCTAGCAAAATCCAAACCCCACCTATTACCGAAACCCCCAATGGATCCGTTGACTCCAAGGTGGAAACGCCTAAGTTAGCGTTCACGTTCAAGCAGTTTTGTTCCTGCCAACCCCTACCTTTCACTGGCGAAGAGGGCGCCACCAAAATGCTTCAACGGTTTGATGCCATTGAAGTAACGTTCATTCAAAGTGGTTGCCCTGACCACCTGCGTACCATCAACGCAACGGGAGTTTTTCGATCGAGAGCCCTCAATTAGTGGACCTCAGAGCGCAACGCTCATGGTAACGCAGTTGCTCATGCCCTCCCTTAGTCAGAACTTAAGAAGTTTATAAAGGACGAGTTTTGTCCACCGCGCAAGCTTCAGAAACTAGAAAATGAATTCTGGAATCTAAAGCAAGTGGGGAATGATAATGCTGGCCTCACAGCTCGTTTCAAGCAATTAAGCGCACTTTGACCTAGCCAAGTCGACATCGTCGACAAAGCCATCGCAAAGTACATTCGCTGCCTTCCCCCCTACGATCATGAACCTCATGGAATCCGCCTCACCCAAAACCCTCGAAGATACCTATCATTTGGCAGCCAAACTAAACAACAATTGTGTTCTTCATGGAACCTCTGACAACGTTTCATCGAAGAATGCTCATCAAGCCACCATCGTTGAACCCTCACCATCCAAGCCACCCAAGAACAACAAAGGCAAGAAGCGGAAGGCTTTAAGCCAGAATTATGCTGTAGTCACTCCGTAAAACCTTCAACCACTTTAAACAATTGCTCCTACTCACCCTGAACCAACTAAGAAGGCATACTCTGGGACTCATCCCAAGTGTAACACGTGTCTATACCACCATCCAGCTCATACATCGTGCCGCCTATGCATGAACTGCAATAGGTTTTGACACTTTGCCAACCAATGTCGCTGATGCGTGTGTAATATGTATGGTTTTTAATGTATATTTTAAGCCCTTTTACACTTTTTAGCCAAGTTTTAAATTTATAAAACACGATATTTACTAACACTAAACACACATATGGGCAAGTGCACCCATCGTGAGCGTACTATAGTGTTGGTAAGATACCAAGGTCGTCCAAGGACACAAGAGCTTTTAGTACCGGTTTATCCTCAACGTCTAATCAAATCAAAAGTTTAGAAAAAGGTTTTAAACTAAGAAAAATAAAAACTAACTAAAATGCTGAAAAATAAAATAAATTAAAAACAGATAGACAAGATGAATCACTTGGCTCCGACTCGTGTTTAGTGTAACCTTTGATTATTTCCGCACTTTTGCACTTTTTAAGAGATTATCTTAGTTATTGTAGTAGGCCCCTCTTTTGAAGGTGACGTTACCCTCAACCCAGTAGTTTGAGTCAGCAAGGAAACAATCCTAAAGGGTCGAATTATTGAAAGATAATTAATTAAGTTATTAATGCGTATTGTGGTAGGCCCCTCTTTTGAAGGTGACGTTACCCTCGGCTAAGTAGTCTGAGTCAGCAGGGATACAGTCCTAAGTAGCCGGGTTAAAGTATTAATAGTAGCTTACATATGAGGGGATCAAAGAGTTTGGACCCCCGCCATCCAATACCGGTGGGTATTGAAGGAGGTCCTACTAAATTTGACCCAGGTCCTTGCAGGATCTATACACTGAACAAGGCAAGACTCTTACCAAACCGTTCCCTTAACCCCCGACCAGGTAGCCAACATACCTCCATATAGACCGTGGAGATATGAATGGTGAAAATCTTTTATTTTATATAGACAGTAAAATAATGCCAAGACACCACGGACAAACGATAAGGAATAATCACCTTCAACATAAGAAACTAGTTATTAAAGTCATTAATACATAACCAAGTAAAAAGTGCGAAAAGATTAAAAATAAAAAGTATTACACTAGACACTTGTCTTCACCAAGTGATGTAAGAGACTAAGGCAAACATGGCCTTTGATTGTCAAGAACTCTTACGATCAATCTTGGATCCCGAGATGACTCACACACTCTATGATGGACAATGGATGATGGTGGTGGATGATGGTGTTGTGAGGGTGGTGGGTGGTGGGTGAAGTGTGAGAGAGGTGGTGTGCCAAGGGATGGTTTTCAAATGAGCCAAGCACTCCTATTTATAGCCTGAACAGCAGCTCGGGCACGGCCCCGTGTCCATTGGGCATGGCCCCGTGTCCATCATCCTTCTCTTTCTTCATTAATTGCAGTTTGTCTGCATCAGTTGACCACGCCCCCGTGTCCGCTGGGCACGGCCCTGTGTGCAGAAGCATATCTGTACTATCAAGATTTGCCTGGATTCTGCGAATCTTATAGTTGACCACGGCCCCGTGTCCGCTGAGCACGACCCCGTGGTGGGCGATAGAAGCTTCTATAGCTTTGTCTTTTATGCTGGCACTTGGGCACGCCCCCGTGTTCACTGAGCACGGGGCGTGTTCAGCCTTCTGTCTTCTTGATTTTGCTTGGGAAGATTCTGTCGGGGGGTCGGGCATGCCACGTTTGTTCCTTTTCTTGTATTTATGTTAGATTTAGCTGCCTTTTTGCTTCCTTTGTTAATTTGAGCTCATTTAATCCTGAAAATACAAAAGGAAGACAAAAGCACATTTTTTCCAACATTAGTACTAAAAAAGGGTTAGTTTTATGCCACAATTGATGTAATTTATATGTTGCATTTTGCACACATCAAATACCCCCACACTTGAATCTTTGCTTGTCCTCAAGCAAAACTCTTTATAATGTGGCTTTACACTCCCAAATGGAATGGGTAGAAGAGAAGGTTTTTGGGCTTGTCATAGAGTGTCGGGATTTCCAAGATTCTTTATTAAGTTTTTATTTTTATTTATTTACAATCCTATTCGTCATGACTTATTTAAAACTTTTCATAAGATAAATTACTTATTAGGGCATAACATGCCTTTTTTAAAATTCTTATTTATATACAAGTTCACATACCTCACGGGGGATCACTCAACACTCGGCCGAAGATGTATTTTAGTGAATCACTCGAGAGTGGCATGGAACTTACTCCTACCATAGGCTTGCCAAGCAATCAATCCTCCTCCTTTTTAACTATAAACCTTTGTAAATATCAAGAGGACTTTTGGGTGAAGGATTAGGCTTGGGTTAAAGGTAGGTGGTTGGGTTAGTGGTTAGTAGAAAAGGGCGAAAAGCGTAAAAAGCATCGGTTTTCGTAAGACTTTTTTATTTTTGCAATTTTTATTTTGATGAAGCTATTATTCAAACAAAGTTATTTTTGATGAACTTGCTTGTTTATTTCTTTTGCTTCATCATCAACATATATATATATATATATATATATTTGAAAAAGTCATAAGAAAAACCGAGCTTGTTACTAAAACAAAGGGTTAAAAATAAAAAGGTTTTGGTGGGTGAAAGGGTGTTTGGTTTGGGTTAAGAAATGAAAAGGTTTAGGCTAAAAGGGGTTAACTAGGGGGATTTTGGGTAGGTGGTAAAAAAAAATAATGGTGTAGAAATAAAAAGGGTTCCTCCTAATGCCTCCATCATTTAGTTACTCGGGTTTAAGTTGGTAAGGACCGGCAATGTATCGTCGTGGCAAGTTCTAGAGTTGTAAGAACCAAGCGGCTATTCACACAAGAAACAAAAAATGAGCATTTAGTTTAAAGATATGTATTTGTATGCTCAATAAAGGCTCAAAACTCACTTTGTGGGAATGGGTTTTTATGTGATCAAGTATATATAATCAAATTTTAACTAAGCTTGTCATGCCTTTTTATAATTTTCTTATGTTGGTTCTTTTTATCACGACGCTATCGGTTGTAAATTTGTAAAAATATAACCTTTTTAGAACTTGAAATTCCCAAGTTAAACCTAGACAAAAATTTGAAAAAAATTTGGGCTGATTAGTTGTTCCAATATAGTTTTGTGTAAGGCTTGTGATTAGGACTTGCAAGATTCAAAGCTTTAGCATCCCCCCCACACTTAAATTACACATTGTCCTCAATGTGTCCCAAAAATAAGTTTTTATGTTGATTGAATGTGTAAAAAGGTGTGAAAAAGCAAAAATTTGTGTTACTGGACCTCTGGACACGGCCCCATGTCGGATGGACACGACCCCGTGTCGGAGTGCCAGTAACGAAAACTTACAGAAGTTGGATACGGGGGCGTGTCCACTGGGCACAACCCCGTGTCTGGCAAAAGTCTGCAGATTTAAACAAACAGCAGGTCTGAGGAAGTGGGCACGGGGGCGTGTCGGCTGGACACGACCCCGTGTAGACAATCTGTAAAGTTGAAAAACAGGTTTCTGGCTCCGGTTCTCCTGTCCCGGCTTTAGTAGCACTAATGTTTAGTGCTCTAAGCCTCGTATGTACCCGTTTTATCAATAAACACTACACCAAACCATAGCAAACATCCTAAATTACCAAGTTGAACATCCACATCACACAGTTAAAAAGAAAAACAAATGCAGAAAATAAAAATAGTTAAAGGAAAGTAAATTGTTCAACACACGGCACGCAGGCCGGAAATTGTTCAAGATAAAAGGGGTTAACCTGTGAGATCACCAACCAACCGCTTCCGCCTCCTCTCCTCCCGCCTAGTCCATGTCCTCGTCCTCATCATCATCACCTCCTCCACCATGCCCTGCTATGTACTCCCGGATATTCCCGATGTCATCTTGGATGTCGGAAATGTTTCTCTCGATTGCTCCTACCCGGGTGTACGTATTACTCGCCATGTTATAGGTGTTCCTGGTGCACATGAGGTTTTCCTGCAACAAATCATGTAAACTTTGGAAGTTAGGAAAACCACCTCCTTGTGAGGAGGATTGGCCCGGTTCACCGTGGGGCTGGTACTGGTACTGATGATGCTGTGGAGCGTGAAGGACAAGTGCCTCTTGCGGGTTCCATGCATGCCCCTGCATCCTTTGGAAGCTAACTGACCCGTCTTCAGCCTCATAAATTAGTTTCATGGAGTGGCAGATGTGTACATCCACTCTTCTCGACCATGGGCTCCTTTTGAAGGACCTAGGTATGTTCATGAAGTGCTTGAAGAGACGGTATATCCACCCCCTAAAGAAGATAGGGGTTGGTGAAGTAGCAAGCCGGTTCAGATGCATGTTACGGAGTAGGAGGTACGGAACATCGAGGTGTCCGCGGGTATGAACGCAATGAAGGACCACCAAATCTCTCAACCCAACAACGCCACTACTATCATGCATTTGGCTAAGAGAGTAAGCGAGGACCCTATGGATGTAACGGTAGAGTGGGTCCCTCAACTTAGTGCTCTTAGTGCTGCTCGGGTTGTAGTGCCCTTCACCAATCTGAGCCCACGCAGCTTGGCGTTCGTTCTCATCCAACTCTCGCACCCCTCCGGTGTTTTCTTCATTACCCGCATCTTCTTCCGCATACAGTCCAACTATCGACCCAAATTGTGCCATCGAAATCGAGTACCTAGTTCCACCACATCGGAATGACACCCCATCATTGTCGAAAGGGTCGCACCTTGAATTGAACGTGAATGTGCTATAGAATTCCATAGTGCACTCGTAGACTGAGCGAAGTCGAGTGGTTAGGGCGACTCTTAGTGGGCCGGTTAAGAGGTTGTTAAACCGGTCAAGTTGGTTCACCATTGCTAACAGATCCATGCATGCTTGTCTTGGGTATTCTTCCGGTCTTGTTTGAAGTACTTCGTATCTTGCCCTAGCATCGAGCTCATTTGTGTTGAACCTCGTGAATTTCTTCGACATCTGAGAAAAATACACCTAAAGTTAGCATGAAACAGTGGAATTTTCGGACAAAACTGCAAACAGCGAGCTGGACACGGCCCCATGCTCAGCGGACACGACCCCGTGTCCAGGCATCCGTTACTCAAAAATTTCATTTTTCGACCCGGTTTCGAAAACTTGAAAATTTTTGATTCAATAGGTGCGGTTTCCCCCAAAAATGAACCCCCAAGTGCCGTTTTTCCCAAAACAAACCATTTACCCCTTCAATTTTATCTTTTTCGGTTCAAAAACAAGGGTTTGAGGTTTTTTTTTTGTGAGAAATCGGGCGAATCTTTGAACAATACAAGTGGATTTACTTCTTATAACACTAATCTAAACTAATGCTAACAGATTTATACCAAAATTTGAGGTTCGATCCGGATGAAGTTCAAGAACCCTAGATTTTTCCCCAAATTTTTGATGTTTTAACTACATGCAAATACTTAATCTAACTACTAATAATGATAGAATCATACCTTGATGTTGTTAGAAGTAGAGGAGACGTCGAAAATCTGCGGAAAATTGCCTTGAACCAGAGCGTTTTTGGGGAAACGGGGCGTGTGGAATGGTGTAACTGTTATGAAAAAGGGGATTCATCCAGACAGTCGCGCGGACACGGCCTCGTGCCGAGCAATTTTTTTTTAAGTGCTCGTGTGAGTGCCCTTGTTTCCCAGAAACTTGGTTAGAAAACTTACCGATTTAGATGTCAACCCATTCGTTCGTAACTTACAAGGTATGATGTTGATGCTTTTATTCTTCGATTGTTTGAAGCGAGATTTCTTCCTCTTCATCCTCAATAAATCCTTGATAGAGTTTCAGCCGTTGGCCATTAACTTTGAATGGAATTCCATTCCGAGATTTAATTTCTTTCGTGCGGTACTAGCGGCACCATGATGTCCTCCGTATGGACCTTCATGACAATGGCGGAGAATTCTTCTTGTTTCGCTACCATGTACGCATCGTCGGATGAGTTGGTCGGCACACATTTTGAAAAGATAAGGGTCTTCCCAAAAATAATGCTTCACATTAGCAAATAATTTCTTTCTTTGATGATGTGGCCAACCTTTTGCGACTATACCGCTAGCTAGGTAGTTAGCATAGTCGGCGTACCATGGTTCTTCTCTATATTCCACCATTTCTAGGGACTCCGTTGGAAATTTTTCGTTGATTTGTTCATCCCTGGTTGCCTCCAAAGCTGGGTCTTCTAAGCATGAAAGATGATCTGCCGCGGTGTTTTCTGCTCCTCTTTTGTCTTTGATTTCAATATCAAATTCTTGGAGGAGTAAAATCCACCGAATCAAACGTGGTTTTGCGTCCTGCTTTTTGAAGAGATATCGAATGGCTGCATGATCTGTATAGACTATTGTTTTAGAAAGAACAAGATAAGAACGAAATTTATCAAAAGCAAATACCACAGCTAGTAACTCTTTTTCAGTTGTTGTGTAATTTTCTTGTGCATCGTTAAGTGTTTTACTAGCATAATAAATTGGGTGAAAATGATTTTCTTTTCTTTGTCCCAAGACAGCTCCAACTGCAAAGTCACTTGCATCACACATGATTTCGAAAGGAAATTTCTAGTCAAGCGCTATCATGATAGGTGCATTGACTAGCATTTCCTTTAGGGTTAGAAATGCTTGATTGCAATCCTTGTCAAAGATGAAAGGGGCATCTTTTTCAAGTAATTTTGTTAGAGGTATTGAGATTTTAGAAAAGTCTTTGATAAACCGCCTATAAAATCCGGCATGCCCCAGGAAACTTCTGATAGCTCTAACGGAGGATGGGGGTGGTAATCGAGAAATAGTGTCTATCTTGGCTCGATCAACCTCCATTCCTTCGCTTGAGATTTTGTGACCGAGTACTATTCCCTCCGTTACCATGAAATGGCATTTTTCCCAATTAAGGGCGAGGTTAGTTTCCTCACATCGGGATAGCATTCGTTCAAGGTTATCGAGGCATTGGTCGTATGAATCCCCAAAGATAGAAAAGTCGTCCATGAAAACTTCCATTGTCTTTTCTATCATGTCATGGAAGATGGCTACCATGCAACATTGGAATGTTGCGGGGGCATTACATAGACCAAATGGCATGTGTCGATAAGCAAAAGTTCCATAGGGACATGTGAAAGTTGTCTTTTCTTGGTCTTCGGGTGCTATCGGGATTTGAAAGTAACCTGAAAAACCATCCAAGAAACAGTAAAATTTATGACCGGATAATCTTTCTAACATTTGATCAATGAAGGGCAAAGGAAAGTGATCTTTCCTTGTTGCTTCATTTAATCGTCTATAATCTATGGATACTCTCCATCCTGTGACGGTTCTCGTTGGTATTAATTCATTCTTTTCGTTAGTTATTACCGTCATACCTCCTTTCTTTGGAACAACTTGGACGGGACTTACCCAAGGACTATCGGAGATAGGATAAATAAGTCCGGCGTCAAGTAATTTGATGACTTCATTTTTAACCACTTCTTAAACATTTGGATTTACTCGACGTTGTGGTTGTATTACTGATTTGTAGTCATCATTCATTAAAATTTTGTGCGTGCACATGGAAGGACTTATTCCTTTAATATCTACAAGCTTCCAAGCAATCGCATTTTTGTGTTTTTTCAAAAGATTAATTAATTTTTCTTTTTCTAAACTATCTAACTTAGATGAAATAATTACAGGTGATTTACTATCTTTGTCTAGAAAAGCATATTCCAAACCTTTTGGAAGTTCTTTGAGCTCAAGAGGTGGGTCTTTAGGAGACTCCTTATATGGTTGCTCATTTTGATCAAGAACTTTAAAAGTTTGTTCTATGGCGACCTCTTTTTCAACAAAGTGGTCAAACTTTTCACTTGTATCGGGTGGTTCATCTTCATCTTCAATTAGGGGGTCATTATTGCCGAATGGATATTTCATTGATCGCTCAAGATCGACACTTTTTTTAAACGCCCCTAATTGAATAGGTAGATTGTTGAACTTCCGGTTTTTCAAAGCTTCGTGAGTTTTTACAAATGGTCGCCCCAACACTAGAGGAGCGTCATCGAGGATGACAAAGTCAGTTGGGATTACCATTTGATTTGTTTGAACCAAGACATCCTCAACTACACCGATTGATTTTATTATTTTCCGATTAAATAGAAAAATGGGTATTTGAAGTGGAGAAAAATCACTAATACTTAATTTTTCGAAAATGTAGTTGGGCATTATGTTAACACAAAGATCTTTATCAATTGTGACGTTACTAATAAATGAATTTTGAAAAAAACATGGAACCGGTGTAATGTCAATTTCAAATGGGTCTTCTTTTATTAGCGAAGTTTGATCATTAGTTAACTTAACACTTACAGTTTCGTCAATTTTAGTGTTAGTGTTTAACACTTTTAAAAACTTAGCATGAGTTGGAACTAAACAATGATTTTCAAAAGAAGGTGACAAGAGATTAATTTCTTCAAAATTAGACTCTTCTTGAATGTTAGCGTTGACGGACTCACCTTTTTCGTTGTTTAACTCATGTGTCGGTTTTTCACCTATTTGTTCTTCCATTTTTACACTTTCAATTACCTCTTCTTTATTTAATTCTTCTCTTGCGCGGGACTCCTCTTCCCTTGCGCGAGATTCTTTTATATAACGCTCAATAACTTTAAGGTGTTCTAATATCCTATCGGTCACTTCGGTTATAGAAAAAGGATCGGGATTTTCAAAGCTTGAATCCGGTTGTTCGATCCTTTGTTCCTCATAATACTCATAGGAAGTAGATGGTTCACACCATTGTCCTTCATTGTAAGTATATGATGGATAAGGGTCATAATTTTGTTCTTCATAATACTCATATGAGGTGGGTTGCTCACGCCATGGTTCCTCATAATAAGCATATGAAGGTGGTGGTTCATATCTTGGTTCCTCAAAGTAGGAGTAAGAGGGCTCATACCTAGGTTCATCAAAATATGAGTATGAGGGAGGAGGTTCATACCTTTGGTCTTCATAGGATGTGTATGAAGTTGATAGCTCGTACCTGGGTTCCTCATAATAGGTGTATGAAGTGGATGGTCGATATAAGTTACAATATTGAACCGAGTGCGGGTCACCACAATTAGTGCAATAGTTACTCCTATAATCATCCTCCTCATAGGTGTAGTTGTAACCTCCTGAGTATTGATCCATAAGAATCACTCAGCAGACCACAACCAAGTCTCGAGATCAGAAAACAAAAATAAAAACGGAAACAGAGGCTGGACACGGCCCCGTGTACAGAATCTGTATCTGGGCATTTTAATTAAAGTTACTGATTTCGTTGAGCACGAGGGCGTGTTCAGTGAGCACGACCCCGTGTTCAGGCTACTGTATCTGGGTGTTTTATGAAAAATATGCAGCACGACCCCGTGTTCAGAGAGCACGGCTCGTGTTCAACCTACTGTAAATGCAAAACTAAACTAAAATGCAGAAAAATGTGCGCGCGTTTTAAATTTTTTTTTGATAAACTGATTAGGCCGTCGATTTTAAGCTTTCTTAAAATCCTTGTGTCCCCGGCAACGGCGCCAAAAACTTGATGCGTGTGTAGTGTGTATGGTTTTTAATGTATATTTTAACCCTTTTACACTTTTTAGCCAAGTTTTAAATTTATAAAACTGTAACACCTCGAAAATTTATGTCCAATAATGTATCGACACGTGTCATAAGCATTAAACATGTAAAAGATTACTTTAGAGGGACTAAAGTTGACAAACAAGGAAAGTATGTGAATAAAAGGGTTCAAAGTGTCAACAATGGATAAATATATCTTTCAACAACCCTGCATGATGTTTATACCCTTAAACGAAGGAATTATGGATCATACGAAGCTAATTGTGAAAGAAAGTGAGAGATTACAAACTACAGGGGCTAAATGTGTCAACATGTTTAAAGTACACCTCTGAGTGACCTTTTAACGAACCCGAAGCTTTGTAACGATAAATTATACTCACTAGAATATGTGATAAAAATTTCACAAGGTTTCGATAAAGTATGAGAAAGTTATGATAATATTCGTATACGAAGGGTTAAAAGCGTCAACGTTGAAATTCAAGGCTTTACGGGTGATCATAAAGTTAACCAAGGACTTAACAATGTTTAATTATGTCTTGGAGCCCTTAAAAGTAAAGTTAGAGGACCAAAAGTGCAACAAATAAACTTAAAACCACATTTGAAAGGACCAGGGGCTGAAATGTAAATAGCTGAAACTTGTGTGGCTGGTGACTGAGGTGCTGGCGTAGCGCCACCAACAACCCCCTCTGCCGTCATGCTACGCGACGGCCTTAGCTGGTCAGAATTCATATACAGATGCGAGTTCAGCAAGTCAAACCGACTTAGAAACCTTGTATTCGATTCAAGGGGCTTGTTTGATGGTATTTCCATGCCTAGGGACACCTGGAAGTGATCAAGGAACATCTATAGGCTATTGTGGCATGATCTTGATGAATTAAACTCACTATATAAGAACCCATTGTTGCAACACTTTGGCATACACTTTGAAAACCATTCAAACTCAATTTCTGGAGATTCCTGGAGCTCAAGGCCACTTCCCAAGCATCCTTAGTCGTGCATAGGACTTCAGTAAGTATTATTAACCTTTCTTAATTCAGTTTTGCTTAGTTTATTAGCTTAAAGTCAAACCGTCGTAATTAAGATTTGACTTCGTCATTAATCTTAATTTGTCCAGTCAAATTTCAAATTGAAAGTACCTATGAGTTGGTAATTATGTGGGCAATAAACCCTTAAAAGGGCACCCTCTGATTCCCACTCTAACTAGGTCGATTGTCGGGTCAAAGTTAATCTTAAAAAGTCAACAGAAAGCTTATTTTCAAATTAACGCATAATTAGCAATGTAGAAGCTATGCAACCTGTTTTGTCATTAATATAACTTGGTAATTAATGTAAGAACATGTCTAAACATGTTCAACTCGACAATTTTCAGTTTAAGCTCGGTTCGGAGCCGAAAGTCGCAAAAGTAGACTTTTGCTTTGACTTTCAGTTCTGACCCATTAGAGCATAGTTTAGGAATGCCTTAGAGCTTTATTAGGACCAAATTACCTATAAGTATAACCCTCTGAGATTATACAACTTGGTTCATTAGTTATCCGATTCATATGCATATTTCCGTTAAATGCCTAAATGTTGACTATTATGCCCTTTTCACCTTAAAACATGAATTTTGAAAATGTAAAAGAGTAGAAACATTAGTTACTGATTTATAAACTTGTACCTAAAATTTGATATCAGTTTGAGGTCTAGATTAAGAGTTATGCTCATTAGCGTAATGAGAAAGCTTTTTAGTAATTAAACGGTGTAATTAGTGTATAGCCTATCTAAACCCGATTTTTGATATCAAACTTTTTACCCACTGATATAAAATAATATTTTGGGATTTTTGGAGATTTTTATTTATTTTTAGGCTAAGCATAACATAGAGTTCTAAGCTTGATCCGTTAATTGTCGGTTTTGCCCTTTTAAGCTATAAAATGAGTTTTACCCATCCTTTTGATACCAAACCTTTTTCTACTGATCCAATATGATAAATAAAATATTTTAAGCCTTCTGGAATAATAAAAATATCAGCTTTTCTTATAAAACCCGAAAATCGCTTAAAATCGCCTTTTTACGCGTTTTAAGCACATAGTATGTATTAAAACCATTTTAGATATATAAGACTTGATACCTACTGATGTTTTAAATAAATTTTTATACTTTAGCAGTAAGCAAAAGTTTTAAACTCAGAATTCCAGATTCGACCTTTAAACCTTAGGTGAAATTACCAAAATGCCCCTTCGGTGCATAGTATAGTTGGAAATAATAAATTTACACATAGGTTATACCCTACTGATATAACCTAGTAAATTAAGTATTTTTACTGATTACATCAGACCCGAAACTTAGATTTATATTTAAACTCTTTTATAACCTTTAAAATGACCAAAATACCCCTACAGGGCGTAATTTGAGTTTAAATCCGTTTTGGGCATAATAGAAGATATCTTACTGATGTCACAACATATTTAAGGCATATTAACTTATTAAACTTGTATATGACTCATTTGGTTACCCGTTACGCACTTTTCGCGTTCGGATCGGCTTATGTAACTAGTTTGCATAATTTAGCCTAAACGGGTCAAACCATATCGTTTTCATCTCAAAATCCAAAATGTGTTTAAGTTACCCATATTAAACAAGCATACAAGCTTGTCGGGTTAAAACCACATTCTAAACCGGTCTTCGCTTTATCATGCGTTGGAACTATATCTTCCTTTTGAAAACTAATCGGTCTAAGTCTAAGCTTAATTAAAGACCCGTTAGGATTCTAATAGGTTATTAAAAACCTTCGTTCCAGATTAGGAGCCTAGTAAAAGCTACGTGCACTTGCTGTATTTGAGTCAGTTAAGATGTATTTACCAGTGTAAACTGACGTATTTTCCAAAAAGGCTAAGTGCAGGTACTATACGTAATAGGCTGGCTACTCCAGGCATCAATAATCAAGTCTCGCAAGCTCTAGATGTTAAAGTCTGTTGAACAATTTCCTTTTTCTTTCGATCCGCCTGTGGATCTGTTTCAACTACTTTGTGATACTTAATATTACAATTTATTCAGTTGAAATGAATCTATCTTTTGCTTCCGCTGTGCATTTAAATTTTTGTTGTTTGACTATGACAATATCAATTACGTCACGATACTCCCCACCGGGCCCACCGGTAATACGTGGAAATATCGGGGTGTGACAGGTTGGTATCAGAGCCAACACTGAGTGAATTAAACACTAACCTTTTGTGTTTAATCTCAGTTACACAATTGCACATTCTTTGATTCTCGAGTCTAGACAAAGAACATAGGACTAATCCTAATTCGTTTTATTTTGTCTCTTATTTGTTTCCTTTGTTATTTTCTGATTAGCCCCTGCATGGGCAAGTCCTTTTCAGTTAGAAGTCCCGTTTAGGGCAACCATATATTTGTTTAAATTTTAATGAAACGGTTAGATTTAAAATAACATTCCTATTATAAGATCTACCATTATAATAAAATGGCAAAATCTAAAAAGGACAAGACCTAGCCATGTGTCACCTTAAGACAGGGCCAAGATGGTAGTTCCACAATTAGATTCAGATCCATATTAACATCTCAATTTAGGATTGTTTTGCGTTAAATATTAAAAAGAATCTTAAAGGTAAAACCTAGCCTAAATGTCGTTGCAGACATGGCCAAGATGGTAAAACATATTCAAAAGATTCCAATCCTTGTTAACATCTGAAAACATGTTAGCATTCTTGACAAAATGTGATTCGATAAAATCGCATAAGTCATTCATAAATTGGATTACTCCAATTTTCCTTATTAAAATAATCATCCCTCTAAAGACGAAGTGCCTACGGGCTATAATTAACGTCCTCTGAGACTAAAGACAGTGGTAGCCTACAACTCCCTGTCAAGAAAAGGTAACGAACTTTGATTCAAACCTTAATGCCTCGATTTCATAAAATCTGGGCTTATAAATTAAACTTATCTACATGACTAGGCCTTTTTGTGCTATTATTAAATTATAATTAGGGATTGTAATAAAGATCCTGAATATGAATATATTTAGCAAATTGACCAAAAATAGTTATTAAAACCATGGTTAATAAATCGTCAAGAACGATAGTACTGTATAGATCTCTAAATAAACCTTGTCATTAAATTTTTATGTAGCAATTAAAGCTACATGACTAGGTCAGAAGAGGAAAACAGTCATCCGGTGGAAAACCATGAAATTGCTAAGATACATGTGACCGGTGCGGAGCTGCAAGCATTAATAGATAATGCTTTTACAAAAGCTATAGAGCGACAGTATAATGAATCTAGCGGGACTCAAAGTAGGACCCTATCCGCACCGCATTCCAAGCCTAAGACTCATTCAGAGGCTCACAGCAAGCCACCCTCTAAGAAAGATGAGACAAAGAAAGATGATGATCGACATTCATCAAATCAACACAGTGTTCCATCTAAGAGAATGGTATTTAACAGGGAACCACGTGCCAAGTCCTGCACTTATAAATACTTTGTCTCCTGCAAACCCAGGGATTTTACCGGGGAGAAAGGAGCGATTGATTGTATGACCTGGTTGGATGAAATGGACACCAAGGTTGATATCAGCGGTTGTGCTGAAAGGGATGTAGTGAAGTATGTATCCCAATCATTCAAGGGAGAGGCGCTAGCATGGTGGAAGTCTCTCATTCAAGCTGCTGGAAAGGTCGCACTCTACAATCTGACATGGGATCAGTTTGTTGCTCTCATTAAGGAGAATTACTGCCCTCAGCATGTGGTAGAAAGGATTGAGTCAGATTTCTTATCATTGGTGATAAAGAATCTAGATTGTCAAGCTTACCTTACCAGTTTCAATACCATGTCTAGACTGCTTCCGTATCTGGTAACACCAGAACCCAAGCGAATTGCTCGCTTCACTGGGGGTTTAGCCCCAGAGATCAAGGCCAGTGTTAAGGCATCTAGACATGCTACTTTTACGTTGGCAGCTGATCTATCTCTATCTCTTACTTTGGATGCGGTTAGGCTAAAATCGCTTAAGAACTCGGAAGACAGTAAGAGAAAACGTAAGGACGACAACTCACGACAGTCTGAGAAGAAGTTTAAGGGAAACACGGACCACAAGAAGAAGTTTGGGTCTGGAAAGGGTAGTCAACGAGAAGAGGAGAAGCCAAAGTGCACGACTTGCCAAAAACGCCACTTTGGAAAATGCAGGCTTGAGACCAAGTCTCAGTCAGGACGACCTGCATGTGGGTTATGCAAGTCTAAGGAGCACAAGACAGTAGACTGCCAGAAGATTAAGGATGCTACGTGCTACAATTGCAATGAAAAAGGGCACATTAAGACCAACTGCCCTAAATACGCTAAAAAGCCTGAGGAAGCCAAGAAGACCAATGCAAGGGTCTTCCGAATGGATGCACGGGAAGCTGTTCAGGACGACAACGTGATCATAGGTACCTTCCTCATAAATGATATTTATGCAAGGGTGTTATTTGATTCAGGAGCTGATAAGTCATTTGTAGATGATAAGTTTTGTAATTTGCTGAATTTACCTGTTAAAACCTTAAGTGTGAAGTATGAGGTTGAATTAGCCGATGTCACCATAGAATCCGCATCAACCGTGTTAGATGGATGTGTTATATCCATTAGGAACCACTCTTTTCCATTGTCCTTACTTCCTTTGAAGTTAGCCGGTTTCGATATAGTTATAGGCATGGACTGGTTATCGCATAACCAAGCCCAGATTGTTTGCAACAAGAAGCAAGTAGTGATCAAGACTCCGTCTGGTGAGTCACTTACCATTCAGGGAGATACCCAGTATGGACTGCCGGAGCAAGTGTCTATGCTCAAGGCATCTAGGTGTTTGAAGAAGGGTTGTGTCATTTATATGGCACAGGTAACTATTGATGAACAGAAGCCCAAGGTCGAAGATATTCTCGTCATTTCTGAGTACCCTGAAGTATTTCCTGAAGAACTACCTGGTTTACCACCAGATAGGCAAGTAGAATTCAGAATTGACATCATCCCTGAAGCAGCGTCTGTCGCGAGAGCGCCTTATAGATTGGCACCAACAGAGATGAAGGAATTGAGGACACAACTAGATGATTTGCTAGCCAAAGGTTTTATTAGACCTGGTTCGTCTCCATGGGGAGCACCTATCTTGTTTGTGAAAAAGAAGGATGGATCGATGCGATTATGTATTGATTATCGTGAGCTTAACAAAGTCACTATCAAGAATAGATATCCATTGCCCAGGATCGACGATCTGTTCGATCAATTGCAAGGGGCAAGCTACTTCTCTAAGATCGATTTAAGGTCAGGCTATCATCAACTAAAGGTTAAAGATGAAGATGTGCACAAGACTGCATTTAGGACTCGTTATGGTCATTATGAGTTCCTAGTGATGCCTTTTGGGCTCACTAATGCACCTGCAACGTTCATGGATCTCATGAACCGCGTCTGCAAGCCATACTTGGAAAAATTTGTTATCGTCTTCATTGACGACATTCTGATTTATTCAAAGAATCAAGCTGACCACGAGAAGCATCTTCGATGCATTCTGGAACTGCTTCAGCAAGAGAAGCTCTATGCCAAGTTTTCAAAGTGTGAATTCTGGCTTCGTGAAGTCCAATTCCTTGGACATGTGGTAAGCGAGTGTGGTATCCAAGTAGATCCCGCTAAGGTTGAAGCTGTCATGAATTGGCAAGAGCCAAAGACGCCTACAGAGATTCGTAGCTTTCTAGGTTTAGCATGATATTATAGGCGATTTATAGAAAACTTCTCAAGGATTGCTGCACCTTTAACTTCGTTAACGCGTAAGAATATTAAGTTTGATTGGGGTCCTAAGCAGCAGGAATCCTTTGATATCCTTAAGCAAAAGCTGAGCAATGCACCTGTGTTGACATTGCCTGATGGAATAGAGGAATTTGTAGTATATTGTGATGCATCGCACACAGGTATGGGATGTGTGCTTATGCAGAAGGGCAAGGTCATTGCCTATGCTTCTCGATAATTAAAGGTGCACGAGAAGAATTACACCACCCATGACTTGGAATTGGGTGCCGTGGTATTTGCACTGAAACTGTGGAGACATTACTTGTATGAAACCAAGTGCGTGATCTATTCTGATCAAAAGAGCCTTCAACATTTGTTTAATCAGAAGGACTTAAACATGTGGCAGCGTCGTTGGATGGAAACTTTAAATGATTATGATTGTGAGATAAGATACCATCCAGGCAAGGCAAATGTGGTTGCCGATGCCTTAAGTAGAAAGGAAAGGGGGAAGCCCATAAGAATCAATGCCAAGAGCATTGAATTAAAGAATAGTTTGAATGAAAGGTTGCTAGCTGCGCAGAAGGAAGCTGTCTTGGAAGCTAACTATCCTGATGAAAAGCTAGGAGTAACTGAAGAACAGTTATCCTATGGCAAGGACGGAATCCTGAGATTAAATGGACGAATTTGGGTTCCAGTTTATGGAGGACTTCGGGATGTTATCCTCCAGGAAGCCCACAGTTCCAAATATTCTGTTCATCCTGGAGCTGATAAGATGTACCAGGATCTGAAGGCAAATTATTGGTGGATAGGCTTGAAGAAGTCTATAGCTGCCTATGTAGCTAAATGTTTGACGTGTGCGCAAGTCAAAGCTGAACATCAGAAGCCGTCAGGTCTGCTACAACAGCCTGAACTTCCCACGTGGAAGTGGGAGATGGTGACAATGGATTTCATCACCAAATTTCCAAAGACAAATAAAGGAAATGATACTATATGGGTGGTAGTAGATAGACTGACTAAGTCAGCACATTTCCTACCCATTAAGGAGACTTATAGCTCCGATGTGACACCTGTGTCACTTCAACCATCAAACAAATGCCAAACCAATGAAATATTGTATTTCATACTTGGGATTTGTAAAAATATGTGTATCGTTTGCACATATCAACTCTTGTTCGATTTTAAGCTTTAAATCGCTTTCTGGAGGGTTATACGCGCTCTGATGCGTAAATATAACCAGTTTAATCCAACGAACACTTTGGAATAGTGAAATAGGCTTAACATACCTTAAATAACCTTTACATAACTTAGAAATAAGTTTTAAAGGCTTTGGTATGGCAAAAACAAGTTAATTCGCTTACAGGGACTAAACTTGACAAACTGCGAAAGTATGCCAATTTGAACTGTAACAGACATTCTGGAACATGACCATAAGTTAAACACACCTTAAATATCCTTTATATAGCTTAGAAATAGGCTTTGAGGGGTTCGGTTTGCTAAAATAAACTTTTGGGTCATTCAGGGACTAAAAGTGTCAAAAAGTGCATAAGTTTGCACTTTCGCGCATAACTTACGTTCTGAATACATCCGGACATCCAAAAATTTATGTAAGCACTAAAATATTTTATTTTAGTGTTTGGCAGAAGAAAAATCCATTCGTCACGCCATTTGGATCGTTTTTTCGCGCTTATGCGCATTCCGTCGTAATTAACCGAACAACGCAATTGTACGGCCAAACGAACCGACATTCGAGATATTTTTGAGCATATTTTAAGTTCCCTATACTTTAACTTCATTTTAGAGCTTTGAAATGGGGTTAATGGGGCTTAAACGTGTCAAAAATGCATCAAATAGCAAGTTTGGAGCTTCAGGGGCCTGTTCTGCCACTTTTCAAAGTTTCTGGTCTGCAGGTCCTTGCGCACCTCAACACTCTGAGTGTTGCGGTGCGCAAGCAGGGGTCAGATATGCAGAAACTTGTTTTTCTCAGCTGTTCCCAGCCTTTAACCCCTCCAAAGGCCAATGCCATGTGTCAAACTCTTGTGGTGGGAGCAATATGAGTTACCACAACATTCCGACAAGTGTACGGCTTAGATCGTGCCCCCTTTTCCAAGAAACGATCCTAACGGTGAACCAAAAACTATAAATACCCACCTTATGTTCACTCATTCCTCACAAGAATCTGATCTAATGTGCTCTAAGTTGTAACCTTTGTTTCATACCTGAGCTATTTTGATCTAGATTAACATTCGGGGGACCCTTTGTAAGTGTTCCTTCGTTCTTTTATTGCTTTTCGAGTCCGAAAGTCAAACTTTGTTTGACTTTCTGCGTTGACCAGTTTATGGTCAATGCGAAGTTCGTTTGAACTTCGCAACGTGATTGTAATCACGATGGTTATAGTCCCTTGTGACTATGCCTACTGATTACCACGTTGTCTAGGGTCGTAAGGGTAAGCGATCTAATAAATCGCTTATACCTTCGAACCCGACCCATTTGGTCGATCATTAGGATCCGACCAAACACATTAGGTGACCATAGTATATAGGGAATAACCTTCCGAGGTTATACCTTATGGTCGCTTCGTTTAAGTAGTTGTATGATAGGTAGTTTATATGCCTTAGGTAAATTACCAAAATGCCCTTTTTGCGCCAAAATTCATTTTAAGCATATGTAACATAACTTTTTGTATCGAATTTGATTTGACAACAATATTAGACATATTAAGGCATATATTACTTGTCATAGGACTAGTTAGGCGGTCCGAACGCGTTTCACACGAACGACGCGTTAAAGTAGCATAAGCTACCTAAACGGGTCGTAATGGGTCGTAAGCACTTATGTTAGGTTTCATTTAGTATGTAGGCTTTGTTAAACCATATTACACGAGTCTCCATACTCGTTTGGTTTACGAACCCTCATTCTATCCGATCCTCCGATTTTGGTCCGGTTTATTAACATAGTTACCTATACTAGGTGCCGTTTAATTCCGTGATCTCTAGCATTGCTTGGTGGTTATCTTAGGACTTCTGAGCAATCTCATGTGAGTACATAGACCCCTCTTTTACTGTTTTCAAACTGTTTTGGGGTGAAGCATGTGTACCTATCTGTTATTTTCATGTTTTCCAAAAGTAAAATTGATTATACATGTTAGTACTTATCTGTTGACAAACTGAATGACTATCCATGGTTTAAACACTGACTTTTCAAAGACTATAACATAAATTGTTGAATTGTACTTATTTTGTTCACCAGACCGGTTGTTAGTATGATATAGCGCTATAGGATTTGACACCCCATTCCTGTTGTCATGGAATGTCTGAAACCAATTTGTTTCTCCATCCAAATAGGGATTGCCTTTGTGGTATCCTTATAGTCTCAAAGGTGTATTTTGATATACTAGGTCTGAATGAATTCTTAAATCACACTTTTAAAGTATAGTTTGATATACTCTCATGTGTGATATTGTACAAAACCAACATATGTTTTGTTAATCATCCAAAGCATATTTTGATATGTTATTTACAAAACTAAAACATAGTTTAATATGTTATTTATCACATCCAAAGCATATTATGATATGTTATATATGAAACCAAAACATAGTTTAATATGTTATTTATAAATCCGAAGTACACTTGTAATATACTACTTAAAACTATTATTTTAAACAACGAACGTATATTTAATGTACTATCTATCTATCGATTGGGTTTTGGTTAGTGTTTAGATAACGGGACGGGTGTAATGTGATGAAAACATGGTAGATACGCCGCTGGTACTTCTTATATATAAGTGTTTTCATTGCATTACATACCGTGGCGTTATTTAGTACACTTGGGTCAACAATATTGGAACTGAAATATATTTTAATATATTACTCATTCGATTCTCTTAAAATCCAAAGTATATTTTCACATATACTATAAGCCTTTTTATCATAATATTGTTTTACAAAGCAACTTATCTTATACAAACTCATTTCACATGGTTATTCATTTAACCTTACATTTATTTATACATATCATCTGATCTTATTGTTTTTCAAACGATTTACAAAACAAATCAATTTACAAGGTTCATGACTAAACTTTATTAAACATTTTCTTAAATTTACAAGTCATGAATCCTATTTTCACAAAACCTATGTATCTCACAGGCATTTTTATGCTGACGTACCTATTTTTACACATGTTTCAGGTACTGCTTTGCAATGATTGTTGATACATGCTACATTTAGGATGGACTCGTGCCTTAGCAACTTTCAAACTTGGAAGATCATATTTGTACTTATTTGATTGTATTAAAATAATGAGTTCATTTATTCAATAAAACAGAATTTATTTATTCCATGGTTATGAAACAATGATTCTGTTACAACACTCCCCGACGTTTCCGCCACGTCTGGTTGTTCTACGTGGTCGGGGTGTGACAGAAAAGTTGGTATCAGAGCCAATGGTTATAGGGAATTAGGTTATTAGTAATGCTTTGACCTAGACTATAACCTTCCTAGGACCCTAACACAAGTTTTCTTGTGTTTAGTTTTAAAACAATACCGTCACTTATTCTTAGGTGACAACCACAATAAGAACATAAATTTCTATCCCGCTTTGAAAACTAATCATCTGTTCTAGGATGATTTATTATATGGTTTTGAACCCTCTAAATTTTCAAATCCCGTCAAAGTTGGTCTAAATAATGTGAACACGTGCAAACTGGAAGGGTGGGTGCCTGTACCCTGAGTTTTCTGTCTAAGGCTAGAGTGTTCGTACAAATCCACATAATCGGACCAGTCACTCTTAGCTGGGAACTCTTGGGGTGAGTGTCCACTTATAGGCGAGCATGTCTTCTCGATACATTATTTTTGACCTATTTACTTTGATTAATCACCGGGGTCGTTTGTTGCTTTGTAGTAACAAACAAATGACCACTATCCTTGCTTTCAACAGATTTGTTTCATCTCATTCTTTTCTTCTAATTCTCTCACTCGTTTCCTTTCATGTTCCTCTTTTAGAATGCCTCCTCGACGCGACAATCAGATGGCGAATGCCGAACTGGCGGAAATCATCGCGCAGCAAATGGCCGCTGCCTTCCCAAATCTTTATGCTCAAATGATGCAAGCCATCAACAACAACAATGCTCCATGCAATTTCAAGAATTTTAACTCGGCTAAACCGCTCAAGTTTAGTGGTTCTAAGGGAGCAACTGGGCTTCTTCAATGGTTCGAGAGCATTGAGAATACTTTCCGTCACGTTCAGTGTCTTGAAAATCGCAAGGTCGAGTTTTCTTCAAGTGTGTTTCAGAAGAGGGCTCTTACATGGTGGAACGGGGTTATGAGAGACCGCGGTGCTGAGGTTGCATTAGCACAGACTTGGGCCGAGCTTAGGGCTCTTATGATGAAGGAATTCTGTCCTCGTCATGAGCTAAGGGCTCTAGAAAGGGAATTTGATGATTTGAAGCAAGACAGTGGGGAACATCGAGCCTATACTGACCGCTAGGAGGAATTGAGCTTGTTATGCCCTACTATGGTTACGCCTTTGGATAAGGCGATTGAGAAATACATTGATGGTCTTCCTGACGTAATTCAGGATATCGTTACTGGCAGCAACCCTACTACTGTCAGACAAGCCATTGAATTGTCTGCCACTCTAACTGAATCCCATATCAGGAAGCATAAGCTGTTTCGGAAGGGCGACCCAAGACCATCTGACAAGACTGCTCAAGCGGAGCCAAAGGAAAAACAGGATGAGGTATCCAAGAAGAAGAAGCGCAAAGAGTCTCAAAACTACGCTGTAACTGCTCAAGACAAATAGGTTGCACCAAACCAGCCAGCACAACCTCGCAAAAGGCAAAACTATGTTGGTACTGCACCTTTGTGCAACAAGTGCAACCGTCATCATCTAGAGCAAGAGCAGTGTCACAAATGTACCCATTGTGGGCGGTTGGGACATTTGATCAATGTTTGTCGTTATGCAAATCAAGCTGCTGCAAACCATGCTGCTGTTCAAGCACGGTTCCCTCCAGGGTCATGTTATAACTGTGGTGACCTTACTCACTACAGAAACAATTGCCCAAGACTTGTTAACGCACCTCCAGCGCGAGGACGAGCATTTAACATCAATGAGGCAAACGTGAACAATGATGCAGCAGTGAACAATTAGTGTTTTGTAATTCCTTGGTTGTTATCTTTTGACACTTCAAGACAATTCGGTTGTTACATAAATAAAGATTTGTTGTTTTTATTTCTGTAAAAGTTATGCGTTTATGTGAATGTTTGATGCAACCTTATGATGTCAACCCGAAGACAAACTACTCGTATGGTTTAGTCATTTTATGATCACTTGTGATCTCCCTAAGAACCTTTAGCACTCGTTTCTTTTAAGAAACAAAGCCAAACTCTTATTGAAAATCCTTCTATCTTTATAGATAGATCCTTGAAAATCATTAAAGTGCCAAATGAAATCCATGGATTGGATTCCTAGTGTGCTTTAAATATCCATACCTATAGATAGCAAATTAAAGAATCAAGTTAACTAATTTTGTGCTTATGTGTTTTCTTACATGTTTTGTGGTTGTATGAAATCCATCCAAATCCTCATAGAATCTTTCATATCTCATATGAGGGATTCATAGTAGGATATCCAAAGTTACTATCTTAAATCCTTAATGGACTTCTACGTTGTAGTCAAGTCCCTTGGGTTTTAAAGTACTATTCTATAATTGGACCTCTTGAATGGTCTGGTTAAACAGATTGATTTTGAAAATCTGATTAGAAATATCATGTGATGATATAATTAAAAAGATCCCTTAAGTGGTCTATTTAAGGAGATCGTACGACGGTCTAGTTAAGAAGATCATGTGTTGATCTAGTTAAAAAGATCGTTCGATGATCTAATTAAAAGGACCCTTTGGTGGTCTAGTCGAGTCGCTTCATGTTTATTCAATAGATTTTTTTCTCTACGCATTATGAAATGAACTGTGCGGACTGTGCAAGGGATTACGTAATTATGGAGGCCTACATAATTATGGAATTCAGTGCACAGAAACCACAGGAAGCTTTGTCATGTGTTAAGACCTATAGTGACAAGAATAATGATACGGGAGAAGTCTTGGACCTCGACCAATGTCATTTTATCTTACACTCCCCAATTCTGATCTCAATCACACACCAAGTTTCCTATGATAAGTCTTCATAAGAAACGTTCTTTTGTCCGTAGTTCAAAATTCCATGTTTTACTATTACAAGGAATTCACTTTGAGGGTTAACAAATTCGCTAAGAGTCCTAACATGGCCCAAAGTTTAACTTAAGGGTTCAATGGATCTATTAGAAGGCGAAACCGTCACAGCTGTCTTCACAAGTTTCCTCTAGAATTAAATTTCGGGACGAAATTTCCTAAAGTAGGGGAGACTGTGACACCTGTGTCACTTCAACCATCAAACAAATTCCAAACCAATGAAATATTGTATTTCATACTTGGGATTTGTAAAAATATGTGTATCGTTTGCACATATCAACTCTTGTTCGATTTTAAGCTTTAAATCGCTTTCTGGAGGGTTATACGCGCTCTGATGCGTAAATATAACCAGTTTAATCCAACGAACACTCCGGAATAGTGAAATAGGCTTAACATACCTTAAATAACCTTTACATAACTTAGAAATAAGTTTTAAAGGCTTTGGTATGGCAAAAACAAGTTAATTCGCTTACAGGGACTAAACTTGACAAACTGCGAAAGTATGCCAATTTGAACTGTAACAGACATTCTGGAACATGACCATAAGTTAAACACACCTTAAATATCCTTTATATAGCTTAGAAATAGGCTTTGAGGGGTTCGGTTTGCTAAAATAAACTTTTGGGTCATTCAGGGACTAAAAGTGTCAAAAAGTGCATAAGTTTGCACTTTCGCGCATAACTTACGTTCTGAATACATCCGGACATCCAAAAATTTATGTAAGCACTAAAATATTTAATTTTAGTGTTTGGCATAAGAAAAATCCATTCGTCACGCCATTTGGATCGTTTTTCGCGCTTATGCGCATTCCGTCGTAATTAACCGAACAACGCAATCGTACGGCCAAACGAAGCGACATCCGAGATATTTTTGAGCACATTTTAAGTTCCCTATACTTTAACTTCATTTTAGAGCTTTGAAATGGGGTTAATGGGGCTTAAACGTGTCAAAAATGCATCAAATAGCAAGTTTGGAGCTTCAGGGGCCTGTTCTGCCACTTTTCAAAGTTTCTGGTCTGCAGGTCCTTGCGCACCTCAACACTCTGAGTGTTGCGGTGCGCAAGCAGGGGTCAGATATGCAGAAACTTGTTTTTCTCAGCTGTTCCCAACCTTTAACCCCTCCAAAGGCCAATGCCATGTGTCAAACTCTTGTGGTGGGAGCAATATGAGTTACCACAACATTCCGACAAGTGTACGGCTTAGATCGTGCCCCCTTTTCAAAGAAACGATCCTAACGGTGAACCGAAAACTATAAATACCCACCTTATGTTCACTCATTCCTCACAAGAATCTGATCTAATGTGCTCTAAGTTGAAACCTTTGTTTCATACCTGAGCTATTTTGATCTAGATTAACATTCGGGGACCCTTTGTAAGTGTTCCTTCGTTCTTTTATTGCTTTTCGAGTTCGAAAGTCAAACTTTGTTTGACTTTCTGCGTTGACCAGTTTATGGTCAATGCGAAGTTCGTTTGAACTTCGCAACGTGATTGTAATCACGATGGTTATAGTCCCTTGTGACTATGCCTACTGATTACCACGTTGTCTAGGGTCGTAAGGGTAAGCGATCTAAGAAATCGCTTATACCTTCGAACCCGACCCATTTGGTCGATCATTAGGATCCGACCAAACACATTAGGTGACCATAGTATATAGGGAATAACCTTCCGAGGTTATACCTTATGGTCGCTTCGTTTAAGTAGTTGTATGATAGGTAGTTTATATGCCTTAGGTAAATTACCAAAATGCCCTTTTTGCGCCAAAATTCATTTTAAGCATATGTAACATAACTTTTGGTGTCTAATCTGATTTGACAACAATATTAGACATATTAAGGCATATATTACTTGTCATAGGACTAGTTAGGCGGTCCGAACGCGTTTCACACATACGACGCGTTAAAGTAGCATAAGCTACCTAAACGGGTCGTAATGGGTCGTAAGCACTTATGTTAGGTTTCATTTAGTATGTAGGATTTGTTAAACCATATTACACGAGTCTCCATACTCGTTTGGTTTACGAACCCTCATTCTATCCGATCCTCCGATTTTGGTCCGGTTTATTAACATAGTTACCTATACTAGGTGCCGTTTAATTCCGTGATCTCTAGCATTGCTTGGTGGTTATCTTAGGACTTCTGAGCAATCTCATGTGAGTACATAGACCCCTCTTTTACTGTTTTCAAACTGTTTTGGGGTGAAGCATGTGTACCTATCTGTTATTTTCATGTTTTCCAAAAGTAAAATTGATTATACATGTTAGTACTTATCTGTTGACAAACTGAATGACTATCCATGGTTTAAACACTGATTTTTCAAAGACTATAACATAAATTGTTGAATAGTACTTATTTTGTTCACCAGACCGGTTGTTAGTATGATATAGCGCTATAGGATTTGACACCCCATTCCTGTTGTCATGGAATGTCTGAAACCAATTTGTTTCTCCATCCAAATAGGGATTGCCTTTGTGGTATCCTTATAGTCTCAAAGGTGTATTTTGATGCACTAGGTCTGAATGAATTCTTAAATCACACTTTTAAAGTATAGTTTGATATACTCCCATGTGTGATATTGTACAAAACCAACATATATTTTGTTAATCATCCAAAGCATATTTTGATATGTTATTTACAAAACTAAAACATAGTTTAATATGTTATTTATCACATCCAAAGCATATTATGATATGTTATATATGAAACCAAAACATAGTTTAATATGTTATTTATAAATCCGAAGTACACTTGTAATATACTACTTAAAACTATTATTTTAAACAACGAACGTATATTTAATGTACTATCTATCTATCGATTGGGTTTTGGTTAGTGTTTAGATAACGGGACGGGTGTAATGTGATGAAAACATGGTAGATACGCCGCTGGTACTTCTTATATATAAGTGTTTTCATTGCATTACATACCGTGGCGTTATTTAGTACACTTGGGTCAACAATATTGGAACTGAAATATATTTTAATATATTACTCATTCGATTCTCTTAAAATCTAAAGTATATTTTCACATATACTATAAGCCTTTTTATCAAAATATTGTTTTACAAAGCAACTTATCTTATACAAACTCATTTCACATGGTTATTCATTTAACCTTACATTTATTTATACATATCATCTGATCTTATTGTTTTTCAAACGATTTACAAAACAAATCAATTTACAAGGTTCATGACTAAACTTTATTAAACATTTTCTTAAACTTACAAGTCATGAATCCTATTTTAACAAAACCTATGTATCTCACGGGCATTTTTATGCTGACGTACCTAGTTTTACACATGTTTCAGGTACTGCTTTGCAATGATTGTTGATACATGCTACATTTAGGATGGACTCGTGCCTTAGCAACTTTCAAACTTGGAAGATCATAGTTGTACTTATTTGATTGTATTAAAACAATGAGTTCATTTATTCAATAAAACAGAATTTATTTATTCCATGGTTATGAAACAATGATTCTGTTACAACACTCCCCGACGTTTCCGCCACGTCTGGTTGTTCTACGTGGTCGGGGTGTGACATCCGACATGTTAGCCCAATTGTACGTAGATGAGATTGTATCTCTGCATGGCGTACCAGTGTCAATTATCTCTGATAGAGATACCAGATACACATCACATTTTTGGAAAAGTTTCCAACAATCTTTTGGTACGCGCTTAAATTTTAGTACGGCTTACCATCCTCAGACGGACGGACAGAGTGAGCGTACAATTCAAACGTTGGAAGACATGCTTCGTGCATGTGTTATTGATTTAGGTGGTAGTTGGGATAACCACCTGCCATTGATCGATTTCTCCTATAACAATAGCTACCATACAAGCATTCAGGCTGCGCCTTTTGAGGCATTATATGGTAGAAAATGCAGAACGCCTCTTTGTTGGGCCGAAGTAGGAAAAGCTCAGTTATCAGGACCTGACATAGTCTTTGAAACAATGGACAAGATTGTCCAAATTCATGACCTCCTGAAAGCTGCCAGGGATAGGCAGAAAAGTTATGCTGATAAAAGGCGAAAACCTCTAAAGTTTGAGGTTGGTGATAAGGTTCTGCTTAAAGTATCACCCTGGAAGGGACTGATGCGATTTGGTAAGAAAGGTAAGTTAAGCCCAAGGTATATAGGACCATTCGAGATCATCGAATGTGTAGGAACAGTGGCTTATAAGTTAAACTTACCTGAAGAGCTCAGTGGTATTCACAATGTATTCCACATCTGCAATCTAAAGAAATGTCTAGCTGACGAGTCGCTAGTCACGCCACATACGGATGTGCACATAGATGAGAGCTTGAAATTTGTGGAAAAACCTTTGTCGCTCGAGGACCGACAGGTTAAGAAGCTTCGATGGAAGCATGTGCCAATTGTGAAAGTTAAATGGGATGCCCGAAGAGGTCCCGAGTATACGTGGGAGGTAGAGTCCACAATGAAAGAAAAGTACCCTCATTTGTTTCAGTAAATCTCGAGGTCGAGATTTCTTTTAAGAGGGTGAGGATGTAACACCTCGAAAATTTATGTCCAATAATGTATCGACACGTGTCATAAGCTTTAAACATGTAAAAGATTACTTTAGAGGGACTAAAGTTGACAAACAAGGAAAGTATGTGAATAAAAGGGTTCAAAGTGTCAACAACGGATAAATATATCTTTCAACAACCCTACATGATGTTTATACCCTTAAACGAAGGAATTATGGATCATACGAAGCTAATTGTGGAAGAAAGTGAGAGATTACAAACTACAGGGGCTAAATGTGTCAACATGTTTAAAGTACACCTCTGAATGACCTTTTAGCGAACCCAAAGCTTTGTAACGATAAATTATACTCACTAGAATATGTGATAAAAATTTCACAAGGTTTCGATAAAGTATGAGAAAGTTATGATAATATTCGTATACGAAGGGTTAAAAGTATCAACGTTGAAATTCAAGGCTTTACGGGTGATCATAAAGTTAACCAAGGACTTAACAATGTTTAATTATGTCTTGGAGCCCTTAAAAGTAAAGTTAGAGGACCAAAAGTGCAAGAAATAAACTTAAAACCACGTTTGAAAGGACCAGGGGCTGAAATGTAAATAACTGAAACTTGTGTGGCTGGTGACTGAGGTGCTGGCGTAGCGCCACCAACAACCCCCTCTGCCGTCGCGCTACGCGACGGCCTTAGCTGGTCAGAATTCATGTACAGGTGCGAGTTCAGCAAGTTAAACCGACTTATAAACCTTGTATTCGATTCAAGGGGCTTGTTTGATGGTATTTCCATGCCTAGGGACACTTGGAAGTGATCAAGGAACATCTATAGGCTATAGTGGCACGATCTTGATGAATTAAACTCACTATATAAGAACCCATTGTTGCAACACTTTGGCATACACTTTGAAAACCATTCAAACTCAATTTCTGGAGATTCCTGGAGCTTAAGGCCACTTCCCAAGCATCCTGAGTCGTGTATAGGACTTCAGTAAGTATTATTAACCTTTCTTAATTCAGTTTTGCTTAGTTTATTAGCTTAAAGTCAAACCGTCGTAATTAAGATTTGACTTCATCATTAATCTTAATTTGTCCAGTCAAATTTCAAATTGAAAGTACCTATGAGTTGGTAATTATGTGGGCAATAAACCCTTACAAGGGCACCCTCTGATTCCCCCTCTAACTAGGTCGATTGTCGGGTCAAAGTTAATCTTAAAAAGTCAACTGAAAGCTTATTTTCAAATTAACGCATAATTAGCAATTTAGAAGCTATGCAACCTGTTTTGTCATTAATATAACTTGGTAATTAATGTAAGAACATGTCTAAACATGTTCAACTCGACAATTTTCAGTTTAAGCTCGGTTCGGAGCCGAAAGTCGCAAAAGTAGATTTTTGCTTTGACTTTCAGTTCTGACCCATTAGAGCATAGTTTAGGAATGCCTTAGAGCTTTATTAGGACCAAATTACCTATAAGTATAACCCTCTGAGATTATACAACTTGGTTCATTAGTTATCCGATTCATATGCATATTTCCGTTAAATGCCTAAATGTTGACTATTATGCCCTTTTCACCTTAAAACATGAATTTTGAAAATGTAAAAGAGTAGAAACCTTAGTTACTGATTTATAAACTTGTACCTAAAATTTGACATCAGTTTGAGCTCTAGATTAAGAGTTATGCTCATTAGCGTAATTAGAAAGCTTTTTAGTAATTAAACGGTGTAATTAGCGTATAGCCTATCTAAACCCGATTTTTGATATTAAAATTTTTACCCACTGATATAAAATAATATTTTGGGCTTTTTGGAGATTTTTATTTATTTTTAGGCTAAGCATAACATAGAGTTCTAAGCTTGATCCGGTAATTGTCGGTTTTGCCCTTTTAAGCTATAAAATGAGTTTTACCAATCCTTTTGATACCAAACCTTTTTCTACTGATCCAATATGCCAAATAGAATATTTTAAGCCTTCTGGAATAATAAAAATATCAGCTTTTCTTATAAAACCCGAAAATCGCTTAAAATCGCATTTTTACGCGTTTTAAGCACATAGTATGTATTAAAACCATTTTAGATATATAAGACTTGATGCCTACTAATGTTTTAAATAAATTTTTATACTTTAGCAGTAAGCAAAAGTTTTAAACTCAGAATTCCAGATTCGACCTTTAAACCTTAGGTGAAATTACCAAAATGCCCCTTCGGTGCATTGTATGGTTAGAAATGATAAATTTCACACATAGGTTATACCCTACTGATATAACCTAGTAAATTAAGTATTTTTACTGATTACATCAGACCCGAAACTCAGATTTATATTTAAACTCTTTTATAACCTCTAAAATGACCAAAATACCCCTACATGGCGTAATTTGAGTTTAAATCCGTTTTGGGCATAATAGAAGATATCTTACTGATGTCACAACATATTTAAGGCATATTAACTTAGGAAACTTGTATATGACTCATTTGGTTACCCGTTACACACTTTTCGCGTTTGGATCGGCTTATGTAACTAGTTTGCATAATTTAGCCGAAACGGGTCAAACCATATCGTTTTCATCTCAAGATCCAGAATGTGTTTAAGTTACCCATATTAAACAAGCATACAAGCTTGTCGGGTCAAAACCACATTCTAAACCGGTCTTCGCTTTATCATGCATTGGAACCGTATCTTCCTTTTGAAAACTAGCCGGTCTAAGTCTAAGCTTAATTAAAGACCCGTTAGGATTCTAATAGGTTATTAAAAACCTTCGTTCCAGATTAGGAGCCCAGTAAAAGCTACGTGCACTTGCTGTATTTGATTTATACTTTGCTCAGGTAAATACTCTTAACTTATTTTCCCTATACGGGCTTGGGATACGGTATTATAATAATACCGCTTGGTCGGGTATGTAGTTATTTAAATCGGATTGTGATTAATGTATTTACATAACTCGTTTTATTCTGTATTATTTGGTGTATGGCCTTTGGGGGTTAAATGACCATGTCCCGGATATCCTTGGCATCATTCAAAGAAATGGCCACGACCTAAGCACGGGGTGTAGGCGTACACCTGACAGTTGCATTATGTAAAAACTGGTAATCCACTTAAAGGAATCAACCTTGTGGGCATTATACCTGTGGCGTGTCAGTTAATCTTGTCCGGCCCTACAAACCGGCCCTGATGGACGACAAATAATTAAAACTGTATACAAGATTATTTTTGAATAATTGTCCTAAGTTATAAAAGATATTTTTGCCTAAGTGCATTCAAATCAATTTTTAAACATTTTCAAAATGAGTCAGTTAAGATGTATTTACCAGTGTAAACTGACGTATTTTCCAAAAAGGCTAAGTGCAGGTACTATACGTAATAGGCTGGCTACTCCAGGCATCAATAATCAAGTCTCGCAAGCTCTAGATGTTAAAGTCTGTTGAACAATTTCCTTTTTCTTTCGATCCGCCTGTGGATCTGTTTCAACTATTTTGTGATACTTAATATTATAATTTATTCAGTTGAAATGAATCTATCTTTTGCTTCCGCTGTGCATTTAAATTTGTGTTGTTTGACTATGATAATATCAATTACGTCAAGATCTTCCCCGTCGGTAATACGTGGAAATATCGGGGTGTGACAAAAACACGATATTTACTAACACTAAACACACATATGGGAAAGTGCACCCATCGTGAGCGTAGTATAGTGTTGGTAAGATACCGAGGTCGTCCAAGGACACAAGAGCTTTTAGTACCGGTTTATCCTCAACGTCTAATCAAATCAAAAGTTTAGAAAAAGGCTTTAAACTAAGAAAAATAAAAACTAACTAAAATGCTGAAAAATAAAATAAAATAAAAACAGATAGACAAGATGAATCACTTGGCTCCGACTTGTGTTTAGTGTAACCTTTGATTACTTTCGCACTTTTGCACTTTTTAAGAGATTATCTTAGTTATTGTACTAGGCCCCTCTTTTGAAGGTGACGTTACCCTCAACCTAGTAGTTTGAGTCAGCAAGGATACAATCCTAAAGGGTCGGATTATTGAAAGATAATTAATTAAGTTATTAATGCGTATTATGGTAGGCCCCTCTTTTGAAGGCGACGTTACCCTCGGCTAAGTAGTCTGAGTCAGCAGGGATACAGTCCTAAGTAGCCGGGTTAAAGTATTAATAGTAGCTTACATATGAGGGGATCAAAGAGTTTGGACCCCCGCCATCCAGTACTGGTGGGTATTGAAGGAGGTCCTACAAAATTTGACCCAGGTCCTTGCAGGATCTATACACTGAACAAGGCAAGACTCTTACCAAACCCTTCCCTTAACCCCCGACCAGGTAGCCAACATACCTCCATATAGACCGTGGAGATATGAATGGTGAAAATCTTTTATTTTATATAGACAGTAAAATAATGCCAAGACACCACGGACAAACGATAAGGAAGAATCACCTTCAACATAAGAAACTAGTTATTAAAGTCATTAATACATAACCAAGTAAAAAGTGCGAAAAGATTAAAAATAAAAAGTATTACACTAGACACTTGTCTTCACCAAGTGATGTAAGAGACTTAGGAAAACATGGCCTTTGATTGTCAAGAACTCTTACGATCAATCTTGGATCCCGAGACGACTCACACACTCTATGATGGACAATGGATGATGGTGGTGGATGATGGTGTTGTGATGGTGGTGGGTGGTGGGTGAAGTGTGAGAGAGGTGGTGTGCCAAGGGATGGTTTGCAAATGAGCTAAGCACTCCTATTTATAGCCTGAACAGCAGCTCGGGCATGGCCCCGTGTCCATTGGGCACGGCCCCGTGTCCATCATCCTTCTCTTTCTTCATTAATTGCAGTTTGTCTGCATCAGTTGACCACGCCCCCGTGTCCGCTGGGCACGCCCCCGTGTGCAGAAGCATATCTGTACTATCAAGATTTGCCTGGATTCTGCGAATCTTATAGTTGAGCACGGCCCCGTGTCCGCTGAGCACGGCCCCGTGGTGGGCGATAGAAGCTTCTAATAGCTTTGTCTTTTATGCTGGCACTTGGGCACGCCCCCGTGTTCACTGAGCACGGGGCGTGTTCAGCCTTCTGTCTTCTTGATTTTGCTTGAGAAGATGCTGTCGGGGGGTCGGGCATGCCACATTTGTTCCTTTTCTTGTATTTATGTTAGATTTAGCTTCCTTTTTGCTTCCTTTGTTAATTTGAGCTCATTTAATCCTGAAAATACAAAAGGAAGACAAAAGCACACTTTTTCCAACATTAGTACTAAAAAAGGGTTAGTTTTATGCCACAATTGATGTAATTTATATGTTGCATTTTGTACACATCAGTCGCAGTGGCCCAAAACCACTCGTCAATCAGAACCAAACAGTTGCTGTATCCCAAAACCCCGCACCTAACCAAGCCCAACCTCAAGCCACTGTCTGAGCCTGCTTTAAGTGCGGTGATCTTAATCATCTCGCAAATGTTTGTCCTCAGTACGCCAACAACAACCAACAACAGCAGCCTCAGCATGCGCTTGGCAAAGCTTTCGTCATCATTGCGGCTCAAGCGCAAAATGCCAATGATGTCATAAATGGTGCGTTTCTCGTTAACAATGTCTATGCTTCGTGTTTATTTGATACTGGCGTGGATAAAAGTTTTGTTTCCGTTGAATTCGAGCCTTTGCTTAAGTGTAGACGTTCTAAGTTGCCTAAATCATTCGCTGTCGAAGTTGCTAATGGTAAATCCGTCACTGTCGATTCCGTTCTTTCTAAGTGTTCCTTGAATCTTAATGATCATACGTTTTCGATTGACCTCATACCTATGCAAATGGGTAGTTTCGATATCATAGTAGGCATGGATTGGCTTAGGCGGGTTCATGCTAAAGTTGTTTGTTCTGATAAGTTTATTCGTCTTCCTCTTCCTAACGGTGACTCTCTACACGTCTATGGCGGGAAACCTTCTAAAGGTCTCAAGCTTATGTCGTGTACTCAAGCGAACAAATACTTGCACAAGGGTTCCTTTGCCTTTCTTACCCACGTTGTGGAAAAGAAGGATAAGGGTCCAAGCATGAGTGAGGTTCCTGTTGTCTGTGTGTAACACCTTGCAAAATCATGTCCACTATAGTAATGACACGTGTCATAAACCCTAAACGTATTATAAGTTGACATTGAAGGACTAAAGTTGACAAAAAGTGAAAAGTTGTATGTGGAAGGACTAAAAGTGTCAACCTGCTTAAACTATGCTTCTGATTGACCTCACACGATGTTCTTATTCTTTATCGAGTAAATTGTCAGACGCAAGAAGCCGTTTGTGATTAAAATTGAAAGTTTATAAAACACAGGGGTTAAAAGTGTTGACATGTTAATTCTTACCTCTGAGTGACCTTTTAACAAACCCGAGGCTTTATAGTGTTTGATTATACTCTCACGAATATTGGATAATGATTTCATGAGGTTTCGGTACCATTATATGATTAAATTTGCAAATTCTAAGAAGAAGGGTTGAAAGTGTCAATATGTTAATTCTACTCCCGGGAGACCGTTTTAACGAATCTGGAACTTAACGATACTTGATTTTATTCCCAAGAACATTTGAAAACTGAATTGAAGGGCCGCTAGTGATGGAAATGTGAAAAATGGATGATAGGAAAGTGCAGGGACTGAACTTGTAACATTTAAAACATGTTTGAAACTGGGTTGCCTCGCGTGGCGCGCCAGATCTTCCCCTCCCTGGCGCGTGGCGCGACGGGGGACCTTTTCCAGCCAAAACTGGCAGCTGCCAGCATGCAATCCCTGCAACCCACACAAGATCTTCTGCAACCTGATTCGAAAACAACAACATGCAAATGGTTTTTAAAAACCTATGACACTTGGAAGCATCCTAAAACAACATATAACACCTGCCTTGATCTTGTGAGATTGGTTTCCCTATAAATAGAGCTCACTCTTGAGCTTTAGAGCTTACACATTCAAAATTCTCAACCTTCTCTCTCTAAGCTTCACTCTCTGGGATTCCTGGTCAAGAAGGAAGCCCTCCTCAGTTCAAACTTCGTGCTAGGACCTTGTGTAAGTGTTCTTAGCCTATGTAGTTTGGTTTTTATACGTTTAAAGACCGAAAGTCAAAGTTGTCGTAATTACGCTTTGACTTTTAGTTTAAACTTTATCGGTCCAGCCATTGTTCTTAACGAAAGTGGCTACGTGATCGTAATTAGATAGGTGATAATCCTTCAAAAGGGCACCTCCTAATTACCACGTTTACTTAGTTAATTGTCGGGTCAAAGTAATTAACATAAAAAGTCAAACGGGTCAGTTTTTAAATAAATTCATATATGATAATGTAGAAGCTATAAAATATGTTTTATCACTTTAATAACTTGGTAAATAATATTAGAACATGTCTAGACATGTTCGACCCGACAATTCTCAGTTTAGGCTCGGTTCGCAACCGAAAGTCGCAAAAGTTGACTTTTGCTTTGACTTTGCGACTTTCAGTTCTGACCCGAATTAGCTTAGTTTCTTTATGCATTAAGGTTCCGTTGTGACCATATTATATAGTAGTATAACCCTCTGAGGTTATATTACATGGCCCCTTAGTAATCTGAGTTTATTTACTTGTTTCCGTTATTATGCTTAACTTTGACCATTATGCCATTATGGTCTAAAAACGAGATTTTTGAATATGTAAGCATGCAAATAACTTAGTTACTGATATATAAATATGTCTAAACTATTTTGACATTATTTTCTTGTCCAAAATTAATGTTATGCAAGATATCGTAAAATTTAACTTTTATAAAATTAAATTACGCTTTTATGCATAAATCATGTTTAAACATAAATTTTGACACAAAACTCATTACCTATTATTAAGATATCATTTTTAGGAATTTTTGGAATGTTGGGTCAGATTATATACTAACCTTAACTTAGAGTTCTTGTATAAATTCTATAATTGACGATTATGCCCTTTTTGTTAATAAAATGTGATTTACATATAATTAATATGCCAAACCTTTTCCTACTGATTTAATATGTAAAATAAAATATTTTAACCATTCAAGACTGGTCAAAATCTCAGAATCACATAAACATCGCAAATATTGTCAATTATCGATTTTTACGCTAATTAGGTGCATAGTATGGTTTAAAACCATATTTTGCACCCAAGACTTGTTACTACTGAAATTATAAAAAAAATTTAATATTTTTACAGTAGGTATAATTCATGAACTCAGACTTCCAATTTTGTCCCAAAAAGCATATGTGAAATGACCAAAATACCCTTTCGGGGCATAGTTTGGCCATAAGTGGTAAACCACACATATGTATGATATCCTACTGTTATAACATCATAAAATAAAATATTTTTACAGAATGTTTTAGACCAGAACATCAGTTTACTTTAAAACCTCTTTTATAAATCTTAAAATGACCAAAATGCCCTTACGGGACTTAATTTGGTTTTAAAATCTTTTTGGGCATATTTGCTGATATCCTACTGATATCATAACATATTTTAAGCATAACAACTTATGGAACTTGTATATGACTCATCCGGTTACCCGTTTATGCTTATACGCATTCATCTTATCATTTAAACTTCAAATTCCATAATGTATTTAGTTTACCCATTTTATACAAGTCTCCATACTTGCTGGGTCTAAATCACATTCCAATCCGGTCACCGCTTAATCTAGCGTTTCATGCCGTAAACCTTTTCTAAACTAACCGGTCTTAGTTTACAACTTAAATAAGACCCGTTAGTGATCTAATATGTTAATAAAACCTTCGTTCCAGATTAGGAGCCCCGGTAAAAGCCACTTGCACTAGTTTGAATAGATTATACGGCTGAGTAAACAAATCTCGCATTTTAAGCTCAGGTAAATACTTTTAACTTATTTTCCCTTATACGGGCTTGGGATATGGTAATAATATATTACCACTTGGTCGGGTATAAAATCATTTAATCAAATAATGGTTATATTACATAACCCCGTTTTAATCAGTTTTGCTTGATAACATAAACATTGGGGGTTAACGCGACCGTGTCCTGGATATCCTTGGCTCATTTCGTTTGTAAATGTAACACCCTCGCTAATATTTTACATATTTCGTATAATTTACGAAAACGAACATGTAATATTAGTTACATATACATGGAAAATACAGGTTAATTAAATCTTTTCTAGAATTTAAAATATTACATCATGATTAGTATAAATTTGCCGTTTAAAAATAACGACAAGAACTACGTGCGGAAGCTTGTAACTTGATCGTGTTCAGTCATTCTTTGAGCTTGATCGTCATTCGACATTACAAGATGTACCTACATTTCATAGATCATGAAATGGTTAGTCATACAAGTTTATAACGTATTTAATCAAGTCCAAATATCAAAAACGAACAACAAAAAGATTTCTGCCAGTTATTGAGCCTGTCGCGTGGCGCGACAGGTTGACCTATTTCATTCGCGGCCCGCGACCGCAGTCGCGTTGCGCGACGGTGAACTTCTTAACTCTTCGTGTGACGTGATACCCCTGTTTTGACAGAATGATCTTTAGCTGGTGCTGCACATTCCCAACTATACTAACTCAAACTTGTTATGCACTAAAACGCGCATAACTTTTATTTTACGAATCTGTTTTAGGCGAATCTTTTTCCTATGCGTTCGAAATTTAATTATCCATCTTATGGAGTTAAAACCTGATATCCAACTAGTCGAATATTCAGATTTCAAGCTCTCGGCTTGAAATTCCTTTTTAACACTTTTGACCCGTTTCATGATTCACTAAACCTCTGTCGTCTAAATCATTGTAATTTCTTGAGATATTCATTATCTCAAGACCATTAACTCGTGAGTCCAAAACTTTCATACATTATGCCACTAAAGGTTGAGTTATGCGTAAAACTTCATTTTGACCCGTTAGAGGGATTTACCATTAACTTTAAATTTCACTCCCCTTTTACCCATCATTTTACTACATTAAGGTATCTACCTTTATTTCATAATCTCAATACAAATTCCTAAACAACCCATATGGGTCGTTTGCCCAATCTACCCATCAAGGGCTTTTTGGTCAATTTTAGTCCTTCATTTTGCGACGAAGGACTTTCGCTAATATTTGGCCACAATATCGCTTTTAACTATAATTCTAAATGCGTGTACCTGGCTCGGGTCATAGGATTGACCCGTTTAAATACCTTTCGATATAAATTCCCTGATCATAGTAACCCGTACCATGTGTTAATTCCTGTGATCACCAAACTCAACATGCGATCATCAGACATTATTGTCAAATGGTGTTAACAAAACCATTTGACCCGTTTAGTCGAAATGACAAATTATCATTATGAGATGGTATTTAATTACCGCTTCACCCCCTTTAACCTATCCCGGTTTACTTTTTGAATTCATCGTATTTAAAAGTCGTTTCTTGTTTTGTTTGCCCCATTAGAACCTATGCCAAATGGTGTCCTTTCAAATCCCTTTATCTATTCGTTAATCCATGTCCGGATTACTATTTTACCGTTTTTACCCTTTTTACCATAATATGGTTTCTACCATTCTCACTTGTTCCGACTCGCATTATATCGCGCCGGAACAACATGTTTCACTTACTTATTATAAATCATATTCATTACTCACAAATAAGAATTTTGCAACAAGAATAAAAAGGGCGTAAGCTTAACTTACCTTGAATTCCAATTATGTTTTTCCACGCGTATTAGTTTCGTTTGACCCGCTTTTACCCAAGCTTCCACCTAGCTTTTCGAGCGTCAATCTACCTTTTATCATTCGCGAGGTGACTAGATTACTCATTATTATCAAGACTATCTCACCTTACGGACTTTATATCAAAATCACCAATTGATTTCATTATTGGTCAGTTTGACTTTTAAAGGTCAAACGGCCTATAACATGAGCAATTACACAATTAAGTTCAACAATTCATTTAAGAAATTTGTCAAATATCCGAAAGGCATTATTCTTACACTACCATTTTAACTAGTTTTCTCATCAAATTCATTATACTTCTAATTTCTTTAACTAGTTCAAACGATTATCGTGACTAGTTTCTTTATTCATTTTCGCAAGAAGCAAGGGTTCCCTTTTATAAGCAAGACCGGTTTCATCATACTATTTAGCATTCATCCGAATACCTATTATAATCAAGTTTTAGACACAACCGAGTAGACCGTGATTTCATTTAGACATTTTAACAAACACCTAGTGGGCATAATTTTTACAAACTAGTTCCTAACTAGTTATTTCTACCAAGTTTGCACCTTTTTTTTCCAATTTTTTTTGTGTCTGGTCAACACTTAAATCCCAAATCTAACTTCAGGGAGTTCTATTAACACAATTTAACCATTAAGATTCTAGGGTTCATCATGTTTCTAAAAAACCCATTTAGCACATAATCGGGTGAACATGAATTCACAATTATAAACATCAATTCAACAAGTAAAGGACTAGGGTTTACTCCTAGACATAAAATCATTCCTAATTTCATCCAAACTTTGATCATGCATGCAAAAATCTCGATTTCATGTTTTCACCTAGAACTCAAGGTGAAAGTAAATAGCAAAATTAGGCATACCTTATGATCCCTTCATGAAGGTGATCTCAATTCTGAGTTTGGATTTCGATTTGGAGCCGATTTACCCTTTCAATTTGATGAA
Source organism: Helianthus tuberosus (assembly GCA_030545235.1). NCBI lineage: Eukaryota > Viridiplantae > Streptophyta > Magnoliopsida > Asterales > Asteraceae > Helianthus > Helianthus tuberosus. Next base: position 60,420,667 of record CM060450.1, on the reverse strand, counting down.
ACTTCAAGAACTAGGGTTCAATGAAGGAGCTTGGTCGCCCCTGTGTTTTTCTTTGACCAGACACACACCAAGTGTGTGTGTTTGGTTTTTAATTTTTTATTTAATAAAACTATTTTCCATCTTTTCACTTTTGGCCCCTATACTTTACCCTTGTTGCATATAACATGTTTTGACTAAAGTTTCACATAACTACAAAACTTGTAATTAACTAGGTTATTTATTTCCTAGTTATTTTATCCTGTTCACAACCCGTTTTATTTTAAGTCCCGTTAACTCGGGCCTTTTATCCATTTTATTTCTTGAAAGTTCTTATCCGCTTTTTTTTAATTAGTATTCGGATTATTTATTTAAATCATAATATTTACCGGGTTACTTTTACCACTAACGGTACTTTACCCGTCTTTTAGTATTAACGGGGTTTGATTACCAAACCCGTTTTCGGGGTGTTACAAGTCTACCCCCTTAAAGAGGTTTCGTCCCCGAAACCTTATTTACGTATTTCTTTTAATTTAGACTAAACGACTTAGTTTCGTTTTCAAGACATTCATTCGTTCTTTTCGATCTAACATTTCCATTTATATTGACGCGTACATCTTTCATGTGTAAGGCCTCGCGGGCCGTTACTTTTAGCTTATATCCATTATCCTTATTGGCCGAGTTGTCACTTGACCACTTAGTCTCATCAGTCTGTTAACATGTTTATCCCGCGCTTGTCTTATGTTAACAAGCGCTTTGTATTTGTCAAGCATTTTTTCTAACTTTGAATACTTTTGCCGGCTAGACTAATTAGTGGCCGTCACTTCATACCCCGTCATCCGGGTATACTATTTTGCCATCTTCGGCCTTATGTGTGTTTAAGATTTTCTAATTCCCCTCATACTACTTATGTATGTTAAAACGTTGCTTTTGACTAATAACTAATTTTTTTGGTTTACGTTTTCTCTGTCAACTTGTGTCAATTTCTCCCATCAGGAAGTTTACGTCCAAGGATTTATCCCCTTTCCATTTTCATTTCGATAATGACTTCGCCCTTTTGTGACGTAACACAACTTAAATAATTGTTGATTTTTTTTGTCTATTTTGCCTGTTTAAATATTTTAGTGAAATTCTTCACTTTCGTCAACCAGACCTTTCACAATCCCTACGCTTTAACCCATTCAATTAACTTAGTGAAACCCATCGCTTTTATACTAACTTTACCTCCCGTTATTATTTTATGCGGGGAGTTACACAAGTTTCCTAGTTTTACGTTATTGACCCGTAGGTTCTTTCACATAGCCTCACATGCTTTTTCCTTAGGTTCCCACCTTCTAAGGTAAAACCCCTTCAGTTTGTTTCTTTCTATTCGTGACCCGAGGGTCTTTTGGTCCCGTAGACTTAACATTAATTATAATCCCGTAGGTTATGATGATCCCGTAGATCATCTTCTATTCGAGTCTTTATTCAACTGTATATATATATATGGCGTCAAAGCACCCCCTTTTTATGTTTAAAATTATTTACTTTTGCTATTTTGGATTTCATTCGACCTTGACCGTAGTCTAAGGCTACATTTGTTTTCTTTCGAATTATCTTTCCGACTTTATGACTTCTAACGTCATTTACACGTCGGTTTGTCCTACACTTACCGTTACCCGGTCTTTACCTATACTTCTCTACGACCCGTTACCCGGGTTCCTTATCTTAGTGTTTTTAACATTCTTTTTTTTCCTAGTTTGCTTTTTTCCTATCTACATTCCTTTACGACCCATCACATAGGTTCATTAATATTTCGCGCTTCCATTATTCGATTTGCGCTCTTGTACTACCAAGCTTTTATACTTTATTTATCTCGTTTGATTTTATTCGTGTGAGGTTTCATCACTTATGAATGCCAAACTTCATTCTTTATTTGACCTGTTCAACTTTGAAATAGTTGAACATAATTATCAAAATTTATGTTTGCAAAATTTCATCGTCTTTAAGTTATAATTCATAATCCGAGTCCTTTGACTTTCTGTTTCACGTTCCCGTCTCTTGGTTTACGCATACTATCAAAATCCTACCCACCCATCGGGTATCTTTATCGAAATCATTATCAAGTAACCATTCTCATATGGTTTTAGATGTCATTTTAATTTATTTGGTCGTCTTAGCGAAATCCATCGCTTTTGTTCAGTCAAGTCCTTTATTCTTCGTTTAATTCGTTTGACTTGTCCATGTGAATTTCATCACTTGTGACAGTCAAACTTTTATCTCTATGCCTTAACATTCCTATTGGTCAGTCTGTATTTTCTTTTACTTTGATCCTTGTCCCTTCTCTCGGGCTCTTTATTCTAACGTAATACGCTTCCGTCATCTGACTTGCGTCTACGTTTGTTATCAAACATCTTGCTTATTTGATTCATTTGGGTACCTTTTTAGTTTGTCCCATTCACCCCGTCCTTACTACATCGGATGTAAATATGTCCATCATAAAAGTTCATGGTACCACGTGTTCACTACTTACTTGGCCAGAGTAAGCGATCAATACCTGATATACATGACCTTTTATAATTTTCACGTTACACCCCATAAAAGTTCATGGTACCACGTGTTCACTACTTACTTGGCCAGAGTAAGCGATCAATACCTGATATACATGACCTTTTATAATTTTCACGTTACACCCCATGTAAGTAACGCCTCTATTTAGTTTTCTTGGAAATAATATCCATGATAGGTATTCTATTCAGGTTTTCCAAGCTTTTAATTTACATATGCCACAATCATTTTCTACATGTTTGTTGCATATTGCTATTTGTGCGATTAAATTTAAAATGTGCACCTGGTAATGCTTGCCCTAACGGGCTTCTCTTGCCGTTAACCTAGTTCACGATCGCTACGCGATTTAGATCCTTGATGAGTATGCTCTGCTTGTCATACATCGGACCGTTCCACCGTCATATCCGTAATTCGTTCAACTCTCGTCATCTTCAGATGCGAGTGTCATTCAATTTAAAACATTCACAAACGTTGGTAAAGTCGACATCAATAATCGCCCGTATTATAATACAAGGCTTTTCCACTATACGTGTCAACACACGTAATTTCGTTGACTATGTCTATCCTTTATCGATTTGATTGGTGTAACGTGTATTACACGATAACCCTATGTGTTGTTCTCAACACCTTAATCATACTAAGCCATTACTATATACATGTACTTACCGGATTTGCGATCAAGCCTCGAACCGAACACGTTTTACTCTTTAACCATGAGCTCTGATTACCAACTTGTAACACCCTCGTTAATATTTTACTTATTTCGTATAATTTACGAAAACGAACATGTAATATTAGTTACATATACATGGAAAATACAGGTTAATTAAGTTTTTTCTAGAATTTAAAATATTACATCATGATTAGTATAAATTTTCCGTTTAAAAATAACGACAAGAACTACGTGCGGAAGCTTGTAACTTGATCGTGTTCGGTCCTTCTTTGAGCTTGATCATCATTCGGCATTCCAAGATGTACCTACATTTCATAGATCATGAAATGGTTAGTCATACAAGTTTATAACGTATTTAATCAAGTCCGAATATCAAAAACGAACAACAAACAAATTTCTGCCAGTTATTGAGCCTGTCGCGTGGCGCGACAGGTTAATCTGTTTCTTTCGCGGCCCGCGATCGCAGTCGCGTTGCACGACGGTGAACTTCTTAACTCGTCACGTGACGCGACACCCCAGTTTCGACAGAATGATCTTTAGCTGGTGCTGCACATTCCCAGCTATACTAACTCAAACTTGTTATGCACTAAAACGCGCATAACTTTCATTTTACGAATCCGTTTTAGGCTAATATTTTTCCTATGCATTCAAAATTTAATTCTCCATCTTATGGAGTTAAAACCTGATATCCAACTAGTCGAATATTCAGATTTCAAGCTCTTGGCTTGAAATCCCGTTTTAACACTTTTGACCCGTTTCATGATTCATTAAACCTGTTTCGTCTAAATCATTGTAATTTCTTGAGATATTCATTATCTCAAGACCATTAACTCGTGAGTCCAAAACTTTCATACATTATGCCACTAAAGGTTGAGTTATGCATAAAACTTCATTTTGACCCGTGATGTGTGCAAAATGCAACATATAAATTACATCAATTGTGGCATAAAACTAACCCTTTTTTTGTACTAATGTTGGAAAAAGTGTGTTTTTGTCTTCCTTTTGTATTTTCAGGATTAAACGAGCTCAAATTAACAAAAGAAGCAAAAAGGCAGCTAAATCTAACATAAATACAAGAAAAGGAACAAGCGTGGCATGCCCGACCTCCCCGAAAGCATCTTCCAAAGCAAAACAAGAAAACAGAAGGCTGAACACGCCCCGTGCTCAGCGAGCACGGGGGCGTGCCCAGTGAGCACGGGGGCGTGCCCAAGTGTCAGCATAAAAGACAAAGTTGTAGAAGCTTCTGATGTGTACAAAATGCAACATATAAATTACATCAATTGTGGCATAAAACTAACCCTTTTTAGTACTAATGTTGGAAAAAGTGTGTTTTTGTCTTCCTTTTGTATTTTCAGGATTAAATGAGCTCAAATTAACAAAAGAAGCAAAAAGGCAGCTAAATCTAACATAAATACAAGAAAAGGAACAAGTGTGACATGCCCGACCTCCCCGAAAGCATCTTCCCAAGCAAAACAAGAGAACAAAAAGCTGAACACGCCCCGTGCTCAGTGAACACGGGGGCGTGCCCAAGTGTCAGCATAAAATACAAAGTTGTAAAAGCTTCCATCGCCCACCACGGGGCCGTGCTCAGCGGACACGGGGTCGTGGTCAACAATAACATTCGCAGAATCCAGGCAAATCTTGATAGTACAGATATGCTTCTGTACACGGGGCCGTGCTCAGCGGACACGGGGTCGTGGTCAACTATAAGATTCACAGAATCCAGGCAAATCTTGATAGTACAGATATGCTTCTGCACACGGGGTCGTGCCCAGCGGACACGGGGTCGTGGTCAACTAATAAAGACAAGAGCAATTAATGAAGAAAGAGAAGGATGTGGACACGGGGCCGTGCCCACTGGACACGGGGCCGTGCCTAAGCTTCTGTTCAGCCTATAAATAGGAGTGCTTGGCTCAAGCTCAAACCATCCCTTGGCACACCACCTCTCTCACACTTTACCCACCACCCACCACCACCATAACACCATCATCCACCACCATCATCCATTGTCCATCATAGAGTGTGTGAGTCGTCTCGGGATCCAAGATTGATCGTAAGAGTTCTTGACAATCAAGGCCATGTTTGCCTAAGTCTCTTACATCACTTGGTGAAGACAAAGTGTCTAGTGTAATATTTTTTATTTTTAATCTTTTCGCACTTTTTAATTGGTTATGTATTAATGACTTTAATAACTAGTTTCTTATGTTGAAGGTGATTCTTCTTTATCGTTTGTTCATGGTGTCTTGGCATTATTTTACTGTCTATATAAAATAAAAGATTTTCACCATTCATATCTCCACGGTCTATATGGAGGTATGTTGGCTACCTGGTCGGGGGTTAAGGGAACGGTTTGGTAAGAGTCTTGCCATTGTTCAGTGTATAGATCCTGCAAAGGACCTGGATCAAATTTAGTAGGACCTCCTTCAATATTTAACGGTATTGGATGGCGGGGGTCCAAACTCTTTGATCCCCTCATAAGTTAAACTACTATTAATACTTTAACCCGGCTACTTAGGACTGTATCCCTGCTGACTCAGACTACTTTGCCGAGGGTAACGTCACCTTAAAAAGAGGGGCCTACCACAATATGCATTAATAACTTAATTAATTGTCTTTCAATAATCCGACCCTTTAGGATTGTATCCTTGCTAACTCAAACTACTGGGTTGAGGGTAACGTCACCTCCAAAAGAGGGGCCTACTACAATAACTAAGATAATCTCTTAAATAGTGCAAAAGTGCGGAAATAATCAAAGGTTACACTAAACACGAGTCGGAGCCAAGTGATTCATCTTGTCTATCTGTTTTTCTTTTATTTTTATTTTCAGCATTTTAGTTAATTTTTATTTTTCTTAGTTTAAAACATTTTTCTAAACGTTTTGATTTGATTAGACGTTAAGGATAAACCGGTACTAAAAGCTCTTGTGTCCTTGGACGACCTCGGTATCTTACCAGCACTATACTACGCCCACGATGGGTGCACTTGCCCATATGTGTGTTTAGTGTTAGTAAATATCGTGTTTTATAAATTTAAAACTTGGCTAAAGAAAGTGTAAAAGGGCTTAAAATATACTTAAACCTATATATACACCTAACGCACATCAAGTTTTTGGCGCCGTTGCCGGGGACACAAGGATTTTAAGAAAGCTTAAAATCGACGGCCTAATCAGTTTTTCAAAACCTTTTTATAACGCGCGCACATTTTTCTGCATTTTAGTTTAGTTTTGCATTTCCAGTAACCTGTACACGTGCCGTGCTCACTGAACACGGGCCGTGCTGCACATTTTCATAAAACACCCAGTAACAGTAGCTTGAACACGGGCCTGCTCACTGAACACGCCCCGTGCTCAACGAAATCAGTAAATTTAATTAAAACACCCAGATACAGATTCTGTACACGGGGCCGTGTCCACTGAACACGCGGCCGTGTCCAGGCTCTGTTTCCGTTTTTATTTTTGTTTTCTGATCTCGAGACTTGGTTGTGGTCTGCTGAGTGATTCTTATGGATCAATACTCAGGAGGTTACAACTACACCTATGAGGAGGATGATTATAGGAGTAACTATTGCACTAATTGTAGTAACCCGCACTCGGTTGAATATTGTCACTCATATCAACCGTCCAATTCATACACCTACTATGAGGAGCCCAGGTATGAGCCATCAACTTCATACACATCCCATGAAGACCAAAGGTATGAACCTCCTCCCTCATACTCATATTTTGATGAACCAAGGTATGAGCCTTCTTACTCATACTTTGAGGAACCAAGATATGAGCCACCACCTTCATATGCTTACTATGAGGAACCATGGCGTGAACAACCCACCTCGTATGAGTACTATGAAGAACAAAATTACGACCCTTATCCATCATATGCTTACAATGAAGAACAATGGTGTGAACCATCTACTTCATATGGGTATTATGAGGAACAAAGGATCGAACAACCGGATTCAAGCTTTGAAAATCCTGATCCTTTTTCTATAACCGAAGTGACCGATAGGATATTAGAACACCTTAGAGTTATTGATCGCTATATAAAAGAATCTCGCGCAAGGGAAGAGGAGTCCCGCGCAAGAGAAGAATTAAATAAAGAAAAGATAACTGAAAGTGTAAAAATGGAAGAACAAATAAGTGAAAAACCGACACATGAGTTAAACAACGAAAAAGGTGAGTCCGACAACGTTAACATACAAGAAGAGTCTAATTTTGAAGAAATTAATCTCTTATCACCTTCTTTTGAAAATCATTGTTTAGTTCCAAATCATGCTAAGTTTTTAAAAGAGTTAAACACTAACACTAAAATTGACGAAACGGTAAGTGTTAAGTTAACTATTGATCAAACCTCGCTAATAAAAGAAGACCCATTTGTAATTAACATTACACCGGTTCCATGTTTCTTTCAAAATTCATTTATTAGTAATGTCACAATCGATAAAGATCTTTGTGTTAACATAATGCCTAACTACATTTTCGAAAAATTAAGTATTAGTGATTTTTCTCCACTTCAAATACCCATTTTTCTATCCAATCGGAAGGTAATAAAATCAATCGGTGTAGTTGAGGATGTCTTGGTTCAAACAAATCAAATGGTAGTCCCCACCGACTTTGTCATCCTCGATGACGCTCCTCTAGTGTTGGGATGACCATTTTGTAAAAAATCACGAAGCTTTGAAAAACCGGAAGTACAACAATCTACCTCTTCAATTAGGGGCATTTAAAAAGAGTGTCGTTCTTGAGAGGTCAATGAAATATCCATTCGGCAATAATGACCTCCTAATTGAAGATGAAGATGAGCCACCCGATACAAGTGAAAAGTTTGACCACTTTGTTGAAGAAGAGGTCGCCATAGAACAAACTTTTAAGGTTCTTGATCAAAATGAGCAACCAAATAAGGAGTCTCCTAAAGACCCACCCCTTGAGCTCAAAGAACTTCCAAAAGGTTTGGAATATGCTTTTCTAGATAAAGATGGTAAATTACCTGTAATTATTTCATCTAAATTAGAAAGTTTAGAAAAAGAAAAATTAATTAGTCTTTTGAAAAAACATAAAAATGCAATCGCTTGGAAACTTGTAGACATAAAATGAATTAGTCCTTCCATGTGTACACACAAAATTTTAATGAATGATGACTATAAATCGGTAATACAACCACAACGTCGAGTAAATCCAAATGTTCAAGAAGTGGTTAAAAACGAAGTCATCAAATTACTTGACGCCGGGCTTATTTATCCTATCTCCGATAGTCCTTGGGTAAGTCCCGTCCAAGTAGTTCCAAAGAAAGGAGGTATGACGGTAATAACAAATGAAAAGAATGAACTAATACCAACGAGAACTGTCACAGGATGGAGAGTATGTATAGATTATAGGAGATTAAATGAAGCAACAAGAAAAGATCACTTTCCTTTACCCTTCATTGATCAAATGTTAGAAAGATTATCCGGTCATAAATTTTATTGTTTCTTGGATGGTTTTTCAGGTTACTTTCAAATCCCGATAGCACCCGAAGACCAAGAAAAGACAACCTTTACATGCCCCTATGGGACTTTTACTTATCGACGCATGTCGTTTGGTCTATGTAATGCCCCCGCAACATTCCAACGTTGCATGGTAGCCATCTTCCACGACATGATAGAAAAGACAATGGAAGTCTTCATGGACGAATTTTCTATCTTTGGGGATTCATACGACCAATGCCTCGATAACCTTGAACGAATGCTATCCCGATGTGAGGAAACTAACCTCGCCCTTAACTGGGAAAAATGCCATTTCATGGTAAGGGAGGGAATAGTACTCGGTCACAAAATCTCAAGCGAAGGAATGGAGGTGGATCGAGCCAAAATAGATACCATTTCTCGACTACCACCCCCATCCTCCGTTAGAGCTATCAGAAGTTTCCTAGGGCATGCCGGATTTTATAGGCGGTTTATCAAAGACTTTTCAAAAATTTCAAGGCTTCTAACAAAATTACTTGAAAAAGATGCCCCTTTCATCTTTGACAAGGATTGCAATCAAACATTTCTAACCTTGAAGGAAATGCTAGTCAATGCACCTATCATGATAGCGCCTGATTGGAAATTTCCTTTCGAAATCATGTGTGATGCTAGTGACTTTGCAGTTGGAGCTGTCTTAGGACAAAGAAAAGAAAAGCATTTTCACCCAATTTATTATGCTAGTAAAACACTTAACGATGCACAAGAAAATTACACAACAACTGAAAAAGAATTACTAGCTGTGGTATTTGCTTTTGATAAATTTCGTTCTTATCTTGTTCTTTCTAAAACTATAGTCTACACAGGTCATGCAGCCATTCGATATCTCTTCAAAAAGCAGGACGCAAAACCACGTTTGATTCGGTGGATTCTACTCCTCCAAGAATTTGATATTGAAATCAAAGATAAAAGAGGAGCAGAAAACACCGCAGCAGATCATCTTTCACGATTAGAAGACCCAGCTTTAGAGGCAACCAGGGACGAGCAAATCGATGAAAAATTTCCAACGGAGTCCCTAGATATGGTGGAATACAAGGAAGAACCATGGTACGCCGACTATGCTAACTACCTAGCTAGCGGTATGGTCGTTAAGGGTTGGCCACATCATCAAAGAAAAAAATTCTTTGCCAATGTGAAACACTATTTTTGGGAAGATCCATATCTTTTCAAAATGTGTGCCGACCAACTCATCCGACGATGCGTACATGGTAGTGAAGCACGAAGAATTCTCCGCCATTGTAACGAAGGTCCATACGGAGGACATCATGGTGTCGCGAGTACCGCACAAAAAGTATTTGATTCAGGATTTTATTGGCCAACCATTTACAAAGGCGCCCAAAGTCTTGTTAAGACTTGTGATGCTTGCCAAAGAACAGGTAACATTTCTTCCAAAAACGAAATGCCACAAAATGGCATTCTTGTTTGTGAAATTTTTGATGTGTGGGGACTCGACTTTATGGGACCTTTCCCACCATCGAAAGGAAACAAATATATACTTGTGGCAGTAGACTACTTGTCTAAATGGGCCGAGGCCGAGGCACTTCCAACAAACGATGGAAGAGTCGTGGTAAGATTTCTGAAAAAATTATTCTCTCATTTTGGCACACCTAAAGCATTAATAAGTGATAGAGGTACCCATTTTTGCAACCATCAACTTGAAAAAAAATTAACAAGATATGGGGTCTATCACCAGGTCTCAACAGCATATCACCCTCAAACAAACGGACAAGCCGAAGTGACTAATAGAGGTTTAAAATGAATACTTGAAAAAACCGTAGTGTTAAATAAAAAGGAATGGGCAGATAAATTAGATGATGCTTTATGGGCTTTTCGAACTGCTTATAAAACAACAATAGGTACAACCCCATATAAGCTAGTCTATGGAAAAAGTTGTCACTTACCAGTAGAAATTGCACACAAAGCCTACTGGGCAATTAAAAATGTAAACTTAGATTTAGAATTTGCTGGTAAAAATCGATTTTGTCAATTAAATGAATTAGACGAGCTTAGGAATTATGAATACTCAAACTCAGAAATTTACAAGGAAAGAATGAAAAACTTACATGACAAACATATTAAACCTAATGAATTTCGAGTGGGAGATCTAGTTCTTTTGTTTAATTCACGACTTCGATTGTTTCCTGGTAAATTAAAGTCTAGGTGGTCAGGACCTTTTTCCATCACCCATATTTTCCCACACGGTGCAGTAGAAATTAAATCTCGGAATGGACCCCCATTCAAAGTCAATGGCCAACGGCTGAAACTCTATCAAGGGTTCATTGAGGATGAAGAGGAGGAGATCTCGCTTCAAACAGTCGAAGAATGAAAACATCAACATCATACCTGGTAAGTTACGAACGATTGGGACGACATCTAAATCGGTAAGTTTTCCAACCAAAGTTTTTGGGAAACAAAGGGCACTCACACGAGCACTGAAAAAAAAATTCAAAAACTTTGCTCGGCACGAGGCCGTGTCCACGCTACTGTCGGGATATATTCCCCTTTTCATAACAGTTACTTCATTCCACACGCCCCGTTTCCCCGAAAACGCTCTGGTTCCAGGCGATTTTCCACAGATTTTCGACGTCTCCTATCATTCTAACAACATCAAGGTATGATTCAATCACTATCATTAGTTAGATTTAGCATTTGCATGTACTTAAAACTTCAAAAATTTGGGGAAAAATCTAGGGTTCTTGGACTACACCCGGATCGAACCTCAAATTTTTGCTTTAATCTGTTAGCATTTAGTTAGATTAGTGTTATAGGAAGTAAACCCACTTGTATTGTTCAAAGATTCGCCCGATTTCTCACAAAAACCCTAAACCCTTGTTTTTTAACCGAAAAAGATAAAATCGAATGGGTAAACGGGTTGTTTTGGGAAAAACGGCACTTGGGGTTTCATTTCCGGGGGAAACCGCACCTATTGGACCAAAAATTTTCAAGTTTTCAAAACCGGGTCGAAAAATGATAATTTTGAGTAACAGACGCCTGGACACAGGGCCGTGTCCACTGAACACGGGGTCGTGTCCAGCACGCTGTTTGCAGTTTTGTCCAAAAATTCTACTGTTTCGTGCTAACTTTTGGTGTATTCTTTCAGATGTCTAGGAAGTTCACGAGGTTTAACGCAAATGAGCTCGATGCTAGAGCTAGATACAAAGTACTTCAAACAAGGCCGGAGGAATACCCAAGGCAAGCATGCACAGATTTGTTAGCATTGGTGAACCAACTCGACCGCTTCAACAACCTTGTCACAGGCCCACTAAGAGTCGCTTTAACAACTCGACTCCGTTCCGTCCACGAATGTACTTTGGAATTCTATAGCACCTTCACATTCAATCAAAGGTGCGACCCATTTGACAATGATGGGGTAGCATTCCGATGTGGTGGAACTAGGTATTCGATCTCTATTGCACAATTTGGGTCAATTGTCAGGTTGTATGCGGAAGAAGATGCGGGTAACGAGGAAAATACCAGAGGGATGCGAGAGATCGATGAAAACAATCGCCAAGCCGCATGGGCTCAGATTGGTGAAGGGCACTACAATCCGAGCAGCACTAAGAGCATGAAGTTGAGGGATCCGCTCTACCGATACATCCATAGGCTCCTCGGCTACTCTCTTAGCCAAAGGCATGATAGCGGTGGCGTTGTTGGGTTAAGAGATTTAGTTGTCCTCCACTGCATCCATAACCGCAGGCACCTCGATGTTCCGTTCCTCATGCTCCAAAACATGCATCTGAACCGCCTTGCTACTGCACCAACCCCTATCTTCTTTGGGGGATGGGTGTATCGTCTCTTCAAGCACTTCACCAACATACCTAGGTCATTCGGAAGGAGCCCATGGTCGGGAAGGGTAGATATACACATCTGCCGCTCAATGAACCTAATTTATGAAGCTGAAGACGGGACGGTTAGCTTCCAAAGGATGCAAGGGCATGCATGGAACCCGCAAGAGGCACTTGTCCTCCATGCTCCACAACATCATCAGTACCAGTACCAGCCCCATGGTGATCCAGGCCAGTCCTCCTCAGGAGGCGGTTTTCCTAACTTCCAAAGTTTACATGATTTATTGCAGGAAAACCTTATGTGCACCAGGAACACCTATAATATGGCAAGCAACACATACAACCGGGTTGGGGCGATAGAGAGAAACATATCCGATATCCAAGATGATATTGGAAATATCCGGGAGTACATTGCTGGCCATGGTGTAGATGATGATGATGAGGACGAGGACATGGATTATGCGGGAGGAGCGGAGGAAGAAGCGGTTGGTTGGTAATTCCCCAGGTTAACCTTTTATCTTGAACAATTTCCGGCCTGCGTGCCGTGTGTCAAACAATTTACTTTCCTTTAACTCTTTTATTTTCTGCATTTTTTTTTTTCTAACTTTGTGATGGATGGGATGTTGAACATTGGTAATCTAGGATGTTTGCTATGTTTTGGAGTAGTGTTTATTGATAAAACAGGTACATACGATGCTTAGAGCACTAAACCTTAGTGCTACTAAAGCCGGGACAGGAAAACCAGAACCAGAAACCTGTTTCTCAACCTTGCAGACTGTCTACACGGGGTCGTGTCCAGCCGACACGCCCCCGTGCCCACTACCCCAGACCTGCTGTTTGTCTTAATATGCAGACTTTTACCAGACACGGGGTCGTGTCCAGCCAACACGCCCACGTGTCCACCTTCTGTAAGTTTTCGTTACTGGCACCTGCACACGGGGCCGTGTCCAACGAACACGGGGCCATGTCCAGCGTCCAGTAACACAATTTTTTGCTTTTTCACACCTTTTTACACATTCAATCAACCTAAAAACTTATTTTTGGGACACATTGAGGACAATGTGTAATTTAAGTGTGGGGGGGATGCTAAAACCTTGAATCTTGCAAGTCCTAATAACAAGCCTTACACAAAACTCTATTGGAACCGCTAATCACCCTAAATTTTTTCAAAAATTTTCATTTTTTTTACTTGTCTAGGTTTAATTTGGGAATTTCAAAATTCTAAAAAGGTTATATTTCTACAAATTTACAACCGATAGCGTTGTGATAAAAAGAACCAACATAAGAAAATTATGAAAAGGCATGACAAGCTTAGTTAAAAATTTAATTATATATACTTGATCACATAAAAACCCATTCCCACAAAAGTGAGTTTTGAGCCTTTATTGAGCATACAAATACATATCTTTTAATTAAATGCTCATTTTTCGTTTCTTGTGTGAATAGCCGCTTGGTTCTTATAACTCTAGAACTTGCCACGACGATACATTCCCGGTCCTTACCAACTTAAACCCGAGTAAGTAAATGATGGAGGCATTAGGACTAACCCTTTTTATTTCTACATCATTATTTTTCTTTTTTTACCACCTACCCAAAATCCCCCTAGTTAACCCCTTTGAGCCTAAACCTTTTCATTTCTTAACCCAAACCAAACACCCTTTCACCCACCAAAACCTTTTTATTTTTTTTACCCTTTGTTTTAGTAACAAGCTCGGTTTTTCGTTTGACTTTGAAAAAAAAAAAAATAATAATAATAATAATAAAATTTTGGCTAATGAAGCAAAAGAAATAAATAAACAAGTTCATCAAAAATAACTTTGTTTGAATAATAGCTTCATCAAAATAAAAATTGCAAAAATAAAAAGTCTTTCGAAAACCGACGTTTTTTTACGCTTTTTCACCCTTTTCTACTAACCACTAACCCAACCACCTACCTTTAACCCAAGCCTAACCCTTCACCCAAAAGTCCTCTTGATATTTACAAAGGTATATAGTTAAAAAGGAGGAGGATTGATTGCTTGGCAAACTTATGGAAGGAGTAAGTTCCATGCCGCTCTCGAGTGATACACTAAAATACATCTTCGGCCGAGTGTTGAGTGATCCCCCCGTGAGGTATGTGAACTTGTATATAAATAGAATTTTAAAGAGGCATGTTATGCCCTAATAAGTAATTTATCTTATGAAAAGTTTTAAATAAATCATGACGAATAGGATTGTAAATAAAGAAAAATAAAACGTAATAAAGAATCTTGGAAATCCTGACACTCTATGACAAGCCCAAAAAACCTTCTTCTCTACCAATTCCATTTGGGAAGTGTAAAGCCACATTATAAAGAGTTTTGCTTGAGGACAAGCAAAGATTCAAGTGTGGGGGTATTTGATGTGTGCAAAATGCAACATATAAATTACATCAATTGTGGCATAAAACTAACCCTTTTTAGTACTAATGTTGGAAAAAATGTGTTTTTGTCTTCCTTTTGTATTTTCAGGATTAAATGAGCTCAAATTAACAAAAGAAGCAAAAATGCAGCTAAATCTAACATAAATACAAGAAAAGGAACAAGCGTGGCATGCCCGACCTCCCCGAAAGCATCTTCCCAAGCAAAACAAGAGAACAGAAGGCTGAACACGCCCCGTGCTCAGTGAGCACGGGGGCATGCCCAAGTGTCAGCATAAAAGACAAAGTTGTAGAAGCTTCCATCGCCCACATCGCGGACGTGCTCAGCGGACACGGGGTCGTGGTCAACTATAAGATTCGCAGAATCCAGGCAAATCTTGATAGTACAGATATGCTTCTGTACACGGGGCCATGCTCAGCGGACACGGGGTCATGGTCAACTAAAAGATTCGTAGAATCCAGGCAAATCTTGATAGTACAGATATGCTTCTGCACACGGGGTCGTGCCCAGCGGACACGGGGTCGTGGTCAACTAATAAAGACAAGAGCAATTAATGAAGAAAGAGAAGGATGTGGACACGGGGCCATGCCCGAGCTTCTGTTCAGTCTATAAATAGGAATGCTTGGCTCAAGCTCAAACCATCCCTTGGCACACCACCTCTCTCACACTTCACCCACCAACCACCACCACCATAACACCATCATCCACCACCATCATCCATTGTCCATCATAGAGTGTGTGAGTCGTCTCGGGATCCAAGATTGATCGTAAGAGTTCATGACAATCAAGGCCATGTTTGTCTAAGTCTCTTACATCACTTGGTGAAGACAAAGTGTCTAGTGTAATACGTTTTATTTTTAATCTTTTCGCACTTTTTAATTGGTTATGTATTAATGACTTTAATAACTAGTTTCTTATGTTGAAGGTGATTCTTCTTTATCGTTTGTCCGTGGTGTCTTGGCATTATTTTACTGTCTATATAAAATAAAAGATTTTCACCATTCATATCTCCACGGTCTATATGGAGGTATGTTGGCTACCTGGTCGGGGGTTAAGGGAACGGTTTGGTAAGAGTCTTGCCATTGTTCAGTGTATAGATCCTGCAAAGGACCTGGATCAAATTTAGTAGGACCTCCTTCAATACTTAACGGTATTGGATGGCGGGGGTCCAAACTCTTTGATCCCCTCATAAGTTAAACTACTATTAATACTTTAACCCGGCTACTTAGGACTGTATCCCTGCTGACTCAGACTACTTAGCCGAGGGTAACGTCACCTTCAAAAGAGGGGCCTACCACATTATGCATTAATAACTTAATTAATTATCTTTCAATAATCCGACCCTTTAGGATTGTATCCTTGCTGGCTCAAACTACTGAGTTGAGGGTAACGTCACCTCCAAAAGAGGGGCCTACTACAATAACTAAGATAATCTCTTAAATAGTGCAAAAGTGCGGAAATAATCAAAGGTTACACTAAACACGAGTCGGAGCCAAGTGATTCATCTTGTCTATCTGTTTTTCTTTTATTTTTATTTTCAGCATTTTAGTTAATTTTTATTTTTCATAGTTTAAAACATTTTTCTAAACTTTTTGATTTGATTAGACGTTGAGGATAAACCGGTACTAAAAGCTCTTGTGTCCTTGGACGACCTCGGTATCTTACCAACACTATACTACGCCCACGATGGGTGCACTTGCCCATATGTGTGTTTAGTGTTAGTAAATATCGTGTTTTATAAATTTAAAACTTGGATAAAGAAAGTGTAAAAGGGCTTAAAATATACTTAAACCTATATATACACCTAACGCACATCACTTCCATCGCCCACCACGGGGCCGTGCTCAGCGGACACGGGGTCGCGGTCAACTATAAGATTCGCAGAATCCAGGGGCAAATCTTGATAGTACAGATATGCTTCTGCACATGGGGTCGTGCCCAGCGGACACGGGGCCGTGGTCAACTAATAAAGACAAGAGCAATTAATGAAGAAAGAGAAGGATGTGGACACGGGGCCGTGCCCGAGCTTCTGTTCAGCCTATAAATAGGAGTGCTTGGCTCAAGCTCAAACCATCCTTTGGCACACCACCTCTCTCACACTTCACCCACCACCCACCACCAACATAACACCATCATCCACCACCATCATCCATTGTCCATCATAGAGTGTGTGAGTCGTCTCGGGATCCAAGATTAATCGTAAGAGTTCTTGACAATCAAGGCCATGTTTGCCTAAGTCTCTTACATCACTTGGTGAAGACAAAGTGTCTAGTGTAATACTTTTTATTTTTAATCTTTTCGCACTTTTTAATTGGTTATGTATTAATGACTTTAATAACTAGTTTCTTATGTTGAAAGTGATTCTTCCTTATCGTTTGTCCGTGGTGTCTTCGCATTATTTTACTGTCTATATAAAATAAAAGATTTTCACCATTCATATCTCCACGGTCTATATGGAGGTATGTTGGCTACCTGGTCGGGGGTTAAGGGAACGGTTTGGTAAGAGTCTTGCCATTGTTCAGTGTATAGATCCTGCAAAGGACCTGGGTCAAATTTAGTAGGACCTCCTTTAATACTTAACGGTATTGGATGGCGGGGGTCCAAACTCTTTGATCCCCTCATAAGTTAAACTACTATTTGTTGGTGCACTAAATTTCTGCTGATTACGTCTTAATCAAGTCTTAGGTCTAGATAGAATGAACGAGCACACAATAGGGTTTAAATTAGGGTTTTACATGTTTAACTTGAAGATTTCGCTTGAAAGTGTTCATGATTGGTTCAAGCGAAATAAAGACTAGAAGATTTCGCTTGAAAGTGTTTTTGTTTGGTTCAAGCGAAATCAAGACAGGAGATTTCGCTTGAAGTAGTCTTGTCTTGTTTAAGCGAAATCTTAGGGTCTATATATAGGTTAGTGTGTTGTTCATTTGGTAGAGACTTGTATGTGTGTGTACGGGAAGGTGCTGCCGGATTTGTTTCAGAATACATTGTAAAAGCACGAAAATCAATCAGAATAGATAGATTAAAAGGAAAATAGCTGTTATGACTTCTTTTTACGTTGATTCCGCCTTCGTATTTGAAGATGAACACTCTTTACTGACTTTTCGAGGTCCTAAAACGATCCAACAAGTGGTATCAGAGCTCAGGACGAGGAGTTCATACCATAGCAGCTTGATATTACCGGATTCTCTACTTTCTACTCAATTCTTTTCATATTTTTCTGAACTGAAATTGTTCCAACGGTCGAAATGGTCTGATTTTCGAGTATATTGTGTAAAACATAGTATTATCAAACCCTAGAAAGAATCAGGTTAAATTTCGGACTAAAAATGATAAAAATAACCTAAAAACCAGATTTCGCTTGAAAGAGTTCGAAGTAAAAGATCGATTTCGCTTGAAAAGCAAAGGATTTCGCTTGACAAGTTCAAGCGAAATAGGTTTCTTGGATTTCGTTTGAACTAACTGTTTCAGATTAACAATTTCGCTTGAAATTACAAGCGAAATAGGAGATTTCGCTTCAATTGTTCAGTTTCGCTTGAACTTTATATACTTGTTGATTTCGCTTGAAGTGATTTCACTTCAAGTAATTTCGCTTGAACTTGCTGATTCTTCAAAACCTAAAAATTTTCTAAGTGTTTGCTGATTTTGCAGGAACATTCACGATGGATGATATTTTCATGAATCCGTTCAGCGACATGTACGCGTTTGCTGGAAATTCAGGAGATGATTCATCTACGAGCAACAATAATGATAACCCGCCGAAAGAAAAGAAAAAGGAAGCTTGGGAATCGGAAAGTGCTTTCGGAACGTTCAATAAACCTCCAAAGCTAATGGCTATTGAGGAATACAGTCTGTGGTCAAGAAAGTTTGAGGACTGGTTGATGGCATTCGCATTTCCTAGCTGGAAAAGTCTAAAAAACGGTTATGCCAATGGAAACAAAAATGGTGAAACTTTAAGAACAGCTGAGGAGATTGAATCATTTGTAGCTGAACAAAAATGTGTGGCATTGTTATTTCAATCCGTTCGGGAAGACATAATCTCATTGATCGAGTATTCAAATGCTAAAGACCTCTGGGCAAAATTAGAAAAGAAATGTTTAGGAAGTACTGAAATCGTGAAAAACAAAAAGAAACTTCTTAGAAAAGAGTTTGATCTGTTTGGATGTTTAAAGAACGAGTCAGTTTGTAAAATGATAGAAAGGTTTGGTCATTTGAAGCTGGAATTAGTAAGACATGATATCAATATTCCTGAAGAAGATCTTATCGACAAATTGTTCGATTCGTTGCCTGATGAGATGGATTGGAGATATTATGCGCTGATGCTGAAGAATACTATCAAAGAACCAGAAAAGTTGACATTAGATTTGCTGATTGAGAAACTCGAGAGTCACGAGTTGGAGTTGAAGAAGACATACAAAGTCAATCACTCATCTTACCAGCAGAATTTGGATTTGTATTATCCAAAGAGCATGATGCCAAAAGCAACTTCTCCCAAGACTGCGTTTTCTGCTGAAAATGTGTCGACAGCTGGCAAAGAAAGTCAAAGCAGTCAAAGCAGTGGAAGTCACAGTGGTTATCACAGTGGATCTTCATCATCTGGAAATCATCCAGATGCAAAGAATCGTTTTCAATGTAACATCGCAATAGACTTGAAGAATGCTCAGAATTTTGATGAGGAGTTGGCCAAGTAGCAAATGATCTTCCTAGCATCGGTGTTGGAATCGTATGAAGGGTTAGTAGCTGGGAAGATAGGTAACACCAATCTAACGAAAGAAGATTATGACCAGATAGATCCTGAAGAAATGGAGCTGATCGATATTCGTTGGGCGATGGCCAGTGCTGTTCGTCGTGCACAACGTTTTATGGAAATTACCGGCAGAAAGACAATTGGTGGTCCATCTACCAAACTGGGGTTCGATAAATCCAAAGTGACATGTTTCAAATGTAAGCAGAAAGGTCACTTCAAACGAGAATGCAGAAACGCTTATGATGATGAGTCAGAGAACCCTTTCAGAGATGATTACTACAAGAAGGCAATCTATCATCAGAATAAATCCGAGCCACCTAGATTGAAGCAGGTTGAAGACAACAAAGAGAAATCTAGAGCTCTTGCAGTGATTTACGATGATGAGGGTTATGATTGGAGTCAAGAGGTTCTACCAGAAGAAGATGCGGTTGGTTACACATTCATGGCGAAAAATGACGATCCTATTCCGTGGAAAGACGATCGAACTGAAGAGCAAAAATATCAATACAGAAAAATGATTGCTGAAAACAAAATAATTAGAATATCTGGTATCTTTTTGGAAGCGAGGAGAGCAAATAGGTGGGATCCAGACAGAGAGTGTTATCTTGATGAGTATGGAAATATTGCGATCGATGATAGTACGCTTGATATCGAAGCCATAATCTAGCAGTATAAAGATGAGGATGAGTATTGGCAACACAAATGGTGGGGAACTCCAACCGAGAAAATGAAAGAAGAAGAGAAAGAGAGAAAAGAGAAAAAAGAGCAGGAAAAATCAAAGAAGATTGATACTGGAATTATTGACACAACTCAGGAGTTGAATGCTGAGAACTTGGAAAAAATGGCTGACAAAGTGCTGGCTGCTAAGGCACTTGAGGTAGACTCTAACTCCGTGTCTGAGTCAAAAAGCCAGGTCAGTTCAAAAGTGTCAACAAATGTGTCAGGTAAGAAAATTGATGGTAATGCTGATTGCAAAAATTGCAACAAAGAGTGCAAATTTTGTAGCACAGTCACGTATCTCAACGGAAAGAAAGTTGATGATCTGACAGCAAAGGTCAGAAGCGTTGAGAATCAAATTCTTGATCGTGACAAAATGGTTAAAGCTTCAACTGAACGGATAAAAGAGTTAACTAGACAAATTGAAAATGATAAAATTGATCATGACAAAATTAAACAAGAAAATGAAAAGTTGATTCTTGAAAACCGTCAGATTTCTGAAAAATTTGAAAAACTCAAAAGCACAATGAAAGATTGTGATGATCGAAATGGTAAAACTTTTAAAGAAAATGAACACTTAAAAGCAGTGCTTAGAGTTAAAGAAGAATCAATCAACCAACAACTGGATGAAATCGCTAAACTAAAACTTAATGTTCAAGAGGCTGTAATCGAAAACGAGCGAATCCAGTTGAAGCTTAACAGTTACAGCTCCGCAAGTTTTGTGTTGCAACACATTATTCCTAAACCCATTGGGAAAGACAAAGCGGGCGAAGATGTGTATTGTGATGGAACTGGGGTGGGGTTTCATCAAGTTCCACCACCTGTTCTTGATAATTACACTAAAAAGCAGTCTGGGTTGGTTGAAATTGAGGAAGAAAGTGAAGTTAAACTTCCAGAGAACATTGATGTCACGTTCACATCTTCCAATGACGATAGTGTCCAAAATGATATTGTAAAAGGTGTTGTTGAAAATGTGCTAAAAATGGATAGTGACACTACTGAGGAAGATGGGTGTTTCTTGGACAAGTACATTCAGAAACCAAAATCCAAAAACAACTTAAGTGATGAACCGGGTCTTGTGATGTACAAGATGGCTGGATCTGATAAGTTGTATTCAGATTCTGAGTTTCCCATTGAGAATGTTAATGTGAAAAAGTTGACAAATGTGTTCAAATTGATTGAAGTTGAGTTGTCAGAAGTGAACAGTTTGAGTCAAACAAAAAGGCAAATGAATTTTGAGAAAGATAAAGCTTATTACAAAAAGCCTGTTGTTCCACCACGTTTTTATAATCGAAACAATTGGTCGGGTGGTTATCGGGGTGGTAATAGTTATCAGAAGAAGAGTTTTCAAAACAAAAGATTTGCAGAAAAGAAGGTGTTTGTGAACGGTTCAAGTTCACTTTCTGATGAGGAAAATGAATTTTTTTCAAAATCAAATAAAGAGTTTTTTGAGAAGAGGGTTTTACAACCTCAGTCTGAAGGCACAAGTCGAGTTGTTGATACTCGTACATGTTTCAGATGTAACAAAGTTGGTCACATTGCAAGAAATTGCACCAACTCCAAGCCTAAGACTGAAGTTGTTGACAGACAAAAGAAGAAAGTTGATGTGAAGGGTAAAGCACCAATCATTGTTGAGAAAAAGAATGAGAAAAATGACAATGTCAAAGTGAAAAATGAACCTGTAAAGAAAGTGGTAACTAAAAACGATAAGTTTTATAAACGGGTTGATTTATCTCAACAAGTTTGGAAACCAAAAACAGAAATGAAAATTTCAACTTCTGAAGTGAAAAAGACTGAAGAATCAATTTCGGTTGATTATGATGCAAATTTTCCACCTTTGAAGGCTGAAAATTTCAAAATTCAAATTGCGAGGGTCAAGGTTACACCTAAGGCTGATGAGGCCTGGGTGGACACCATGTTCATTTAAGCAGTTTGAATTGCCAGAGCTTCCTTGTTCGCGAAGCATGAATCGGCATCTTTATTGAAGTTGATTAAGTCAAAGTTTGTTTTGTGCAGGATCTTCCACAACTTGTATCCAGATGGATCATGGATAGTGGAGCTTCAAGACATATGACAGGGAAGACTGCGTTGCTGTATGATGTGAGAAATATCAATGGTGGTTACGTAGGTTTTGCAGGTCATGAAGGTGGTAGAATTGTTGGTGAAGGAACGTTATCCAACGGGATTGTGACGTTTGAGAGAGTTAACTACATCACTGAGTTGGAGAACAATCTGCGTAGTATCTCACAGATTTGTGACAATTTGTATACTACTCATTTCACTAATAAGGAATGTTTGATATTGAAACCTGGTTTTGTTGTTCCTGAAGAATGGATTATCATGCGGGCACCTAGAGTGAATGATTTATATGTGTTAGACATGAGTGTAGCGACTACAACAACTGGTCAAGCACAATGTTTTGTTTCTAGAGCAACTGAGAAAGAATCGAGATTGTGGCACCGAAAGATGGGGCATATTCACCTAAGGAAGATGAATCACTTGGTGCACAACGATTTGGTTCTTGGAGTTAATATCAAAGGTTTTCATCTGGAAGGGGAGTGTATTAGCTGCATTAAAGGCAAGCAGAAGAAAAAGTCACACCCTATAAAGCAAGTCAATTCAGTTTCGAGATCTCTGGAAAGACTTCACATGGATTTGTTTGGTCCTGTGAATGTCAAAAGTATTACAGGAGATTACTATTGTTTGGTCGTTATTGATGATTATTCCAGATTTTCGTGGGTTTCTTTCTTGAAGACGAAAGATGAAACATTTGAAAGTTTGATGGCGTTGTTCAGAAAAATTGAGAATTTGTACCAAAGGCGTATCAAAAGAATTCGCAGTGATAATGGTACTGAATTCAAGAACAGTAAGATGGAAGAATTTTGTGATGAAAGAGGTATATTGCATGAGTTTAGTGCTCCGTACACTCCGCAGCAGAATGGAGTCGCAGAACGCAAAAACCAGACACTAATCGAGACGGCTAGAACTATGCTTGCAGATTCAAAGTTACCGATAAATTTTTGGGCTGAAGCTGTTTCCGCCGCATGCTATACGCTCAACAGGGTTCTCACTGTCAAGAAGTTCAACAAAACATGCTTTGAGCTAATCAATAACCGCAAACCGAATTTGAAGTATCTAGAACCGTTCGGGTCACCCTGTACTATTATAGAGCCTTTTGGAAAGTTTGGTCCGAAGTGCATTGAGGGAATATTTGTTGGTTATGCAAATCCGATGTGACGTGTCTTCGTTCCAAGTGAGAAGCGGATTATTGAAGCTATAAATGTTGAATGTCAAGGTTATACTATGCCACCGCAGAATCCAGGTGATTCATGGCGTTATCATTATGACAAACTGTGGGATTCGTTTGACATGAGAGAAGAATCAGAGGATGATGAAGATTTCTTTGATGAGTTGGATATTTTGCGTGAATACGAGTCACAGCTAAGGTTCCCAGCTGAGTATTCGAGGAGACCACGGGAAACTTCAAATGACGATGAAGCAGGTCCGAGTAATGCTGGTGAACATGATGATGTCCAACAGAATGAAGTTGCTCAGGATAATCAGTCGGCTCAGAATGATAATTTAGAAGCTGAAAACAGGCCAGTCTTTGATCATGGTGATTCAGATTCTGAGGGGGAGCAAATTCAAATTTCAAGTCAAACAAACCAAGTTGGTGAACAAGATGCAGAGCAGAATGTTACTAATCTGGAGGGAAATGTAGATGTTCCAAGCGAAGTGATGCCGCGAACTTTTTCATATCATCCAGAGGAGTTGATCATAGGAGAATTGCAGACAGGCGTTCGCACTCGAAATCAGATTGATAAAGGGCTTACATGTTTTTATACAAAAGTTGCTCCTTTGCAAACTGAATTCTCATTGAGTTGTTTTATCTCGCAGGTTGAGCCAAGAACTTACAAAGAGGCGCTTACTGAAGATTCTTGGGTCAATGCAATGCAGGAGGAACTTAGTCAATTCGAGAAATTGGGAGTGTGGAAGTTAGTTGATTTACCAGATGGTCAGAGGAAGATAAACACCAAGTGGGTGTTCAAGTGTAAGAGAGATGATAGAGGAGTTGTGATTCGCAATAAAGCTCGACTCGTTGTTCAGGGCTTTAGTCAACAGGAGGGGATTGATTTTACCGAAGTCTATGCTCCTGTGGCACGACTAGAGGCAATCAGAATTTTTCTTGCATTTGCGTCTTGGAAGAACTTCAAAGTATATCAGTTAGATGTTAAATCGGCTTTTCTTTATGGGAAGGTTAAAGAGGAGGTTTATGTCGGTCAGCCGCCGGGCTTTACTGACCCAATCCACAAAAACAAGGTCTACTTATTGGACAAAGCGCTGTATGGTTTACACCAGGCCCCAAGAGCCTGGTACGAGACTTTGTCTCAACACCTACTAGCCAACAAGTTCATTCGTGGAAAAGTGGATGCCACTCTCTTCACTAAAGAGGTCGAAGGTCATCTTCTGATAGTTCAGATTTATGTGGACGATATAATTTTTGGGTCGACAAATGAAAATCTATGCAAAGATTTTGAATCAGTGATGAAGCAAAAGTTTGAAATGTCATCAATGGGGGAGATGAAATTCTTTCTGGGATTACAAGTTGAACAACTTCCTGAGGGAATTTTTATTCATCAGTCAAAGTACGTTCATGATATTCTAGAGAAATTTGGGATGTCAAGTTCTACTCCAGCTGCTACCCCACTTGCAACAAATCATGGGATTCACCCAGATCTCACCAGAGACAGGGCTGATGAAACATTTTACCGATCCATGATAGGTTCTTTGATGTACCTAACTGCTTCACGTCCTGATATCATGTACCCAACGTGCCTCGCAGCAAGATTTCAATCTAACCCGAGAGCTTCGCATATGATCATTGTGAAGAGGATATTGCGCTACCTGAAAGGAACTCCTTCATTGGGGTTGTGGTATCCTAGGAAAGGCGATTTTACGCTCGAAGGGTATTCCGATTCGGATTTCGGATGCTGCAAAGTCAATTCAAAATCAACAACTGCAGGATGCCAGTTCTTTGGTCCTAGATTGGTTACCTGGCAGTGTAAGAAACAAACGTCTGTGGCGTTATCTACATGTGAAGCGGAGTATGTTTCTGCTAGCAGTTGCTGCTCTCAGATCCTGTGGATACAGCAACAGATGCGCGACTACGGTTTGCAGTTTCTTAACACATCTCTTTTTGTTGATAATAAGGCCGCAATAAATATAACAAAGAATCCAGTACATCACGCTAAAACGAAACACATTGAAATTCGTCATCACTTTATTCGTGATTGTTTTGAGAAAAAGTTGATACGAATTGAGAAAATCCACACTGACGAACAGAAAGCTGATTTACATACCAAAGCTTTTGATAAAAATCGGTTTAAATATTTGTTAAAACTAAACGGTATGAAGCTTCTTTCAGTGTCGGATGGCATAATTGGCGTTGATGAGAGTACTGTTGCGGATGAAGACGAGAAACAATCTGCAATGGTTTGTCGATTTTTTACCTGTTTTGGTATTTAGGGGGAGTAGATATTTGTATATAGTTTATATTTTCAGAAAATACAAAAAACAGTAAAAAAATGCAAAAATACAAATAGATATTTGTATAAAGTTTATATTTTCAGAAAATACAAAAACAGTAAAAAAATGCAAAAATACAAAAACATGATAAAATCTGAAAAAGAGCTTGTGTATATAGGGAAAATGATAGTACATCGGCTTGACAGTCACGGTATGCTAAAGATTTGTAATGTTTAAAAGGTTAAACAGTCTCACTGATGATGTGTCGATAGGTTTTCGCACATTTAGTAGATTTATTCGGGATATAAACCTAAATTCAAACTTGTGAAATTCGTGGGGAACACTACTTGGATATATAGGTAACCCCTGAAATCTCGTTTGAAAGGTCCCATATTCTGAGATACTAGGTCTTTATGCTCAGTGATATCTGGGGTATTATTCCGGGACTTCTGCTGAATGGAAGTTCTGACCTAGTCCCCGAATAATACTTTCTGCAAATGCTTGAAACATAGCATCACCCTCAGCAAGCTGATGAAACAATAAAATTGATAGTCGCTGCTGTTGAAACTAAAAGATCCTCTAAAGGGGACACACCGATAAGTCGAAGCCGTCATCTCTCTGCGTATCGAAAGATCGACCTGAGCTCTCACGGCCCTCGCATTATAACCCCTGACAGATATCATTTGTGGTATACTCACCTGTAAGACTGAATATCTGGGATTCTGGATACGGGAGTACATTCAAGAGGTAGGACACATGAATGAGCTAAGTTCATAATTCATCTAAATCGTATCCTGAATAGATTGAAATTTGTGTGAGAATTTAAGATGGATCAGTATATCGACAATCGAGGTGAATTGTTTAATTCTGAGTATGTAATCACAGCTTAACGGTACTTGTGATTTGTCTGATAGTTGATATGATTCCCTGACACGCTCGCCAAAAATATGTTTGTAAATAGTTTATTTTGTTTACTTTCTGCAATTTAAGTTTTCTGTATTTCATTTCTTAGTTTAGAACACTTTATAAAATCCAAAAAGATTTTATTTCTGCTTTATTTTCCGACAAACCAAAGTGGAGAGTTGATTGTTGGATTCTCAGATATTTGAAGCAGATGCAGGAGATTCTGGACTGAAGAATGAGGAGAGCTTACTTTGATGAAGTTTGAATTGTTTGAAAAGTCAAAAACAAGTTCATTAATTTGATACTTGTTATTTTCAGAAAATGTGAAATTGTTGTTTTCAAAATCAGTATTGATTCGTCAAAAGATCAACCAAGGTCATTAATTTAGACTTGGTAGATTAATCAAGTGATCAGGGTCATTAACTTGGACCTGAATACTTGAGTGGATTGTTAAAACTGATTGCATTTGTGATTTATTGTTGAAAAGATAGAATTGTAATGGTTATTGGTTGAGTAACAGGATTGGACTTCATTATTCCCAACGGAAGCTAATTGTCAAAGCTTGAACCAGATATCTCAGATTCTAGCATAGTGAGAGGGGGAGTCTGTGAAAGAGGGAGTCTGGATTAACAGTCAAAGGGGAGATTGAAGTTTAAAGTTTGAAGATAAAGATTGAAGAGAGTTTTTACAATGTTTGAAGAATGATAAAGACAAAGACTTGAAGCCAAAGACTTCATCAACATTCAAGGGGGAGTCTGTTGGTGCACTAAATGTCTGCTGATTACGTCTTAATCAAGTCTTAGGTCTAGATAGAATGAACGAGCACACAATAGGGTTTAAATTAGGGTTTTACATGTTTAACTTGAAGATTTCGCTTGAAAGTGTTCATGATTGGTTCAAGCGAAATCAAGACTAGAAGATTTCGCTTGAAAGTGTTTTTGTTTGGTTCAAGCGAAATCAAGACAGGAGATTTCGCTTGAAGTAGTCTTGTCTTGTTTAAGCGAAATCTTAGGGTCTATATATAGGTTAGTGTGTTGTTCATTTGGTAGAGACTTGTATGTGTGTGTAAGGGAAGGTGCTGCCGGATTTGTTTCAGAATACATTGTAAAAGCACGAAAATCAATCAGAATAGATAGATTAAAAGGAAAATAGCTGTTATGACTTCTTTTACGTTGATTCCGCCTTCGTATTTGAAGATGAACACTCTTTACTGACTTTTCGAGGTCCTAAAACGATCCAACACTATTAATACTTTAACCCGGCTACTTAGGACTGTATCCCTGCTGACTCAGACTACTTAGCCGAGGGTAACGTCACCTTCAAAAGAGGGGCCTACCACAATATGCATTAATAACTTAACTAATTAACTTTCAATAATCCGACCCTTTAGGATTGTATCCTTGCTGACTCAAACTACTGGGTTGAGGGTAACGTCACCTCCAAAAGAGGGGCCTACTAAAATAACTAAGATAATCTCTTAAATAGTGCAAAAGTACGGAAATAATCAAAGGTTACACTATACACGAGTCGGAGCCAAGTGATTCATCTTGACTATCTGTTTTATTTTTATTTTTATTTTCAGCATTTTAGTTAGTTTTTATTTTTCTTAGTTTAAAACCTTTTTCTAAACTTTTTGATTTGATTAGACATTGAGGATAAACCGGTACTAAAAGCTCTTGTGTCCTTGGACGACCTCGGTATCTTACCAACACTATACTACGCTCACGATGGGTGCACTTGCCCATATGTGTGTTTAGTGTTAGTAAATATCGTGTTTTATAAATTTAAAACTTGGCTAAAGAAAGTGAAAAAGGGCTTAAAATATACTTAAACCTATATATACACCTAACGCGCATCAACCCGTTAGAGGGATTTACCATTAACTTTAAATTTCACTCCCCTTTTACCCATCATTTTACTACATTAAGTTATCTACCTTTATTTCGTAATCTCAATACAAATTCCTAAACAACCCATATGGGTCGTTTGCCCAATCTACCCATCAAGGGCGTTTTGGTCAATTTTAGTCCTTCATTTTACGACGAAGGACTTTCGCTAATATTTGGCCACAATATCACTTTTAACTATAATTCTAAATGTGCGTACCTAGCTCGGGTCATAGGATTGACCCGTTTAAATACCTTTCGCTATAAATTCCCAGATTATAGTAACGCGTACCATGGGTTAATTCCTGTGATCACCAAACTCAACATGCGATCATCAGACATTATTGTCAAATGGTGCTAACAACACCATTTGACCCGTTTAGTCGAAATGACAAATTATCATTATGAGATGGTATTTAATTACTGCTTCACCCCCTTTAACCTATCCCGGTTTACTTTTTGAATTCATCGTACTTAAAAGTCGTTTCTTGTTTTGTTTGACCCATTAGAACTTATTCCAAATGGTGTCATTTCAAATCCCTTTATCTATTCGTTAATCCATGTCCGGATTACCATTTTACCGCTTTTACCCTTTTTACCATAATTTATGGTTTCTACCATTCTCACTTGTTCCGACTCGCATTATATCGCGCCGGAACAACATGTTTCACTTACTTATTATAAATCATATTTATTACTCACAAATAAGCATTTTGCAATAAGAATAAAAAGGGCGTAAGCTTAACTTACCTTGAATTCCGATTATGCTTTTCCACGCGTATTAGTTCCGTTTGACCCGCTTTTACCCAAGCTTCCACCTAGATTTTCGAGCGTCAGTCTACCTTTTATCATTCGCGAGGTGATTAGATTACTCATTATTATCAAGACTATCTCACCTTACGGACTTTATATCAAAATCACCAATTGATTTCATTATTGGTCAGCTTGACTTTTAAAAATCAAACGGCCTATAACATGAGCAATTACACAATTAAGTTCAACAATTCATTTAAGAAATTTGTCAGATATCTGATAGGCATTATTCTTACACTACCATTTTAACTAGTTTTCTCATCAAATTCATTATAATTCTAATTTCTTTAACTAGTTCAAACGATTATCGTGACTAGTTTCTTTATTCATTTTCTCAAGAAGCAATGGTTCCCTTTTATAAGCGAGACCGGTTTCATCATACTATTTAGCATTCATCCGAATACCTATTATAATCAAGTTTTAGACACAACCGAGTAGACCGTGATTTCATTTAGGCATTTTAACAAACACCTAGTGGGCATAATTTTTACAAACTAGTTCCTAACTAGTTATTTCTACCAAGTTTGCACCTTTTTTTTCCAATTTTTTTTCTGTGTCTAGTCAACACTTAAATCCCAAATCTAACTTCAGGGAGTTCTATTAACACAATTTAACCATTAAGATTCTAGGGTTCATCATGTTTCTACAAAACCCATTTAGCACATAATCGGGTGAACACGAATTCACAATTATAAACATCAATTCAACAAGTAAAGGACTAGGGTTTACTCCTAGACATAAAATCATTCCTAATTTCATCCAAACTTTGATCATGCAAGCAAAAATCTCGATTTCATGTTTTCACCTAGAACTCAAGGTGAAACTAAATAGCAAAATTAGGCATACCTTATGATTCTTTCACGAAGGTGATCTCAATTCTGAGTTTGGATTTCGATTTGGAGCCGATTTACCCTTTCAATTTGATGAAACTTCAAGAACTAGGGTTCAATGAAGGAGCTTGGTCGCCCCTGTGTTTTTCTTCGACCAGACACACACCAAGTGTGTGTGTTTGGTTTTTAATTTTTTATTTAATAAAACTATTTTCCATCTTTTCACTTTTGGCCCCTATACTTTACCCTTGTTGCATATAACAGGTTTTGACCAAAGTTTCACATAACTACAAAACTTGTAATTAACTAGGTTATTTATTTCCTAGTTATTTTATCATGTTCACAACCCGTTTTATTTTAAGTCCCGTTAGCTCGGGCCTTTTATCCATTTTATTTCTTGAAAGTTCTTATCCGCTTTTTTTTAATTAATATTAGGATTATTTATTTAAATCCTAATATTTACCGGGTTACTTTTACCACTAACGGTACTTTACCCGTCTTTTGGTATTAACGGGGTTTGATTACCAAACCCGTTTTCGGGGTGTTACAGTAAATGGCCACGACTTAAGCACGGGGTGTAGGCATACACCTGACAGTTGCGTATGTAAAAAGATATACCCACTTGTTGGGGATAACTCCTTGTGGGTTTATATTAGTGGTGTGTCGGTTAATCTTGTCTTTGCTTCTATCCCGGGCCCCAAATGTATGACAAACATGTAATTCTGTTACAAGATTATCGTTATATAATTATCCCAAGTTATAAAAGAATATTTGTGCCTTGTGCATTTAAATCAATTTTCATAAATACTTTCAAAAGAGACGGTTAATTGTATTTACCAGTGTAAACTGACGTATTTTCAAAAAGGCTAAGTAACATGTACTACTCGTAATTGGCTGGGAGTTTTTGGGCGTTAATTAGAGAATCTTGCAAGTTCTTAATGCCTTAAGTTTGTTGAACAATGTTTTGTATTATATTTTAGATCCACCTGTGGATCCTTTCTTACAACCGTCTGTATATTATTTTATTCGTATTTTACACTTTCGGTTTGTAATAGTAATTTCTACCAAGACTTCCGCTGTGCTATAAACTGTGTATATTTGACTATGATGATATCAACTATGTCACGATATTTCCAGCCGGGCCCACTGGTAATATGTGGAAATATCGGGGTGTGACACTGTGACTTTCCTGATGTCTTCCCTGAGGATCTTCCTGGTCCTCCTCATTCTCATTTTGTTGACTTTCGTATCGATTTAGTGCCTAGCGCTACGCCTGTTGCTAAGTCTCCTTATCGTCTAGAACCCTCAGAAATGCAAAAGCTATCTAACTAACTTCAAGAGCTTCTTGATAAAGGCTTTATAAGCCCTAGTACTTCTCCTTGGGGTGCTCCCGTTCTGTTCTTCAAGAAGAAAGATGGATATTTTCGGATGTGCATTGATTATCGTGATCTCAACAAGCTTACAGTCTAAAACCAATATCCTCTTCCTTTCATCGACGATCTCTTCGATCAATTACAAGGCGCAACATGATTTTCCAAGATCGATCTCCGTTTTGGTTATCATCAACTTCGAGTCCTCGAAGAAGATATACCCGAAACCGTATTTCGTACATGTTATGGTCATTACGAGTTCGTGGTTATGCCCTTTAGTTTGACCAACGCACCTGCGGTTTTCATGGACTTCATGAACCATGTGTGCAAGGCTTATCTAGACCGTTTCGTGATCGTCTTCATCGACGATATTCTCATCTACTCCAAGACTCAAGAAAAGCACTAGCGACACTTGTGTCTTATCCTTTATCTTTTGCGTACTGAGCATCTTTACGCCAAATTCTCCAAGTGTGAATTTTGGCTAAAAGAGGTTCAATTTCTTGGCCACACCGTCAACGAACGTGGTATTCACGTTGATCCTGCGAAAATCAAAGCTGTGAAGATTTGGATTTGTTAGGATATGAGTTTGAATTATTTTGTCAATGTTTAAGATGAAAGATGTAAGATGATAACAAATATGGAAATAATGCAGCGGAATGAAGATAAACTTTATATCACAAACAATGAGAGATTTGCTTTCATCATGAATACTTTAAACTGAATGATTGAAATTACAATGATTCACGTATGCATGAATTACAAACTCCCCTCCAGTCTAAGATCACTCTATTTGCTCGTACAAAATGTCAGGATGATGAAGTGATGAATAGAACAGTACATGCACTGTTCTATTGATAGTACAATGCAAATTTATGAGGAATCTATGCTGGCATCACCTAGACAGTGACATCTAACAACCTCTAACATCTGCTATTGCTAATACACTGTTACATTCAAAATACTGATATACATCATCTGTTGATTCAACATCTGATGAGCCTTATCCTCTGTTGAGACTCAGCGACCTTCTTCATCAGACTTTGTCTTCTTCAATTAAAGGGTGATCAGACCTTTGCTTGCAGCAAACTTTAGTCTTCATCAGTGGTTTACTTTGGCAGACTTTGTGAATCAGCAGACTTTGTGAATCGTCAGACTTTAGCTATTAGCAGACCTTTGGTTGCAACAGTTGTTTGATGCCTTTGCCATTGGGAAGAGAATGTCTTCAAGCACTGTTATTATGGATCAGTTGATTGTAGACTATTTTGGCTTTTAATCATTTGTTCTTTAGGTGGGATCCACATGAGCCAACAATCTCCCCCTAGAACAGATGATGCCAAAACCTTCTTTTATTGTTGATCTTTATTTCTCATCAACATCTCTCAGATTTGCCCTTTGAATTGTAGTTCAAAGTCCAAGGAGATCATGTTATCAACATCCCTTTCTAAGTCAAGGTTCAAAAGATCTAGGAGATCACATGCATCCAGACCATATGCATTCTCCATTTTAAGCTTCTCAACTCTACCATCTGATTTGAGCAAAGTCAATACATGGGTGTCTGAGGATGACTTCCATTTTAGTATTTTTGGATCAGATGGTTTTCTTGGGACAAGACTTATTAAAGATGAGTTTGGTGATTGTGGTCTACTGGCTAACTTTGTAAGTGTTTCTCTGAGTTTAGCAACAAGTAAGTCAGCAGCAGGGTCAGTTTAGTAATTAAGCCGACACCTTATTCCCTCTTTTCTGATTTCTTCATACTTCTGCTCATCTTCCTCACCAGTCTGCTTTTGCCTCTTTATTTGTCTTAAGGCATTTGCGGATAAAGCAGATACTAAGAGAAGCTTTTTGGGAGTATGGGTCTGTTGAGAGATGACAGCTATTGTTGTATGATAGACTGGCTTTTGAGGAACATTGGGATCTTTAGCTTCGAGCTCTTCCAGCTTTTTGTAGGTCTGAACTATGTTGGATTCAGACCATCTAGCAATGGATCTAGTTATACCATATTTAGCAGCCACAAGCTCTGCTCTCATTCTTTTAAGCTTCAATGCCTTTTCTGGATCCATTTGTTTGCCTTTCTTCCAATTTGGTGGAGTTGGCTTTACCAAAGGATCATTGAGCATTTTTATGATTCTTTCAATTTTTTCGCTGAGAGCATCTGATAACCAGTCTTTGAATTGAGCCCTGGTTTCCTTGTATGGTTTGTGCTTCATAATGTGTTCAATGTAATCATCCCTCAATTCCTTGTCAAGCTCAGCATTTATTGGCTTCTCAGACATGGATTTACTCAGGTCCTTAGCAAAGTCTTTAAGTTTTCTGACTTTGCTAAGCTCATGTGATAATTGGCCCTGGTATTTCCTGTCATCCATCCCTTTGTTATCTTCTTTTGCTATAAGCTTAGCCTCTCTTGCTTTTAATTTCAGATAGTCATCTAAGTTCTTAGGCTTCATATAGCCATAAAGAGATAGGAAGGATCTTTTTTATGAATCCTTTGTTGTGAAGAATGATTCAATTTCACCTTTAACAGTGAGCACCTCCAGAGGATAGTGAGCTGCCAGGGGAATGACTTATGGTAGTGTAGCAATTGAAAGGGATGAAGTGGGTATTTTGGGTGGAAGTGATGAAGGTGTTTGGTTTGAATGGGGGCAGATGATAAGGGGATTGGTGATTTAATTTCCTCATCATCTTCCAACACAACATGAGTTTTTCTCTTGCGTGTGGTCTTGATTTGTGGTGATAGAGAGCGTTTTGGTGGTGAAGGTGGATGTGTAGGAAATCTTTGTGGTGTTAGAGGTGGTTGAGTTGTTGGTGGTGTAGTGAAAATGATCATGGCAGAGAATTGGCTAACATCTCCTGAAACAACTGGTGTCTCAGCAGCTGTTTGGCTAACATTTGCTGATACATTTGTTGTATCAGCATCTGTTGGGTGAGCTAGTGATGATGGTGTTGAAGCTTTCTTTTGCTTCTTTTGTGGTGGTTGTTATGGAGAAGGTTTGGGTTTAGGTTTAGCAGAGGATACCGTTTTTGTAGGAGTAGCAGTGGTTTTAGGAGGGGTGGCAATTGGTGGTCTGACTTTTCTAGTAGACTTTCTTCTTTTTAAAGTACCAATATCTTCCTATTTCCTCTGCTTTGCCTGTTCTTTCTTAACAAAACTGGAAACTTTTCTTTCCTTTATATCGTGCTTCTTCTGTTTTTCCAAAGCTATCTCTTCAGCTTTCTTGCTAAGGGTCTCATCAATCCCTTTTTCTTTTCCAGCCTCTGAAGCTTTAACAGAAGTTTTTGGTTGAGCTGACTCTAGCTTTTTTTGCACCTTTAGCTTTGGTTTTACTTTTGAATCAGGCTGCAACTTTCTCAGTGAATCTTTCTCCCCCTTTTTGGAATCATCATCATCATCTTGAATGATTGTTGTAGGGGCAGAGCCAGTAATTTTGACCAAATGTTCCTTGATGGCCTTAATGTCTGCTTATGTATCTTTGTACCTAGCATCAACCATATTCCTTATAAGTTCCATATGAGTGTTGTGGTTGATTTCAGCCAAATTCCTTTGAGCTTGAAGGATGGGTTGCACATAATTCCATAACTCATTGGCAATTTGCTGAGTACTGGGTTGACTTTTAGAAAGTTCCATCAACTGCTTCATCATTTCTTTCATATCAGCAACAGATGTTTCAAAGGTAGTCATTCTATCCGTCAAATATTTATATCTTAATTCCTTACCTAATTTAATAGGATCATCTGAATTCCTACCTACGGTAGTTTATTTATTTTGATAATAGGAGAAGACTCCAAATTATCATAAACAAATGCCCCTTTTTTCTTGGTTCTGGGGACTTCCCACTGGAACAGAGGTTACAGTTGTAGCCTCAACAGTGGTTGCCTTCAAGGGAGTCTTAAGTATGTAACCACTGTCCAACTGTAAACCTATTGATTCAACAGTTGTAGTGGCCGCTCCACTTGAACTACCACCAAGAGTTTCGTGAAACTCAAGGGGTGTAACTTCCTCAACTGTTTGTGGGATAGCAGATTGAAGTGGTTCAGACATAATCATCCGTTAGGTTATACTCTCATTAATGTGTGAGTGAGAGGGACTGTTTTGAGTCTGAATTTCAATTGCTTCAAAAAAAGGTATTATTGTTGGTGGAATTTGGGGAGAGGGTTGTGGTGTAGAAAACGATATTTCCCTGGGAGAGGGGCTTTTAAGCATATTTTCAAATGAAAGGTCTGCTTCATGATGTGGTGTCCCTGTGCTTACAACATGATCCTTTTGTGAGGATTCATGAGGAGTTTAGATGGGTTGAGATCTTTCCAACTGCTGTGAGGAAGTAGCAGCAGTGGTTTCAAGTGACATTTGTGTTATCACTGGGTTAACCTTTGGGATCTTATCTTCCAGAGGACCCTTTTTATTTTGTTTGGTTTTGGTGGGCTATTTGGATGTGACAAGTTTCTTTATGGGTTTAGCTTGTGTGGGGTTCTCAACACCGGTTATGGTGTCATGATCATCAGGAGCAGTGGGCTCATCAACAGAGGTTTGAGCAACAGATGTGGACTTATCTAAAACAGGCTCATCCCCCTTTGCTTATGTTTTGGAAACATTTGACTCTTTATCCATAAGGCGAGTAAAAGTTTCACGAGTGAGACTATTTATTTGAAAAGTTGTACCTTGTTGAAAATCCTTTTTGGAAACTTGTTTTTGTAGGTAATAACTTAATAGTCTTGGGTACATTGAAAAAACATTATTAGCCCCCTTTTGAACATTCTTCACATTTGTGACCAAATCAGAAAACAGTGCTTGGGAGTAGTTGAAATCAGAGTTTGTTAAAATTGCATATCCCAAGTATTGGATTTTTAAAGGTATTTACTAAAAGCAGTGGTCTTAGCAGAAAGACAGATGAGTAGGGTATGGAAAAAGAATTTCATTTTAGCAGGGAATTTTGGTTTATAAATGGTGACCCATGTTAATTGACCTTCATACCCTCTCTCAACAAATTCTGCATGAAGTTCTTGTTTTTCAAAAGAGGTCTTACCTGCCTGATCATTCAATCCAAATGTTGTTGATATGGAAGATGGGGAAATTTGAACAAGTGTTCCTCCGATTTTGGAAGTGATAGCATAGGGCACTTTCTTTTGTGATTGGATCTCAGCATTGGCCCAAAAATCTCGGAGTGTGTCTGGATAGATTGGTGCATTGGCAGTAAGAATTGCTTTGTATTTTGATGATGTGAGAACGTCAATTATTGAGTGGAAGGAAGTATTTTTGTTGCTTTTCTCAAAAATGGGAAGATAGTTGTGGGGATGTTTGATTGTCAGAGCCATGATCAGAGAAGAAGAAGAAGAAATTAGAGTAGGGTTTGAAAAAGAAGGTTGAAAGAAGAAGATGGAAACCGCTTTTGTGAATTCTGAATTCGAGACCGCAGTAAAGCTCTGTTTGGGGATGAAACAGGGTTTAAAAAGGTGAAAAGTGAATGCTGACATGGCAGCAGTTACAAAGATCTGATGGCTAACATCTGTGCACATGGCAACCTCTGTTGGGATAATGGATGACAGTTGTTTGGAAACCACTTTTGGGCAACAACCGTGATTGGGAACAGTGAAATGAACAGTGGCTGATTTTAGTCTATCAGCGGATAGACATTAGTGGTTGAGACCAACAGTTGTTTGATCAACAGTGGTCATAAGCAGTGGTAAAAGGAAAACGGAGGATACCTTTCAGCAGTGGATGAATTTTTAGCCAATCAGATGTTTGAAAACAGTAGTTATGGACAGACTTTAAAGGATTTTATAATAATTTTCAAAGCTATTTTTAAGGATGGATTTTTGATTTTCTGAAAACATTTTAATGCTTTTTATTCATGGAAAACAAAGTTTTGCCTTTTAATCCATGTTTAGCATGCCAATCCTAGAGATCAAGCTTTCAAAGGTAGATGTGTCTAAAACTTTTGTCAACACATCTGCCAGCTGATCCTTAGTTGGATCATGATGTAGAGAAATCAAACATTTTTCATAGCAATCCCTCACAAAGTGATGTCTGATGTTAATGTGTTTGGTGGTTGAATGGGAGACTGGAGTTTTAATGATGTTTTCAGATGCTTGACTATCTAACATTAGAGGAGTCTTTAGAGCAGTTACACCAAAATCCAGCAATTGATTTTGAAGCCACAACAGTTGGGTTGTACAGCTTGCAGCAGCAATGTATTCATCTTTAGCAATGGATGTGGAAACAACTGCTTACTTTTTGCTTTGCCAAGATACTAAGCAATTTCCTAGAAATTGACACCCTCCCGATGTGGACTTCCATGTGGTGTTACATCTAGCAAAATCACTAACTGAAAAACCTGAAAGCTTGATAATCCCATTAGCAGGATACCAGATACCAAGTGTGGGAGCACCTTTTATGTATCTGAATATTCTTTTTACAGCAATGAGATTAGACTTCCTAGGTGCTGACTGTGATCTTACACAAACACATGTTACAAACATGATGTCTGGCCTAGATGTAGTTAAGTACAATAAAGACCCAATCATGCTTCTATACAATGCTTGATCAACCAAGTCATCCTTTTCATCAGTAGTGGTCAGCTTTGTGGTTGCCATGGGTGTACTACATGGTTTACAATCATTCATCTCAAATTTTGTTAAAAGTTCTTTTACATATTTACTTTGATGAATGAATGTTCCATTTTGCAACTGCTTAACTTGGAGACCAAGAAAACATTGAAGTTCACCCATAGAACTCATCTCAAACTCATCTGTCAAGAGTTTTCTAAACTCTTCACACATGGAGGTACATGTGGATCCAAAGATGATGTCATCAACATAAATTTGGACAATCATCAAATATTTTCCTTTCCATTTTAAAAATAGTGTTTTCCCAATTTTACCTCTTGTAAAACCTATGGAAATAAGAAAGTGGAAAGAGTTTCATACCAGGCTGTAGGTGCTTGTTTCAAACCATACAAAGCTTTGTTGAGCTTGTAGACATGATCAGGATAAATGGCATCTTAAAAACCAGGAGGTTGGCACACATATACCTCTTCCTGAATCTTACCACATAGGAATGCACATTTTATATCCATTTGGTATACCTTGATGTTGTGGTTGATAGCAAAGACTAAGAACAATCTGATGGCTTCAAGTCTTACTACAGGAGCAATGTTTCATCATAATCTATGCCTTCTTCTTGTCTAAAACCTTGAACCACAAGCCTGGCTTTGTTTTTGACAACAATGCCCCTTTCATCAGTTTTGTTTTTGAAGACCCACTTTGTGCCAATTGGACATACATCCTTTGGCAGTGGTACAAGTTCCCATACTTACTGTCTTTTAAACTGTTGGAGCTCCTCTTGCATAGCTTCTACCTAACTGTTGTCTTTTAGTGCCTCTTGGTACTTGACTAGTTGGATTAGTGATAGAAAGCCATCAAAAAGACAGGTGTTTTGGGATTGACTTCTTGTGAAAACCCCTTCACTGATGTTGCCAATAACTTGATCTGGTCGATGAGATTTAAGGAAGATTAGATCCCCCTTGTATGGAACAATGGCATTGAGAGGTGAAGGGTGCATATGTGAATCATCTGAGTTAACATGTGTTGGTAATTTTGAAGAGCGAACATCTGTTGGAGATGGAGGTGGAGGAATAGGAGGAATGAGGGTGAAACTGTGTTAACTTTTATCCACATTGGATGGACTTTTGTCAACAGAGGTTGGACTTGATGAAGTGGAAGAGGTTTGATTAACAACTGTTGATGCAGCAGTGGCAGAGTTTTGGCAGCTGTTTTGAACATCTGCTTCTCTGGTGGTGGAAATAACTTTGTATTGTGAATCACAATGTCAATTCCATGATCTTGAGGGAAAGATTATGGTGTACCTGCAGGGTTAGTCTTGACAGAAACATCTTCAAATGTAAATTTATCAAGGTCAAACAGTTCAGCAGGATTTGCTGGAATTTTTAATGAAGAAAGTTCATTGAACTTTACATTCAAGGTCTTTTCAACACACCTAGTCCTTGTGTTAAACACTTTGTAGGCCTTGGCAGTGGTTGAGTATCCTAGAAAATAACCACAATCTACTTTGGCTGCAAATTTTGAAATTGAGTCTTTTAAGTTTAAAAAAAAGCATGGGCAGCCAAAGATTTTGAAGTATGAGATTAGTGGTTTGATCTTGAACAGAGTTTCATAGGCAGTCTTTTGGTGCCTGGGGTTGATTAAAACTCTATTCTGCACATAGCAAGCAGTGTTTACAGCCTCTGCCCAAAAGGTTAAGGGTAAACCTGAGTCTGCAAGCATTGTTCTGGCAGCTTCTATCAAAGTTCTGCTTTTTTCCTTTCAACCACCCCATTTTGTTCTGGTGTTCTTGGAATACTGTACTGCCTTACTATCCCTTTTGACACACATAATGCATCCAACTCCTTGTTTCTAAACTCTTTTCCATTGTCACTCCTAAATATTTTTACTGACAAATCAAATTGTTTTTCAACTTGTTTCACAAAGTCCTGCAAAATACCTTGTTAGGTCCAGAAGTTTTACGCTTATCTTTATTGTATTAATTTATGTATTTATTTGGTTTTAATTATGTTTTAGGCTTGGGCTAGGCCATGTGGGCCAATAGGGTAGAGGCTCCTATATATAGTCTTGTCTAGAATATTGTAGTAGAGCTCTTCCATAGTGTCACCATGTAATCCCCAAAGGAGAACCTTGTACCCGACAATCCTAGAGATTGTGTGCAAGGTTCCCGAAGATCGTGCCAGACGGTTCGTTGAAATCGTGTGCGATCTAAGCAGCGACACTAAGTTATTCAATGAAATATTTCTTTTTGTTCTTGTCGGTTTGATCTTACTTTCCGCATTTGATCGAACCGTAGAGTGATGTCACGGGTTTTTTGGGACTAACAAGTGGTATCAGAGCCATTTAATTCTTTCAAAGGCTCAGTTTTGATATCGCTCGAAGAACGAGAAGAAGTTTTGCATAGTGTCGGGGTTGTATGTTTGTCAAAAGGAGAGATCTCCGTTTCATAAGATCTGGTATTCTTCCACAGATCTGGTATTATTACTGTTCATCCATCTACACACAGCTGCGTGTGTGTTGTAGAGAGAAAGATGGAGCTGAACTGTAGTCTATTATCGGCTGATGATGGTTAACAGTGTGACGAAGCTAGTGTAAGGATGAGTTGCAGGTAGCTCAGTGATGGTGAACGGAGAACTGAGGTTAATGGTGAAGGTGAAGGCGAATGGAGATGGTTGTACGGTACGGAGCCGATGATGAAGGACGATTCATGGCGGAGGTGATGATGGTGACTGACGGCTACGATGCAGTCATCGGAGATGTTGGATCTAAAAAACAAAAAATCAACGGAGAAATGGTCGCCGGAGATGTGGTGCACGGAGTAGTGATGGAGATGAGTTAACAGTGATCAGATAAAACAGACGCAGGTGACCGGAGAAGAGAAAGATGGTCGGAGAAGGTATGTAACGATGGTCACAGTTTAAGATGATGATGATGGATGAATGTGAATGAAGCTCAGGTGTCTGTGAAGATGATGATGATGAAATGTGTAAGTTGAAGATGAACTGTGTAAGTGGTTGATTATACGATGATTATGTTGACAATGATAACTGATGTTGATGACGTGATGACTTCGAATGAAACAAAAGTAATATATTAATGTAGAAGTTGTCCGATGATGTTTATGAATATGTCCGATGATGTTTTTTTGAATTTTAATCTGATGATATTTGATATTTTCCGATGAATATCAAATGAATCGGATGACATCAGTAGGAAAAGAATGTTGAGGAATGAATGTGGCGGCTGCACATGATGTCCCATCATCATGGTCAAAAACCCTATTAATTCTCAGTCGTCAGATGGAGAACATGATCAAGGGTCTCGAATGATTTGTTATTGGTGTAGAATTTTTGTGGGGCCTAATGTGGAGACAAAAAGTTGCTGATAAGGTTATCGCCATTTTTGGTATGTTGGGCCATTTTTGGTCTTGCTCTCAAAGTGCCAGATTTTGTGCATTTGTTGGCTTGTTGCTACACATGGGGCCCAGCATGTGCATCTAGCAGATGGGCCGAAAATATGAGGACACATGAGTTTTTCTTTTGGCTGTTGGACCTGGTTACCTATGGAGTTCTTATTGGTTCCATTGCAAAACTTGTGTTTTTGCGCGACTTGAATACTAGACGGATCACTTTGAATCCGTGTGTTCTTGTTAGTGAATCAATACATTTGCATTCGAGATAACATGTCTGATCCGCCATCGTCCGAGATCAAGTTTTTCATTCCATCAATCATCCGCAATCATCCGAGATGCATCCGAAGTCTTTCGTCAATCGTCCGACATCCAAGATACTTGTGTCTCATCCGAGATCGTCTAAACCGTAATAAAGAGAGCATAAAACTAGGGGGAGATATCATTTCTACTGATTTTCATTCTACTGGCCCAAGCTCAGAACCATGGCCTACTATGCCCACCGATCCACATGTCACTACTGCTACTCAAGAAACAAAGCACGCAAGATCTCGATTTTGATTTAAAATTCGATTTCAATATCGATCTGCCTGAAACAAATCATTTGCAACCAGAAAGCTCAAGCGACATCAGGTTCAATGTAGAAAGTTCCAGTGGTGCCGATTTCTCTGAGCATGATGAAGCAGCCATGCGCCTTACAGCCAACAAAATGAAAGCTACTGAAGAAAGCGATAGTGATGATGTAGCGAAGCTGCAAAGAAAAGTGATTGTGTTAGAACAAGTTGCTCCCTGAAAGAAGCTCAGATCTCATCTTTGCAAGCTCAAATATCAAGCAAAGATCAGACGATCGAGCAACTACAAAGCGATGCAGGTATACTGATGCCTGTTGAAAGTTAAGCTGGTAAAGAAGTTCAAGAACGTTATCAAGAATCGCGTGTTTGCTGATCCGGCTCCATTACCTGGTGATCTTCCAAACGGTTTCAGCAACTAATCCAGTAAACCTAGGGGGAGATTGTTAGGCCCAATAGGTTTATGGATTAGTAGGATTGGCTAAATGGACAAAGCTTCTAGAAGATGGTGGGTATTAGAGTGGACTTTGGGGGAATTATGGGCCTAGGGTTTTGGGGGAAACCCCTTACTATAAATAGAAGTTAGAAATTAGGAGCATGGTTGATTGGTTTTAGAAACTTGTATTAGACAATCTTAATTGTATGCAAGTTTAAGCTTTTGAATCAACAAATCTTCAAATCTTCATATTGTTCTTGATTATTTCTTGAAGATCATCAAGTTTGGATTCCGCCCATCCTTGGTGATTGTCTGATATCGTTGTTTGATCCGGATTTTCGGGACTTACATACCTGTAGTCTCATCTTTGGAGTGCAAAAGGTAAGTCCATGTAAATCTTGAAAAAACATCAACAATAACAAGACAATATCTTTTCTTTTTCAAACTCGTGATTTTTACCGGGCCAAACAAGTTCATGTGCAACAATTGTAAACACTGGGTTGTTTTGGACTCTTCAATGGACTTGTATGAGTTTTTATGTTGTTTACATTTTAAACAGGAAACACAATGATCATTACAAGTAAAACGTTTTGGTGGAAGGCCTCTTACTAGGCATTGTTTTAAGAGTGTGGTGATTGTTTTAAGATTTGTGTGTCCAAGTTTCCTGTGCCAAAGTTCTGTCTCTTTGGTAGAGGCAGCTGAGAACAGACAAGCATCAGTCATTGGATTATCCTTCAACATATCAACCACATACACATTGCCACTCATTTGAGCAACAAGTTGTGTTTTACTCCCGGCTATGATCTCCTCAATCTTTTTAACCACTTCTGGCCCAACAATCTTACAAGTTTCCTTAGTGAAGAATTACCCATAGCCTTTGTCATTCATTTGAGATACACTAAGAAGATTAAATTTAAGATTGTCAATAAGATTGACATTTTCAAACTTGAGTTTCCCAACCTGAACAGTCCCTGACCCCAACACCTTCCCTTTTGAATTGTTACCGAAGGATATATCACCCCCTCCATGTTTTTTGAAATCTTTGAGTAGGGCTCTACATCCAGTCATGTGCCTGGAGCCTCCACTATCTACATACCATAAACTATCTAAGCATGTAGAAGCTCCCTGCACATCAAGTAACAAATTAGTTTAGGTGAGTCTCCAAAGCCAAGATGGCTTTGGATGGGGTCACAGACATGTCAGCCTCAAGTCCAGGAGAATGGTTAGTGGTTTGGGCAGATTTTATAACCACTCATGTGGATCATTTCCTATCAAATGATGATAACCATAAAGATGTCCCTTCATTTTTGGTTTAGATAGCCTTTTGTAGGCTTCATAACCATGAGGGACCTTTTGGTACAATGGTTGACCATATCCCCTTGGGAATTTATTTGCAGGTGGTGCATCTGTTACTTGAACCTCTCTGGGAACAGAGGTTGCATTTAGCTATTTTAACAGGTGTTTCAATAGGGACAAAGGTCTGTTTACTTTTGGGTGTAGATTTTTGTGGACTCTTCAGTGTTTTAGATGTAAACTCTTTTCTTTTGACCTCAAAAGTTTTGAGATACACACACTGTTGAGTTTATGATTCTTTTTACCATAGATTGTGCAATTGGGTGCAGGCACAATCACACTGGTTTTGTTAATGTCATATGCTAAACAATCTTCTTTTCACAGAAACCACAAAATAGGTTTTTGACTTTCTCTTTCCTCTTCCCTTTTCAACCTCTTTTTCAACAGAGGTTATAACCTCTGCTGGGATGTCTTTTAAGGGAATGATTTTAACCTTGGGTGCTTTGACACCTTCAATTGTTGAGAAGTCCATTGGCTTAAAATTTTCAAGAATGTCACACTCATCAGACCAGGTGGGTTTGAATTGATATTTTTCAATTTCCTCAAATGTTGAGGATCCCTCTAGTTTTTCTAAAACATTTTTCTTACCATTTTGATCTGTGACTTTT
The DNA here is from genome assembly GCA_030545235.1 of Helianthus tuberosus. Lineage (NCBI taxonomy): Eukaryota > Viridiplantae > Streptophyta > Magnoliopsida > Asterales > Asteraceae > Helianthus > Helianthus tuberosus. The sequence continues at coordinate 60,376,078 of CM060450.1, read as the reverse complement.
ATTTCTTGACCAGCCAAATTTGTGGGAATTATTTCAACTAAGCCAAATTCATTTTCAACAGTGTTTTTAGAAACTTGGTCATTTTTTCTAAACCCAATGCCAAATTTCACATTGTTTTTTATCTGCTTTTCAAGCATCAACTCATAACCTTTACAAGATTCTGCCCATTTTTCACAGGTGATTTGGGTAGACTCAAGCTCCTTTTCGCAACTCTAGTATTTTTCTACCATAGTTTGGAGTTGATCTTTGGTTATGCTTGATTCATGTTTTAAGCTGCTGATTTCATTTTCTTTTTCAAACAATTTTGATTTTAACTCTTTAAAAGTTTTCTCAAATTGTACTTCATCATTTAAGATCTTGTTTCTAAGGTTCTCATTCCCCTCTTTGATGTTAGCAAAAGCAATAATGAATTTATCTGAAAACAAGTCTTTTAGAGCTTGAGGTGATACCTTAGTAGTAGCCATCATGGCACAATCACATTCACCATCACACACACTGGAATCCCATGAATCAGCAAGAGGTTCCAACAGAGGTTCTATCAGTTGTTCATCAATCTTTTCTTCTAACAACTGTTCACCAACATTTTCTTTTGTAACATATGTTTCAGCATTCTCTTTTACCAACTCAGATTTGGACTCCACTTCCTCTGATTCAAGCCCTTCTAGTATTGTTTCTAGTGCCATAAAGCAGAATTCATCAGGTTTCTTATCAGAATTAGCAACTAGAGCAAAATTTTCATCAGTTAAATCCTCAGGTAAGCTACTCCAATCAACAAAGCCTTGTGTAAAGAAGCTCTGTTGACTGGCCTCTGCCTGAGCAAATGTTTGTGCAGCTTGTGGTGCAGGTTGCACTTGGACTTGAGGTGCTAGGGCTTGAACATATTGAATTTGAGGAACAATGGTTTGGACATACTGGACAGGAACAATGTTTACAGGGTGTGCAAAGTGAGCAGTGCTTTGCATGTGAGGTGCAAGGGTATATTGGGAATAATGAACAATATTTTGGGTGTTTTGAGGTCTTGAACTAGGGTGTTTAACTATAGGTCCACTGGTTTGGCTCCTACATTCCCTAGCAAAGTGACCAAGCCTATTACACTTATAACACTTTATCTTTGATTTATCCAACCCAACTTTTAAGTTCCCATGCAACCCTAAAAACTTCCGACCAGTTCTTTTGTAAAACTTGCTTGTTCTCACACTCAACAAGGCGAGTTGATGTAAAATGTCCATCTCTTCCAGATCTGTGGGGTCAAAATGTTGAAGGTCATTTAATTCAAAGGACAAGTTGTCAAAAATCTGGTTTTCCCCATTTGTTGTGAAAGCATAGTTGAAAGAGTAAGAATCAGAGTTGAATGCTCCACCAGATGTTATGTAAATGAAATGATCATAACTTGTTCCTTACTGCTACCAGATGTTCCTTCCTGACCAAAAAGTGTTGTACTACCAAAAGAGTAGTCATCAGCCCCCTTTCCTAACTCCTGTAGCTTCTTTTTCTGGTTAAGCTCTATCTCATAAGTGAGGAGCCTACCATGAAGCTGAGTCAAACTCATCTCCTTAAAACCCACAGAATTTCTAGTAACAAAGGCTATAGTGTCCCATTTTTCTGGTAGTGATCTAAGAAATCTACTATTCAAAGTTGAATTAGCTATTCTACATTTACCAGTTTTAGCTCACTAATTAGACAACTAAACCTTTCAAACTGTTGGGTTAATGACTCTCCTTTGACATGACAAAACGTTTCATATTGTTGGTTCAAAACCTCCCTGTTGTTCTCAATGACCTCTTCTTTACCACCGAACTGCTCTTTTAGTGCATCCCATAACTCCTTTGCACTGTTACAATGTAACAGGACAGCATAGATATCATTGGGTAGTGTTGTAGCAACTACACTGAATGCTTTGGCATCTAACTCAATTTTCTGAAAATCCTGCTCGGAGTAATTCTCTGGTTTCTTAGGTACTTGGACCTTGGGATCTTCTACACTCGGCACTATCAGAACATGTGGTCCGAAGATAACCGATATCCAGCATCCGGTGTTTTGTTGTGTAAGTACATGACCCATCCTACATTGCCATATATTATACTCAGATCTGACAATCATATGTGGTTTATATAGGGTGCCAATTTTATGAGGATCTTGTGTGTTTTGAGACATTTTGGTTATTTTACTAAGATTTTGTTTAAACTACTTTGAACGTGATTAAACTTTTAACTCTGTTTTTCAACTTCTTACAAACAAAAGATATCAGTGAAATGGGCTGATCTTTTATATCAAATTGATTGTTAAATCAAATTTGATTGACCAATGCTCTGATACCAATTGTTAGGATTTGAGTTTGAATTTTTTTGTGAACGTTTAAGATGAAAGATGAAAGATGTAAGATGATAACAAATATGGAAATAATGCAGCGGAATGAAGATAAACTTTATATCACAAACAATGAGAGATTTGCTTTCATCATGAATACTTTAAACTGAATGATTGAAATTACAATGATTCACGTATGCATGAATTACAAACTCCCCCTCAGCCTAAGATCACTCTATTTACTCATACAAAATGTCAGGATGATGAAGTGATGAATAGAACAGTACATGCACTGTTTTATTTATAGTACAATGCAAACCTATGAGGAATCTATGCTGATCTCACCTAGACAGTGACATCTAACAACCTCTAACATCTACTATAGCTAATACACTGTTACATTCAAAACACTGATATACATCATTTGTTGATTCAACATCTGATGAGCCTTATCCTCTGTTGAGCCTCAGCAGACCTTCTTCATCAGACTTTGTCTTCTTCAATTAAAGGGTGATCAGACCTTTGCTTGCAGCAGACTTTAGTCTTCATCAGTGGTTTACTTTGGCAGACTTTGTGAATCAGCAGACTTTAACTATTAGCAAACCTTTGGTTGCAGCAGTTGTTTGATGCCTTTACCATTGGGAGGAGAATTTCTTCAAGCACTATTATTATGGATCAGTTTATTGTAGATTATTTTGGCTTTCAATCATTTGTTCTTTAGGTGGGATCCACATGAGCCAACAGGATTGCTCCTAAGTCTCCATCTGAATTTCATTCGTTTCTTGGTCTAGTTGGTTACTATCGTCGTTTCATTTCGAACTCTTTTAAAATCATCGTTCTTCTCACTTCCTTGACCTAAAAAGATAAACCTTTTGTTTGGGGTCCCGAACAAGAGGAGTCTTTCCAAACACTCAAGGACATGCTTTGCAATGCTTCTATCCTTGCTCTTCCCGATGGTAATGATGACTTCGTCATGTATTGAGATGTGTCAAACCAAGGTCTAGGTTGCGTTCTTATGCTACGGAACAAGGTTATCGTGTACGCATCAAGGCAACTCAAAATTCATGAGAAAAACTACACTACGCACGATCTTGAACTTGGTGCAGTTTTTTTTTGCTTTGATGATATGGCGACACTACCTTTATGGTACTAAGTGTATGGTCTTCACCGACCTTAAGAGCCTTCAGCACATCTTCAATCAAAAAGAACTCAACATGCGTCAACGTCACTGGGTAGAGTTGTTAAACGACTAGGACTACGAGATTCGCTACCATCCAGGTAAGGCGAATGTCGTGGCCGACGCTCTTAGTCGCAAAACTCATGTTAAGAGTGTCTTTTCTTCCAACTCGTAGATGATCTTCGAAACCGCATTTGAGAAGCTCAGTACTCATATGTTAATGAGGGCAACCTCTATAACGGGGTGAAATGTGGTGTAGAAGAAAGTCTTGTAACCAAATTCGATGGTATTATGCACTATCTCGATTTCATCTGGATTCCTAATCGCGATGACCTTCGAGAACTTTTGATGAAGGAGGCACACAAGTCTCGATATTCTATTCATCTTGGCGTTGATAAGATGTACCATGATGTGCGTACGTCCTATTGGTGGCCTGGCATGAAGAAAGATATCGCCACTTTGAAGTGTCTCACTTGTTCCAAGGTTAAAGCTGAACTTCAATGTCCCTCTGGCTTACTCGAACTACCAGAAATTCCTGTCTGGAAATGGGAGAGTATTGCAATGGACTTCATTACTAACCTTCCTCATACTTCTTCAGGTCATGACAGTATTTGGGTGATCATTGACCAATTGACCAAATCAGCTCACTTTCTTCCCATTCGTGAAGATTACAAAGTCGAGAAATTGGCTCGTATCTACACGGATGAAGTCATTTGTTGTCATGGAATCCCCATTGACATCATTTCGGGCCGTGATGGTCGTTTCACCTCCCGTCTTTGGCAAACGTTTCAATCCGATCTTGGTACTCACCTCAATCTTAGTACCGCTTATCATCCTTAAGCTGACGGTCAAACCGAGCACACTATCCAAACTCTAGAGGATATGCTTCTTTCTTACATAATCGATTTTGGTGGCAACTGGGATATGCACTTGCCTTTGATTGAGTTCTCGTACAACAATAGTTACCATGCGAGTATTCAAATGGCACCTTTTGAGGCATTATATGGTCGTAAGTGTCGTTTGCCTATTTGTTGGCACGAGATCGGAGAAGCTCAAATCACCGGTCCCGAGCTTATACAAGAGATGGCAGACAAGATTCTACAAATTCGAGACAACTTGCTTAAAGCCAGAAGCCAACAAAAGAGTTACGCTGACAATGCTAACAAGCGTCGCAAGCCTTTGGAATTCAACGTTGATGACTTTGTACTTCTCAACGTATCCCCTTGGAAGGGTGTAGTTCGATTTGGTAAGAAAGGGAAACTCGATCCTCGCTACGTAGGTCCTTTCAAGATCCTCGAAAGGATTGGCAAGGTAGCGTATTGACTGGACGTACCTCAAGAGCTCAACAATGTCCATCCTACAGTCCACGTCTCAAACTTGAAGAAATGTCTAGCTAAAGAAGGACTTCAAGTTCCACTAGAAGATATTCAAATCAACAAGACTTTGCACTTCGTGGAGAAACCAGCCGAGTTCGTGGATCGAGGTGTCAAGCAATTGAGGCGCAGTCGAATTCCTATTGTTAAGGTACGATGGGAAGGAAAACGTGGCGCCGAGTTTACTTGGGAATTCGAAAGTGAGATGAAGACTAAGTATCCACATCTATTCGTTGCATCTTTATAAATTTCAGGATGAAATTCCCTAAAGGAGGGGAGACTGTAACGCCTCGCTTTTGTAACTTTCCTTGTTTAGCAAGTTTGATTGTATTTCTATTTATAGAAACTGGTATTCTCTCTGTATTCGTCTTTTCATCTCAAACATTGAAATCCGAGACTTGAATCATAGTAAAAGCTTGATCTTTTTATACATCTTGTTGTACATAATTCGTAAATACTTGATAAACAATCGTTACATACTTGATCATACATACATACTTGATACAATTATACGCAAACTCACACTTGTTTATACATACAAAATTCATTTATACATTCATACATTACACCATTTCATTACACTTACACGTTTATGACATTTAATACCGATAAAATATGGGAGATCAACAAACTTGAATTTTGAACAAAAGGGAAAGATCACTCTCGTGAGAAAGGCCCTCTCGCACGAGAGACCCCTGTCGTCCGTAATCACCTGTCGTCCCAAATAAGTTCTCAGCCTATAAATACCAACCCACTTCTTCATTTCTAACCTTCACAACTTCGAAATTCTCTCTAGATTTCTGGTTTCACACTGCTCAGCTGAGCTTGTTCTAGCAACACTCTAAGTGAGTTTTCAACTCACAAACACTCTACTTCCTTCTAATTTCTTCTATTTTTTCTCGAAACTTTTACACACTTCTCCAATCATTTGAACTTGGTTTCTTAGAATTGCATTGGCATTCTAATATTAACTCTTAACTTGTGAGGACAAACTTAAAGATTGTAGATTTACCTTTCATACTTGTTATAAAACAAACTTTATGTTACCGAACTTGGCCGAATCAGAGGTTTACCAAGCTCACAAGCTAAGTTCATAGCTGTGAGTTAGTGTCAGGGTCGATTCCAGCCGAGAAGGTGAGCAGTTCAACCAAAACCGAGATGCTTTCACCTCGAAACAGAACCTGTCGCATGGAAGGCAGTCCTCTCGCACGAAAGGATACCTCTTTCGTGCGACAGGGACACCCTCTCGCACGAAAGGTTCTGATTCATCCCGTTTCGACATTTTCCAAGTGTTGCATGTTAATCAGATCCTCATTTTCGATATGAACGACTCTGATATAACAGTGTATGAACCGGGGAAGCCTTGGCTTCCAATCTAGTTCCATCACCTCACTTGAACTTGTAAAACGAACACCCAAGCAATCTCCTAGACCTTGAATAAGATAACCCCGCCCAGCCTCCAACACTTGGATTCACTTCCTTTCATGTTGCGTCGGCGCACCCGGGTTGTTCTTATTCGGTTGTTTGGTTACTATTTACTTTCTGTATTTACATTTCGTATTCATGACCAACCGGTTAGTTAACTAAGTTACCTGACTTGTGCTTTGGTGAACTATAACGAGGTTGTTACCTCCATGCATGACTTATATGAATTCTATGACAATCTAGACTATTATATATATATATCTATAACTTAACAGGACTCACAAACATAACCGATTAATAGTTAAAAGTTCGAAACGAAGTACAATTCATATCAAACAGTCCCTGTCGCACGAAAGGGTGATCCCTTTCGCGCGAAAGGCTCCTGTGCTGCGAACTGCTCTTTCGCCCGAACAGTTTGTGTTTCGGTTTCCCCGTTATTCTGTGTCTGCATTCCTTGTTACTGACTCTGTCGGGCAAACTAGGACCCGTAAACTCGCAGAAACTCAGTGTCGTGACAAGTGCCTAGACAGAATATACTTTCTGTTTATTACTCTTTTATATACTTACGTACTTTAATTCCGAATCCAACTCCAACAACTCACGCCTTCGTCTACCCCTGTTGGCTAACCTCGACGTTCCTGTTCTCATCAACAACTCTTCGCTCGCGGGATTAACTAAGAAGATTAGCAAAACCTTGAGTATACTCGAACACCCTTTTTATCTTTCACACTTTGGGTGCAATATGTTTACTATTAAACTCACACAGTTACACTTAGACTTTTATTCAAATGCACAAACAATCCAATACATGCATGCTAATATGTTATACTTGATTTGTTTATTTGGATGATTCTTTTGTGTGATAAACTTGTCATTAACTTCGTACGAGCCTCCATTTAACATGTATAGCGCTATAGGAGTAACGCACCGTCCGTAGACTTGTGGTCATGTTAAATTTAATACTTGCGGTAATCAGAGGATTGACTTGAATATTCGCATGCCAGTTTTACGTTAATCTTGATAATTAAAGTTTGCCATGTGGATTCGTTTAAATCATTTTTATACTTATGCTATGTACCAAACTTGTATACTCGTCAATACTTTTGTGTTGAATCATGTATTTTAAACATATTTGCAGGTTGATGATGTTGAGACGATGAAACTTAGTAGGGATACTTTAGATACACGCCTTATTATACTAGATTAGGATGGTGTATTTGTTGTATCATTTTGAAACAAAGTTTTTTTTTATTATTGTCTTATTATCATATTTGAAACAATTGTTGTAATTTGATTCCGTTGTATTGTAACTTGACAATTTGGAATGAAATGAAATCAATTTTTGTTATAATTGTTGTCGTAAATAGTGTTATGAAGTCTCGGGCAATCTCGTTCGTCTCACTCTGATGTTTCCTCATCGGTTGGGGTGTGACACAACATCCCATACCCACAATTATAACAATTTTTGTTATAATTGTTGTCGTAAATAGTGTTATGAAATCTCGGGCAATCTCGTTCGTCTCACTCTGATGTTTCCTCATCGGTTGGGGTGTGACACAACATCCCACACCCACTAGTCTTAGATAGGGGTGCAAACGAGTCGAGCCGAGCCCGAGCTTGACCAGGCTCGAGCTCGATTAACTTATGAGAGCTCGGGCTCGAGCTCGGCTCGATTCGAGCTTTGTTTTCAAAGCTCGAGTTCGGCTCGTTTGTATTTTCTCGAGCTCGGCTCGGGCTCGGCTCGTTTTTTGTCTATTAATTATTATATTAAATAAAAATAATATAAATAATAGACTTTTTAGGCTCGCGGGCTCGATAAGTGAAGCTCGGGCTCGGGCTCGTTTACTAAATAAGCTTATTTTTAGGTTCGAGGTAGGCTTGGAAACAAGTTTAATTAAGCTAAGCTCGACTCGGCTCATTTACACTAAGGCTCGATAAGGCTCGACGAGCCTAACGAGCTTCACATGCGAGGCTCGAGCTCGGGCTCGATAAACAAACGAGCTTTGTTTTGAGGCTCAAGCTCGGCTCGAGCTCGATAAGGCTCGGCTCGTTTCGAGCTTTTTCTCGAGCCGATCTCGAGTAGCTCGCGAGCCGCTCGGCTCGTTTGCAGCCCTAGTCTTAGATAAGTGAAGGAGGATGAGGTGGAAGGGGAAAGTGACGTGACATGAGAATGAGATAGGGAAGATGGGGACAAGAGAAAACATACCCCATACCCTTCAAATTATCTCTTCAAATCATGTGTCACCAAAGCTCATCATGTGCAACCTCTCCTTTATGTTGGTGCCACGTCTCATATCATTCGATAAACTTAGAGAGATATCCTATCATTTGCTAAACTTAGAGATGTGTGAGGTCTTGCTCTTACGAAATGAGGTAATTGAAATGTCCAAATTATTTGTGAGTTAGAACGAAAGTATTATATGCTATTTTTTGAGTTAAATGTCTTTTAGTTCTTGTGGTTGGAGTCATTTTGCCAGTTTAGTTCAAAGGTTTAATTTTTCGCCTATGTGTCAAAAAAGGTTTCACCATTGCCATTTTAATCCACTGGGTTAACTTCATTCATTTTTTCTGTTAACGAGAAGGGCAATTCGGTCATTTTATATGGCTGAATTGCCCTTCTAGTTAATAGAATTACATATAAAATGACCGAATTGCCCTTCTCGTTAACAAAAAAAATTGATTAAGTTAACCCAGTGGACCAAAATGGCAACGGTGAAACCTTTTTAGACCCACAGACGAAAAATGAAACATTTTGACTAAACTGACAAAATGATCCAAACAACAAGGACTAAAATGACATTTAACTCTTATTTTTTTATATGAGATCTCAAACTTTAGGGAGGAAATGTACGTGACAAAATTTGTCCTGATCCAAATTGGGGAGGGAGAATGGTAATTCCCAATTAATACGAGTTTTCATTAAATTAAAAAAATGGCAAAAAAACCCTTTCACAGATAAAGATAGTAAAATTGGCATATGTTTTATAACTAAAAGCAGTGTAGGCTAAATATGAAACCAAAAAAATATTTCAACATTTTTGCTCAAAGATATAAATAGTAATTTAAAAAAAAAGTTAACTGAACATTAAGAAAAATGAAAACTCTTTTGATATACAAGTAGTGTTTTTAAAACAATTAATAATTTTCTTCTACAATAAAAAAAAGTCTAACAAAAGAAATTTGAATTTATAGAAAAGGATCACAACGTGCTTAATACATTACACCACGTATGGTTAAAGAATTACAACTTTTAGCAATTGAAAAATGACATGACAAGTGTTTGCACCACAGTCACATGACCGATCTAAATATTTGATTAATAATGATACATTAGTTTGATATTAGTTATTTTATATTATTATAGATAATAAAAAGAAAACCCTTTCTTCTTATTCAGAGTAAACGTTTCTTTATTTTTCTTCTATGTGGTTTCCTGTCTGAAATAGAATTATTATTATTTTTTTTGTTATATCTAACATTGTGGTTCACTTTCTAGTCTTATTCATCCCTAAAAATAACCATGTTGAATATTATTTGTTAGATGGAAGGACATTTTGGTATTTTTAATAAAATATAGAGTAAAATGCACGGATAGTCCCTGTGGTTTTGCAAAGTTTCAGCTATAGTCCCCAGCTTTTGGAAATTACACTCATAGTCCCTGTGGTTTATGACTTTGTTTCTCGGATAGTCCCTAGAGTGGATGGGGGTTAGTTTTCTCTGTTAAGTCCATGTGAAATTACAAAATTACCCTTAATGATATAATACAAAAAAAGTAGAAATTATACTTCATCTTCAACCTCTATCCACCACCATCACCCTCCACCCACCACCGACAGCCTCCTCAAACCTGCACCATCACCATCACCGCCACCACCATCACCCTCCACCCACCACCGACAGCCTCCTCAAACCTGCACCATCACCATCACCGCCACCACCATCACCCTTCACCCACCACCGACAGCCTCCTCAAACATGCACCATCACCGCCACCATCCTCTACCATTTAACACTAAATAGTATACAACTTTTTCAGCCTAAAATCTGCAACTGAAACAACTTTTTCAACCTAAAACAGTAAACAACATAGGTTTACCTTGTCGCCGGAAATTTTCTCAGAACCACCACCTCCACCATGGCTACCAACCTCCACCCTGAAACAACCGGCCATATCTACCAACCTCCACCTTGAAACCCACCACCGTTGCACCACCTCCAACCTAAACCCTCCACCGTCGCACCACCTCTAACCTAAACCCACCATCGCCTTCACTCGACCACCAGAACCACCACCTCGTTCTTCTCCGTCATCTCCTTCATCTTCACCTGCAAACACCCCTCACCACCACCACATTCATCTGCAAACACCCTCACCACCACCACATTCATTCGACCACCACAACCAACGCCTTCACTCGCCCACCACAACCATCGTATCAAACCCCTAAATTTAAACCCACATCAAATTAATTCCAATCGTTGTAATTCAAAATCAAAGTATCAAACCCCAAAATTCAAACCCAAAATTGAAGCCCTGAAACCCCCCATATTCAAACTTGGTTTCAGATCTCGACAAACCGGTGGTGCAGGGTTGCTAGATTTGTGTTGGTAGTGGTGATGACTACGGCGGAGCTGCTGATTGTTGGATTTGAAGCAGGCGGTCGTGGTGTGGGGTTGGTCGTGGTGGTGTGGGGTAGGTGGTGGCTGGTGGTGTTGTGGGGGTGTGGTGGTGGTGGTGGAAGGGGATGGCGGTGGTGGGGAGTGGTGATGGCGGCAGGGGAGGTGACGGTGGTGGTGGTTTTTAGTGAGAGAGAGAGTAGATGAATGAGTCTGTTGAATGATGATGATGATGATGTTGATGAATATAATAAAAGCAAGGGTAATTTTGTAATTTCACATGGACTTAACTGAGAAAACTAACCCACATCCACTCCAGGGACTATCAGCGTAACAAACTGTCAAACCACAGGGACTATGAGTGTAATTTCCAAAATCTGGGGACTATAGCTGAAACTTTGCAAAACCACAGGGACTATCCGTGCATTTTACTCTAAAATATAATAAAATATTTTCATTTCTAACAAAGGATAATGGTGAAAAGGTGTACCACAGTAGCATAAGTGTAAAAGAAATCCATTTTCAATGAAAGTGTTAAAACGGTCAAATCACATGGGTAAAAACGAACTTAACTCTAAATACATTATTATACTAAGTACGTCACATGGACACATGGTTCAAGCCTTCAAGATGCAAATGGAGCAAGAAGGGATGCAATTGTGGGTAAGTAGTTTGAAGAAACACTGACCTGAACGGAAAGTTTCGACTGGGACTTTAACTCTTGGTGATCCGAACAGCTAACTACAAAACAGAACACAGTTAGAACTCGTTACAGGAATGGGGTTATTCCTGTAACCACCCTCCAGCGTGAGAATAAGTCTCGGTGTGGGAGTAAAGAATATATGTAGAGAGAGAGAGTGAGAGTAAAAGAGAGCAGAATGAATCATACCTTTGATGTTTACCTCTATTTATAGTTTACCATTAGGGTTTCCCCTAACTTATGATGAGCTCCGATAAGTTAGGGATTTCCATGATCTTTCCAAAAGATTGGGGATTTGGTTACGTAGTTTATCCATGCAGAATGGAACATTCTAGAATAAACATGTGTAATTAAATATTTATAATAAAATAATAGGTAATGACCGGGTCGGGTTCGTCGTTCCGGGTCATACCTCGTCATGTCCCCCCACTCCGAAGTTATGAAATGAGTTTCATGGGATTGGACTAAAAAAGGAAAATTCAAAATACCCCCTTTGAGTGCAAGATTCTCGGGTGGGGTACCATTAATTTTTTGAAAAATGGCGGCGATGTGAGGAAGTGTGACATGTAAGTCATCATTAGGATGACAGTTGTACATGCCCTGTGTTGACACGCGTTCCTATTCGTTTGCCTTTTTTGAATTCGAAAGGTTGTTATTCCTTTCCTATAAATAAGTACCCGTTTAGGGTTTTCCCATTTCAATCTTTGCTTTCATCTTCTTCAACTTCCTCAACTTCTTGATTGTATAAAAATGGCGTCCAAAACCGGCGAATCTTCTTCAGCCCCCACAAGTTCCGATGCACTGTATTTGTTAGGATCTGAGGCTATCATGATTGTGTTTGTTTGAGATTAATGAAGAAATGGATGAATAACAAAAGGATTAAAAGCAGCGGAAGTGAAATCAAACTTTATAACACAATCAGAGAGAAATAGTTTTTAGTAAACATATGTTTTTCATTAAGTCGAATGATTACAAAACATAATGATTACAATGCATGCTTACATACTAAAACTCCCCTTCAACATGAGCTCAATGGTTGATCGTACAAGATAACTGGATTGAAGGAGAAAACTCCTTAAATAGAACAGTACAGACTGTTCTATTTATAGTACAGATCAAACCACTGAAGCATCTTAGCTGACGTCAACTTGAAAGTGACATCTAACAGCCTAACAACCTACAAGGACTCTTACATACAACCACTGATGACTAAACAACTGATTATAAGTAAATTACAAAGCATAGGTAAACTACTGCTTCACTTTCCACTGATGTAGTCTAAGCACTGATGTTGAGCATCAGTGCTTTTCTTCAAAGGTGTTCAGTCCTTGAATGAGCAGTGCTTTAAGCTTCAGCAGTACTTAGGAAACATCAGTAGATAGAGCTTCAGTACTTTAGCAGCATCAGTCTTTAAGAGCAGCAGTTGTTGTAAGAGCAGTACTTTAGTCCATCAGATGTTAGATCCACTATCAAGGGGAAAGTTTTAGTGCAAACAACTGCTTATTCTGAATCCATTGTTCTGAACCAGTTTTGGCTTTTATCATCTGTTCCTCTGGTAGGGTTCAATCCCAACAATCTCCCCCTGGAACAGATGATGCCAAAACCCTTCATTATTCTTGGATCTTTATTGCCTCATCAGGAGTTCTCTAACTTGACCTTTGAATTGTAGTTCAAAGTTCATGGAGTCCTCATCATTTTTATCCCTGCACAGTGGAAGTTCAAGGAGAAACTGTAGATCTTCAACACCCAGGCCAAGTTCTTGTTCCCTTGATATGTACTTCACTTCACCACTGGACTTGAGCAGAGTCAATACGTGGGTCTTTTGATCAGACATCCACTTTAGTATCTTTGAGTCCAGTGGGTTTCTTGGGAGAGTCTTTATTTTATATGAGTTTGGGGATGCAGGCCCGTTCAAAACATTTTTAACTATATTTTGAAGTTTTTCTGAGTCAACACTTTCTGAGGCCATTTGCTTGATAGCCTCTTTAAAATATACAGCTTCCATTTCTTTTTCTTCTGCATCAGTCAGCTTTTGCCTCTTCGTTTGGTTTATCACAATGACAGAGGTATCTGATGATGTGAACAATGGTTCAGAAGTTTGGACCTGCTGCTTTGACTTGTCAGCAGTTTTGTAATCAGGCTTCTTTGGAAGACTAGGATCTGTTTCTCTCCTTTTTCTCAGCCTTTCATAAGCCTCATCAGTGTACTGCTTTGTCCATTTTGATATGGCTTTAGCAGTTCCAACCTTTGCATCAACCAATTCTTGCTTCTTTCTTTTATACTCCAATGTAAGATCATCAATTTTCTTTTTGTATTTGCTCCAATTTGGTGCTGACATTTTCATGCATGGATCTCTCTTTATTCTTTCAATTATATTCAGTTCTGTTTTGAGAGCAACCAGAGGCCAGTCTTGGAACTGTTCAGCAGTGGCAGGGTAGAATTTTTCACTCATAATTAGCTTGATGAGGTCTTCTTTCAGATCTTCCTGCAAGTCAGCTTTTGGAGGCAAGCTAGACATTTGTTTGCTCAGGTCACTTGCATAGTCTTCTAATTGTTTAACCTTAGTGAGCAAAAACTGTGTATAACTTGAAACTTCATTGTCACTTTTCCCTTGGCATTCAAGTCTGGCTCTGGTATCGGCTTGCTTGGCTTTGAGTTTTAAATACTCATTCATGTTGGCTGGATCTCTATAACCAACTAGAGAAGGGAATTTCCTTTTTGAAGGATCATCCACCAAGTAGAACTGCCTCATTTCGTTTTTGACTGCTTGCAGTTCTAGTGGATAACTGGCAGCTACTGGTACAACATCATCAGGATCATATCCTTGAAGTTCTATTGGATCTTTTATTGGATTGACCAATTTTGGAGGAATGAAAGGTTGAGGCTTAATGACATTATAAGGAGCAGAAGAAATAGGATCAGGTGCTGGTATATCATCATCATGCACCTGGAATTTTCTTTTTCTTGTGTACAACTTTTTGGGAGAAGGTGTTTTTGTTTGATTCTTATGAACAAAAGGAATTATGGCTTGTGTAGGAGTGTTTGTGGTAATGGGTGACTGACTAACAGTTGTTGAAACAACTGGTGTTTCAACCACTGTTGTCATTACAACAGTAGATGTGTCCACTGTTGTCTTCTGCTTTTCAGCAGGTGGTTTTTGTGATGGTGGTTTTGTTTGTAATGTGGCAGTGGGTTGTATGGTGAGAGTAGTGGTTGAAGTGTGTGGTTGATGTAGTATTGGTGGTAGTTGTTGGTTTAACATATGTTGAAACCACTGAAGTACCAACAGCTGTTGATACAACAGGTGTTTTAACATCTGTTGGTTTGGAGGTTTGATGAGTGGAGTTTTTGGGAGTTTGGGGAGCATGTTTTGTGATTCTGGAAGGTGTGGATTTGGGTTGCCTCACTTTTCTAGTGGGCTGTCTTTTTTTAGGCTCAGGATTTTCTTCATCCTTGGGCTCAGAAGTACCCTATTCTTCCATTGCCATTAAAACTTTCTTCTCCTGCTCAAACCTTGATTTACCCTTTGCCTCCATATCCTTTTTCAGCCTTGCTTTTTCATCAGCAAAGGCATTTAAGGTTACATCAACCTTTTTGGAACCATCTGGCCTGGGAAGATCTGCAGCCAAATTAGATTTTGCATCTGGTTCAATGTACAGACCATCTTCCCATCCCTTTTTCTTTAACTGCTTAATTTTCTCCCCCTTTTTGGCATCATTGAGTGGTGGGTTGTCCACGAAAATGATTGAAGGAGGAGCAGAGCCAGTGGTGTTCAGCAAATGGGCTTTGATTGCCTTGATATCTGCCTGTGTATCCTTGAACCTAGCTTCCATTAAATTTCTGATCTTTTGATCTTGAATTTCATGTTGCTGATCAGCATATTGTCTTTGTTGAATAAGCATAGGTTGAAATAAACTCCAGAGCTTAGTGGGAGTAGGAGCAGATGATGGAGCAGATGATTGAGCTGGTGCAGCAGTGGGTGTTGCTTTTTGTGCTTGTAACAACTGTTGCAACATTGTCTTGATTTCTGCAACAGATGTATCAAGTTTATCAACCATTTCCGTCAATTCTCGGTACATTAAACCATCACCCAACTTAATGGGATCATCTGATTTCCCACTGGTAGTGGTTGTATCAGTGGTTGACTTAGGGAAAGTTTCCCAGAAATCATCCACTGATGCCCCTTTTTCTTGGTACTGGGGTCTTCTATCTTCGAAAGAGGTTGCCATTCTAAGCTCACCAGTGTATATTGGATATCCACCAGTTGGCATTATGGTTCCGAAAGAAGATATTGCCATTAAGGAAGTCTTATTGATGAAACTACTGTCCAAGTGTAAACCAGTGGGTTCAACACTTGTAGTAGCTGCTTCACTTGAACTACCACCAAGAGTTACATGTAACTCAAGGGGTGTAACCTCCTCAACTACTGGTGGGTTAACAGAGATTGAAACACCAGACTCTGTCACTTGTTGTGGCATATTCTCAGTAACAGGTGATTGAGAAGAACTGATTTTTGTCTGGGCTAAATCAACTGCATCCAATAGAGGTAATATGGTTGGTGGAATTTGGGCAGTGAGGATAGGGGTAGAAAGCGAATTTACCCCGGGAGCTGGGCTGTGGATGATGGAATCAAGTGATTTTGGAGCATCATATTGTGGTGTCCCTGTTCTTACAACCTGATCTTTTTGAGAAGAAGCAGGAGGAGTTTAAGGCTCAGGTTGAGATCTGTCATCCAACTGCTGTGAGGAAGTAGCAGCAGTGGTTATTGGTGACTTTTGTGTTGTAACTGGTAGTTGCTCTGGGATCTCATCTTCCAGAGTTACCTTTTTTGTAGGTTTGGGAGGCTTTTGTGATTTTTTCTGTTTTGGTCTTTTGGTGGTTTTAGGTGTGGGTTTCACAGCAGTTGTTTTGCTGCTGTGATTACCTTGAGCAGTGGGCTTAACAGCAGGGACCTGAGGAGCAGTGGTTGCTGCTAAAGTCTGCTCAGGAACCTCTGTTTGTGTTTTGGAAGGTTTTGACAGCCTTGTAAAGGTTTCAGAAGTTAGGCTGTTTATTTGACAAGGTTCTCCTTGGATAAGCACATGAGCATTATCCTTTGAAAATTTCTTTTGAAAATAATAACTTAAGAACCTTGGAAATAGTAAAAATGATTTTTTTATTAACATTTTTGACCAGATCATTGAAGATCTCCTGGGAGTAGTTAAAGTTTTCCTCATTCAGTATAGCATAACCCAGGTATTGGATCTTCAATGGAATTTCATTGAAAGCAGTGGTTTTGTTTGAAACACACATTAGGAGGGTATGAAATAAAAACCTTGTTGCAGGAGGAAAACTGCCTTTTTGTAAGGTGTCCTTTTTCATTTCCTCTTCATACCCTCTTTCAAGAAAATCTGTTTGATACTCTGTTTTAGGGAAAAAAGTTTTACCTTGAAGATCATCGAGTTCAGACACCTTTGAAATGGTTTGAGGTGTTATTGTAACTAGAACTCCCTTTATCGAAGAATTAATGGCTAATGGCTTTTTATCCTTAGATTCAAGCTGAGCATTTTTCCAAAATTCTTGCTGGGTTTCCAGGTAAACCGGAGCATCATAAGTCAACAAAGTTTTGTACTTTGAGGACGAAAGAGCGTCAATGACGGAGTCGAAGGTGGTGGTATGACTTGGTTTTTGAAGTAGACCCGAGTAATTGTGGGGAGCTTTGAAAGGAAGAGCCATGGCGATTTGAGTGTAAGAGTGAGAGGAAGAAGATGATGAAGGATTTGAGAGAAATGGATGGTAACTGCTTTGAGAAAGGAATTTTGAATTCGAATCGACAGTGAAAACCCTGTTTGGGGTTTTGATCAGGGTTTTATAAAGGGAAAAAGTGAATGCTGACGTGGCAGCGGTTACAAAAGATCTGACGGACAAGTACTGTCCACGTGTCAACCACTGATGAGTAATGGAAGACAGTTGTTTAGGAAACCACTGATGGAACAAGTATCAGTGGTTGCAACGGTTACAATGAGAACAGTGGCTGATTTTATAACTATCAGTGGATAGTCTATCAGTGGGTTAAAACACAGATTTTGAACAACAGTGATTAACAAGGAAATGAGGAAACAGTGGTTAACTTTCAGCAGTCGACAGTAATCATCAGAACAGATGTTTGAAACAAAAACAGTGGTTATGGCAGACTTTTAAGGATTAATGAAAAATTTCATTTTTAGCTATTTTTAAGGATGGAATTTTGATTTTCTGAAAACATTTTAATGCTTTTATTCAAAGAAAAACAAGATTTTGCTTGTTATTCCATGTTCAGCATGCCAATCCTAGAAATCAAGCTTTCAAAGGTAGATGTGTCTAATGCCTTTGTTAGCACATCTGCCAGCTGATCTTTAGTTGAAACATGATCCAAACATCGGGCTGAAATCCTTTGTCAAGAGAAAATGGTTCGTATTCCCCGTCCTTCTGGCAAACCCCTCATCGTTCAAGGTGACAAAGGCGGAGAAGTCACAGGCATCATCTCGTTCTTAAATGCCCAGAAGTGTTTACGAAAGGGGCACACCGCTATCTTAGCACTTGTCACCGACACACAGGAAAAGGAAAAGAGAATCGAAGATTTTCCAGTGGTACGCGACTACCCCGAGGTATTTCCTGAAGAATTACCTGGACTCCCTCCTCACCGTCAGGTCGAATTTCAAATCGAGCTAACTCCTAGAGCGGCACCTATAGCTCGTGCGCCTTATCGACTAGCCCCCGCTGAACTCAAGGAACTTTCTACGCAACTGCACGAACTGTTGGATAAAGGATTTATCCATCCTCGTTCATCACCCTGGGGAGCACCAGTGCTCTTTGTCAAAAAGAAATATGGCACATTCCGTATGTGCATCGAATACCGTGAGCTAAACAAGGTTACCATCAAGAACTGTTACCCACTCCCACGTATCGACGATCTATTCGACCAGTTGCAAGGATCAAGCCACTACTCCAAGATTGATCTGCGATCAGGTTATCATCAGTTGAGAGTTCGCGATGAAGACATCTCCAAAACTGCATTCAGAACTCGTTATGGTCACTACGAGTTCCTTGTCATGCCTTTTGGAATGACCAACGTGCCTGCGATTTTTATGGATCTCATGAACCGAGTGTGCAAACCATACCTCGACAAGTTTGTGATTGTGTTTATCGACGACATCCTGATCTACTCAAAAGAGCCAAGAGGAGCATGAACAACACCTGCGCCTTATTCTCGAACTCCTTCGCAATGAGAAACTGTACGCCAAGTTCTCGAAATGTGACTTCTGGCTTCGAGAAGTCCATTTCCTTGGACACATAGTCAATAAGGACGGAATTCACGTCGATCCAGCTAAGATCGACTCTATAAAGAATTGGCCTACCCCTAAGACTCCGACCGAAGTTCGCCAATTCTTGGGACTGGCAGATACTATCGTAGATTCATCAAGGGATTTTCGAGGATCGTTCAACCTCTCACGACTCTCACTCAGAAGGGTATTGCTTACAAGTGGAATGAGGCTCAGGAGTCTGCCTTTCAGAAGCTAAAGGATAACCTTTGTAGTGCTCCTATTCTCTCGTTACCTGAAGGTACCGACGACTTTGTAGTTTACTGCGACGCGTCTATTCATGGACTCGGTTGCGTGTTGATGCAACGCGAGAAAGTTATCGCCTACGCTTCTCGACAACTCAAGATTCACGAAAGGAACTACACGACGCACGACTTGGAACTCGGAGCGGTCGTTTTTGCACTCAAGATTTGGAGGCATTACTTGTACGGTACCAAGTGCACAATTTACACCGATCACAAGAGTCTCCAGCATATTTTGGAACAGAAGGAGTTGAACATGAGGCAACGCAGATGGGTAGAACTCCTTAACGACTACGAATGCGCAATCAAGTATCATCCAGGCAAGGCCAATGTTGTGGCCGACGCCCTCAGCCGTAAAGAAACTAAACCTAAGCGTGTACGTGCGTTACAACTTACCATTCACTCTAATCTTCCTATTCAGATACGAAATGCTCAGGTTGAAGCATTGAAAGCAGAGAACATCAGGGCCGAGTCCCTGCGAGGATCGAGGAAACGGTTAGAACAAAAGGAAGACGGCGCTTACTATGTGACAGGGTGCATTTGGGTTCCACTCTATGGAAATCTACGTGAGCTTGTGATGGATGAAGCACACAAGTCTCATTACTCGATACATCCTGGTTCGGATAAGATGTACCACGACCTCAAGACTACATATTGGTGGCCTAGTATGAAAGCCAACATAGCAACCTACGTTAGCAAATGCTTGACCTGTGCAAGAGTCAAGGTCGAATACCAGAAGCCGTCGGGCATGTTGCAACAACCAGAGCTGCCAACATGGAAATGGGAGCAAATTTCCATGGATTTCGTCACAGGCTTACCTAGGTCCCAGAGCGGGAACGATACTATTTGGGTCATCGTGGACCGCCTAACCAAGTCTGCACATTTCCTCGCAATCAAGGAAACAGATAAGTACTCGAATCTTGCTGCAATCTACTTGAAAGAGATAGTTTCTAGGCACGGGGTGCCAATCTCTATCATTTCTGACCGTGACCCACGCTTTACATCCGAATTATGGCAAGCTACGCATAGATCTTTTGGCTCACGTCTGGACATGAGCACTGCTTACCACCCTCAGACCGATGGTCAAACGGAATGTACCATCCAAACGCTTGAAGACATGCTGAGAGCATGTGTTATTGATTTTGGAAACGGGTGGGAACGACATTTACCGTTGGTAGAGTTCTCCTACAACAACAGCTACCACACCAACATTCAGGCAGCACCCTTTGAGGCATTGTACGGTCGTAAATGCCGATCACCTCTATGTTGGGTAGAAATTGGCGAAAGCCAAATCACTGGCCTGGAACTGGTAGTCGAGACTACGGAAAGGATTGCCCAGATCAGACAACGCATGGCGGCAGCTCGTGACCGTCAGAAAAGTTACGGCGATAAGCGTAGGAAACCGCTAAAATTCCAGGTCGGTGACCGGGTTCTACTTAAAGTCTCACCCTAGAAGGGTGTGGTTCATTTTGGTAAACGGGGCAAGCTTAATCCGCGATATGTCGGACAATTCGAAATTACCGAGAAGATCGGTAAGGTTGCTTATAGATTGAATCTGCCTGAAGAGCTGAGTGCGGTGCACAACGTCTTTCACGTGTCTAACCTAAAGAAGTGTCTGTCAGATGAGACACTCATCATTCCTTTCAAGGAACTCACTTTTGACGATCAGCTGCACTTCACTGAGGAACCGATTGAGATCACGGATCGAGAGATCAAGACCCTCAAACGTAGCCAGATACCTATCGTACGAGTCCGTGGGAACTCGCGCCGTGGTCCAGAATTTACCTGGGAACGGGAAGACCAGATGAAGCGCAAATATCCCCAGTTGTTCCCAGACGAAACTCCCAGCGTGAACCTACCTCAGAATTTCCGGACGAAATTCCAACTAACAGGAGGATGATGTGACACCCCGTTGAAACGTTCTCACTCATACTAGCTTGTCAGTGGCTGCACTTTAACTTTCGGGATGAAAGTTTTTAAAACTTGGGGATAATGTGACACTCTAGGTTTTCCCGAGCCACCTTCTTGTATTAGCATTATGTGTACATATATTATTAAATGAAAGTTTGTGAATTATCTTGGTGTGCTATGTGATCCTTGTACTAAGATATGTGTATGTGGTATATAGTTATGAAAATGTTTGTAAGGGTGAACCGAGACCACAAGGACCCGACTCGAGACCACCTGGTCTCGAGTAACCCACATCAGTTGGGCCGCAACCCCTTTAGCCCATTCGAGAACCCATTAGGGTACACCGACTTGGGGCTAGTATATAACCCATGTTGATAGCCAACCTTGCCACTTTTCAATCACCATTCCCTCACACTCACTCTCACACACTCTCCTTCACTCTCTCAACAAAACCCTAGCAATATCACTCTCCCCACTTGTCTCGGATCAATAGTAGCAAATCAAGCTCTTGTTCTAAGCTCGTATTCTAAGCTAGGCAGTTTCCCTTTCGGCTGATTTCACAACACTCAAACACTCGAACACCATCCGGTTAGTGTTTCACACTATTTGATATTGTGATGCTTGTTTGATGAATGATACACATGCTTAGTTTAAATGTCTCCTTGCATGATTTTGTATGATAAAGATGCTAACTTGGTGAATAAATTGCATGATAAAAGATTATATGCAATAATGATTCATGTTTTGGAAGTATTAATGAGAATGTGATATTGTATTTCAATGAAACAATGTAGATGATGATGTTGTACTATGAGTTATAGGCTGAAATTGTTTACAAGAATGGTGTCCAAATGATTCTAGGATAAAATGATTCTTGGCATGATCATACTGATTTAAATGAAACAGTGATGTATGTTAGAGTTGTTTTGATAAGATGATGAAAAACCCTAGTGATGAACTATTTGAATATGATATGAATATTTAAAATTGCTATGTTTTGATCCGTTTGATTTGGGAATTAGACAAGAAAACATGTTAGTGCAATTGTATTGGGCAGTACACAAAATCATGAATATGAAATTCTATTGGATAGTACAAGCTGGCAGAAGGTTCTAGAAGGATTTCATGTGCTCACATCCGTGGTTGCGAGTCGAGACCGCAGTGTTGCGACTCGAGACCATGGATCAACAACTCGGAACCCAGAACACTTCACATAAGGGACTCGAGACTAGCCTGGTTGCGACTCGAGATCTCCTGATCTCGACTCGAGACCAGAATCGAGACCTCCAGGGTTGTGACTCATTTATGCACCACTCGAGACCTTCAGTTGGCAACTCGAGACCCCTTGGTTGCGACTCGAGACCGCATTTTCTCGAGTCGAGACCACCTGGTCTCGACTGGGCTGCTTGTCTTCGTTATTGGGCCAAAGTGTGTGGACTGTTCAGGCTTGTTACTGTTTAATCTGGACTATGTGATACATACTACTGTTGACTGATTGTGTGATAGGACAGGCCCAATAACCTTATATGATATGTATGCTATGTGTTAGATACATGTAGGATATACGTGACTTAATTGTATCCGAGCCTGACCCATACTGGTAACCATGTTAGGACGTGGTGACCAGCGTGCTTGACCAAGTAACCGTCTGCCGAGCAACCCAAGGTAAGTTCACAACTTTTAAAGCATGCGTTCCTGGTGGTTGGGAAACGAAACTTAAACAACGCTATTCCCTGGTAAGGGATACAAAACTACTTTTCTTCCCCTACGCAGGACTCTTAGTTAATTACTATTTATATTGGATGCAACAAGCAATACTAAACGAAACTCTATCACTCAACTCCCTACTACTTAATACCGATTAGTCGTCGGGGCCAGGCGAACGGGTTATTAGTTTATAGCGCTATTTAGGTCTCACCAGCCTCACACAGTGCCCGCGTATGGGATCGAGCGTGAACTAATAGACTCTGGCAAACCGTCAATGATGATAGAACGTTGACAAACGGGGCACTCTACGGAAATGTACGGTCGCATAGTATTCGGTATTGTAAACCAGTTTAGTAGCTTACTTAAGGGGTAGCTCCCCTTGGCATGGTATAAATGAGTAAATTAACTGTTGAAACAAGTTTTTGGAATTAAAAAACTAGACAAACTCGTGAACTCGCCAACATTATGTTGATACCCTACTGCATGCTTTGCAGGTACCCAGTGACACAGGAGCTTGCAGCTTGGGGATGTGTAGTGGTCGTCTTAACCCGTGTGTTGGGTTCTATAATAAACTTAAACTATGAACTTTGTTTGAACTGTTTTGCCTATGCTTCCGCTATTTACCTAGACTGCTATTTGAACTTAAAACTTTTGAACTTTAATTATGGTATTTACTGACCCTTGTGGTTGGTGAACATTATTACTATTATTAATTGAATTGCTCAGTATAATTGGTGGTTGGATCCTGGTCATGTCACACGCCTCGTGGTGGTACTCCGCAAGTGGATTTTGAGGGTGTGACAGAAAATTTCCGACATACTTTGAAATTTGGATGCAGCGGAGGGTCTAGTCCGTCTCCAGGATCCGGTGACGGAGGAGATGATCAAAGGTACGCAAACTTACTCCGGTGATACCATGCCCTGGATAAACAGGTCTTGCAAGAGTATCGGAGAAGACGGCCCTTCTAAGGCTGAAGTAGGTGTGGCTCTCCTATCGGCTGACACCCTGATGCAAGCATTTCCCTCCGAGTATGTCCAACGTTGTAGGGCAGTATATGATCGACGCCGGAGTGGCCGCCGATGTGCTAACCCAGTTGGTGATCGAAGGATGTCAGCTTCTCCGGTAAACGAGGTGAATATTGATGATCTGATCATCGATCCTCATCTATTGGAGTATTATGGTGAGGCATTGCATACCCCTGCTGAGGTGTTAGCAATGTTCCTCGATATGTAGATAAGTAGAACATGTTCGTTTTTTGGTATTCCCATATGTTGGTGTATAACAACGGGGACAAGTACTTGGTTTTGTAAGATAGTTGTATGTATTTATTACCAAAATACCTATCTTTTGTAGTGGTTAATGTATCTATCACCAAGATACCCACTCTTAGCGCTGTATATTTTTGGTCATCTGACTTGTGCATGAAAAATATTTCGTGCCAGAGACATTTTTTACCGTTTATGTGCAGTTTGAATGCGATGGTAATGTTTTTCTTTTGTACCGTAATATGCAGTATAAATGCGATGGTAACTGTTTGTGTACATGTAGATAACAAAAGAGAATAAAAAGTAATTTTTATTAACTTAATAACTTGAAAGAAAAAGAGGCATCGCTCATGATGGATTACACTTGTTCATAAAAAGAAAACGATCAATCCCGCCGTTAGGGGCGGGAGTCTACATGAAATATTTCTTCAACTGAGCAGCATTCCAGCTATGTTAACTGCTGTGCCATCGAGCCTAGATAGGCGGTAAGCCCCTTTGCCAAAGTCTTCTTGGACGATGTAGGGGCCTTCCCAGTTGGGTCCCAGTTTGCCTGAGGGTTCCGCTCTACTGGCCTCGTTATCCCGCACGACATACTCGCCTTCCTTGAAAGTTTGCTGAGCCACGCGTTGGTTATAGTACTTCTCTAAAGTTTTCTTGTATTTTGCCTCACTGATGGCGGCTGCCTCGCGCCGTTCTTCCAGGAGGTCCAGGCCTTCCCGCAGGAACCTGTCATTATCGTCATCAATAGTTAGGCGCCTTAGCGAAGGTAATCCAACTTCCGCAGGTATCATTGCCTCTGCGCCATAGGTTAGGCTGAAGAGGGTTTTGTTGTTGCTTGTGTTGGGCATGGTTCGAGGTGCCCATTGGACATTTGGCAATTCTTCTACCCAAGAACTCCCCTCGTAGCCTAACCTTCTTTTGATTCCATCAAGCAAACTCCTATTTGCCCGCTCCACTTGGCCGTTTCCTTGGGGATGTGCGACCGATGTAAAGATTTGTTGAATCTGAAGCTCCGCACACCAATCTTGTAAGACCCTATCTGTGAATTGTGTTCCATTGTCGCTCACAAGATATAGCGGTAATCCAAATCGGCACACTATGTGTTCCCATAGGAATTTCTCGGCGTTTTCAACAGTTATCTTGGCCAAGGGCTTTGCTTCAACCCACTTGGTGAAATAATTGATCACCACAATTAAGTACTTTAGCTTCCCTGGGGCCAGCGAGAATGGTCCCACGATATCGACTGCCCATTTTTGAAAAGCCCAGGCCCCATGACGGGAATTAAGTTGTTTTTAGGGCGGAGCGTTTGTGGAGCAAACTTTTGACAACTGTGGCATTTTTCTGAGTTCGTCTACCGCGTCTTCGTGCATCCCGGGCCAATAGTATCCGGCATTTTGGATCTTGGCAACAACTGCCCGGGGTCCGGCGTGAATGCCGCATATACCAGCGTGTATTTCTTGGATCAGGTACTTGGCTTCCGCTAGGGATACACACCGCAATAGTGGTCCAAAATACGACTTCCTATATAGGACGCCGTTGTTCACCTCATACTGTAATGCCTTGGTTTGTATCTTCTGGGGGCTTCGCCTCTGGCAGGGGGTAATTCCCCCTTTGTGAGGAATTTTAGAATTGGAGTGTACCAGCAGGGTTCTTCCGCTGTGACAGCGGACACCTCCCAGGGTTCTATGGAAGGTGCTTGTAGCGTTTCCACCTTTACTTCCTTTTCCATGCCCGAGGTAGCTAGCTTGCTCAGTGCGTCAGCTATTTGGTTTCTTCCCCGATGGACGTGATTGAGTGTGTTATTGTCAAATGAAGCAATGGGTTTCTTGGTTTTAGCCAAGTATTTTGCCATTGTCTCATCCTTTGCTTCATTGGTCTCGTTCACCTGATTATTGACCAGCAGAGAGTCAACGTATGCGTCGAAACGCATGGCGTACATCAATTTTATTTCATCCGGGCTTATTGGCATGAGGCCCGCCCCGGATCCTTTCCCACTAGAGGACCCGTCCGTGTATAACTTCCAGGTCTGCCTGGCTGTGCTAGACTCGGGTATGTCATTAACCACGGGGTCTTGTATTACTTCTCCATCGGGAATTTCAGCTAAGAAATCGGTGATGACTTGCCCCTTGATTGCTGTTCGTTTTCGATATTCGATGTCTAGGGCTCCCAGCTCAATCGCCCATTTGGCCAATCTTCTAGAGATTTCTGGTTTGTGTAAGATATGCTGTAAGGGATAATTTGTTAAGACTTGCACGTGGTGCCCTTGAAAGTATCTTCGGAGACGCCGGGTAGCGTGGACTAAAGCAAGTACCAGTTTTTCCAGTGTTTGATACCGCGTTTTAGGTCCAGCTAATACCCGGCTAATGTAGTATATGGGCGTGTGTTTGCCATCCCTTTCTACCATTAGTACCGCGCTTACAGCGTTGTGAGCTGCCGCCAGATACATCTTCAAAAGTTCTCCTGGGTATGGCGCCGTCAACATAGGTAGCTTTTCAATGAACCGCTTCATGTCTTGCAAGGCCTCTTCTGCTTCACTGGTCCATTTGATGTTTTTCTTGTTGAGACAGTCTTTCAACATTTTTATAAATGGCAAAGATCTCTCAGCGTGTCTTGCCAAGAATCTGTTTATGGCCACTAAACGCCCATTCAGTGCTTGTGCCTCCTTTAAAGTTCTGGGGGAGGGCATTCGCGTTATAGCGGCTATCTTTTCTGGGTTAGCTTTAAAGCCGTCCCGGGTGAGCACTACCCCCAAGAATTTACCTTCTTCTACCCTGAATGAACACTTCTTGGGGTTGAGTTTGATGTTGTATTCTCTCAGCTTTTGAAAGGTTTCCTCGATGTATTCGAGCATTTGTTTTTTCTTCCTGCTCTTGATCACTAGGTCATCGACATGTACCTCCAAATTTCTGCCAATTTGCTTCTCAAAAGCCTTGTCCATAAGACGTTGATAAGTGGCCCCGACATTTTGTAGACCAAAAGGCATTTTGGTGTAGCAAAAGATGCCTATATCGGTGTGGAACGCCGTTTTTTATTCGTCTTTTCTTGACATCTTGATCTGGTGGTAACCCTTATAGGCGTCTAAGAAGCACTTGTACCTATAAGGGATCAAATAGTCAACTTTGAAATCCATCTCGGGCAGTGGATACGCATCTTTAGGGCAGGCCTTGTTTAAATCTTTGAAGTCAATGCACATTCGCCATGTGCCATCTGGTTTTTTGACCATAACGGGGTTTGATACCCATGTATGATACTTAGTTTCCCGGAGGATTCCAGCTTCAACCAGTTTTCGTACTTCTTTTACTACTGCTTCTTTTCTATCTGGGGCCATGCTACACTTTCCCTGGGCCACTGGCTTGATGCCTGGGAGCGTAGCTAACCTATGTTCTGCCTTATCCCGGGGTATCCCGGTCATATCAGAGTGTTCGAAGGCGAAGATATCGACGTTCCTCCTTAGTAATTGTTTCAAGTTGTTTTTAACTTCAGGAGAGAGGCCATCTCCTATTGTAACTGTTTGCTCAGGGTGGCGTGTGCTCAAAACCCACCTTTCCGGGCCGATGGCACCGGTAGGTCCTTGACGACATCTTTTAGCATCCAAAACTTCACCCAACTTGTCCCGGTAAACTGTTGCAATTCCCCGCGGTGTGGGGAACTTCATGAACCCACGCGCCATGGAGACGATAGCGTCTAGTTTTCCCAGGGTAAACCTTCCAATTATTACATTGTGGTAGGACTCGGCGCGTACCACAAGAAATGTGAGGAGTATGGTT
Source organism: Helianthus tuberosus (assembly GCA_030545235.1). NCBI lineage: Eukaryota > Viridiplantae > Streptophyta > Magnoliopsida > Asterales > Asteraceae > Helianthus > Helianthus tuberosus. The sequence goes on along the minus strand of CM060450.1, from coordinate 60,348,247 downwards.
CTTTCGCGAGGGGTGTGTCCGAACGTTACCGGAAAGGTTATTTGGCCAATTGGGTCAACCTTTTCTCCAGTGAACCCCTTAATAGGGGCGTGTACTAATTCGAGAAGTTTTTTGTCTTCCAGTTGCATTCTGTTGAAACAGTGCTCGTAGATTATATCTTCGGAGCTTCCGGTGTCTACCAGGATCCTCCGCATGTTGTAATCGCCTACAGCGGCGGATATGATGAGGGGGTCAGTAGTGAGGTGTAAATCCTCAACGCGTGGTTCGACCATTATGGTTACCAGCATCCAGGGCTCGAGCGTGGAGAAACTCCGCTTTGCTCCTTTTCCCTTATCAGCATAAACCATGTTCGGTTCCCGCTGCCTCTTGTCCGTCCCTTTATCAGCCTCTTCCTTGTTAGGGAGCAGACCCTGCTTTATATCTCGAACCAGGTGAGCCAACTTACCCACCTTCACGAAATATTCGATTTGCTTCTTCAATTGATAGCAATCATTGGTATCATGGCCACTGCCCTTGTGATACTCACAGTATTTACTGGTGTCTTTGTTGGGCGCGTCTTTCAATGGCTTGGGAGGGTTGAATTTCAGGTTCTCAAAAGCCAGGATTTCTGCATGCGTTTTACTCAGGTTAGGGTATTCAGACCTTGACTTGGAGGAGGATTCGTTTCTTGAATATGAGCTCCTGGACCTGTCGTATCGTGAGTCTAACCTGTCACTTTTCTGGAACCTATCTCCTCTGTTTTTGCCCTTAGAGTTTCGCTGCTCTCTGTCTTCTTGGCTCTTTTGTGCTTCTTTTTTTCCTGTTAGCAGCGTGACTGGCCGCCACAGTTTTTTCTTGTGTAACATACACTTTGGCTATTCTCAGGATTTCGTCTATGGTAGAGGGCACGCCATCCCTTCCATATAGTGTCCTTAACAGCTCATCATCATTCAATCCTTGTAGGAAAGCGGCGCAGGCCAGATCATTTGTTATACCTGGGATCACCAGGCTTTCTTTGTTGAATCTAACGATGAAACTCTCCACCGTCTCATTGTCTCGCCGACGGATATGGAGGAGTTTGTTTCGATCTTTTGTGTGTCGCCTTTGTTGATGAATTGTAGATGGAACTTGGCCACTAAGTCTTCAAAACTATCAATTTCACCCACGGGCAGGCTATCCCACCATACTCGTGCCGCCCCTACCAGCGTTTGAACAAACATCTTGCACCAAAGAGGCATGGGCCAGCAGGCTACCTCTCCGGCGCTTTTGAATAAGTTAAGGTGGTCATCAGGGTCATTCAAACCATCATATTTGCCCACTGTCTGGGGCATCTTAGGTTTCTCCTTGATCAGGGCTTCAGCGATTCTTCTTGTAAATTTGGATTTGAAAGTAGCGTCCGCAAGCTTGTAAGGCCTGGTAAGGTCGTCATTTTCCATGTTGATGGGCTGTACTTGTTGAGTCACCCCGCCCTGACTTGTTCCCTGGGTAACAGGGGGTTGGGCTGTGGTGAGGTTGAGCATGGAGCTGGGACCCCTGTTTGGAGAGAAACGAGGTCTGGATGTGTTCCCTCTGTCGTAAACAGGCACCGTCGTAGGCGGGGATTGACCGTAAGTTGGTTGTGACGTTGGGAAAGTCCACCAGGGTGGCATGTAGGCCGCGTATGGCGGCTGCTGAGCATAACTCTGCGCTGTCATCTGCGGTGAATACGTTTGGTTGTTGTACAGAGGTAGGTACCCGTAAGGAGGTGCATAGTAGTGTCCTGGGAAATAAGCTTGATTCCTAGGCGTGACTAGAGCATTCATGATTCCAGCAGGCATGATTACTGGTTGATGTGGTGGCATGGACAACGCTGCTGTAAGCGCCGCTGAATACAGCGGTGGCATAGCGTATGTGGCCGGTGCCTGAGAGTACTGAGCCATGCTCATTTGCTGTGTAGTGTTACTTGGACCCGCAGATGTGATAACGGGCATAATGCTGTGACGTATAGTCTGTGCACTTGTTGGTACCACTGGTCGTAGTTGCCATGAGGTGTATGAGAGAGGGTCTACAGCTGCCGTCCCAGAGGGGGCTACTGAGGCGCTTGCAAACCCTGGTGGTGCTTCTTCTTCAAACTCCTGGTCCAGAGACCTGGTTATGGTGGGTGAAGCCGGCATGGTGGTAACCACCGAACTCGTTACCAACAACGGATTACTGGTTATCACTGCTTGGTTTGGTGCTGTTGCCGTGTTCTGATCGCTTGCCATTGGGTCTAAGTTCACAGATGTTACCGTAGGTCCCACAGATGGCGCCAATGAAGAAACACTGACCTGAACGGTAAGCTCCGTCTGGGACTTCAACTCTTGGCGATCCGAACAGCTGACTACAAAACAGAACACGGTTAGGACTCGTTACAGGAATGGGGTTATTCTTGTAACCACCATCCAGCGTGAGAATAAGTCTCGGTGTGGGAGTAAAGAATATATGTAGAGAGAGAGAGTAAACGAGAGCAGAATGAATCATACATTTGATGTTTACCTCTATTTATAGTTTACCATTAGGGTTTCCCCTAACTTAGGATGAGCTCCGATAAGTTAGGGATTTGCATGATCTTCCCAAAAGATTGGGGATTTGGTTACATGGTTTATCCATGCAGAATGGAACATTCTAGAATAAACATGTGTAATTAAATATTTATAATAAAATAATAGGTAATGACCGGGTCGGGTTAGTCGTTCCGGGTCATACCTCGTCATAGTTCTTCTTGTGACCTTGAACAAGAAGTAGACGCTGCAGACGAACAAGAGGTTTGGGTTATATGATTAAGGTTTGTTTTTTATTTTTGTTATTGATTTGTGAACTTATATGATGATTACCGATAAAATATGAAATTCTGCAAAATGGGAATTTTGATAAATTCTGATACGTTAATTATATGATTTTAGTTATTGATTTGTGAATTCTGATTTTGGTTAATTATCATGGGAAAGCCGAAAACCATTCATTCTTTTTTAGAAAGAAATACTCATGAAATTGAAGAAAGTCGTAATGAAAATCAAGAGGAAGAAAGTAAACGTCAGGCTGAGTTGCCGTTCTTTTTTTAGGTACTCATCTTTTCTCTCGCATTTTCATAAATATTTTAGGTCTTTGTTTGTTAAAAGCAATTGTTTTTTGTTTTTTTTTGTGTGTAAAACGGTAATTCATATGATTGGAGATAACTTAGATATCTAAAGTTTTTATTGTTTGACATAACCTGATATTTAGCGATTTTGATTTAAATTTTTTAAGCATTAGTGTGCTAAATAATTTATTTTTTGATGTAAGATGACTAAAAGACCCTTTACTTAGTATAATAATCTAACAGAGTTTATATAAATGAGTGAAATGGTTGAAATATTTCCTTTTGGATACAAAGGGTTAAAAAAGTGAACAGTTTCAAAATTTTCTATTTTCAACTCAAAAGAGTTAAAAGGCTCAACAGAATGAAAAAAAATGAAATTAACTCTTTTGTATATATTTTTTTAAAATTCTTTTTGATATTTTTTTCTGGAAATTACGCTTGTAGTTTAACTATTTTGATCCTTTTATAAACATGGTTATTGGGTTAGTGGGTTGTAATAAATGAGTTAAACATATCATATATCGCAACCCTCGCCCCTATCTGCCCCGGGAACGGGCGGCCGCGCACTCAATGTTGGTGGTATCGGTGTTTATTAATTTGGCAGCGGAAATTACATCAGGACCGTAGTTATGAAATATTTTATCAGAGTAAAACACCACATTTTATAGAAATACACACATTGGGATAAAACCCAAGTTTTCATTACAAACTGATTTATAGGGATAAATCTCATTTTATTGAATTAAACGCCTTCTTTATTTAGGTAACTTTTATAGCCACTTTTCCAAGCCTTCAGTGCTGTCCAGCTGGCTTCTAGTTGGCTTTCACATTGTGTTACCTGAAACGCGTTTTAAAAACATTTGGCAGTGGGAAATACTGGTGAGTGAATCCCAGTTTAATCAAGAAACATTAATTTAATTTAAACAGTATTGAGGGCGATTACAATGTTTATATCTACCCAATTTGTCGCAACCCCCGATCCCACATCCCCGGGAACGGGCGGCCGCGAGCCAGTTTCGGTGGTATCGCGTATTGTCTTATTTGGCAGCGGAAATTTTCTTCAGGACCATAGTTAGTAAATATTGGATCAGAGTCAAATACCACATTTTTATAACATTTAAACAAATGGGTTAAAACCCAAGTTCATAGTACACACGTTTTCATAGGAATAAATCCTATTTTATTTATTAAAAACATCTATTTTATTTTAGGTAACTTTATTGCCACTTTTCCAAGCCTCCAGTGCTGTCCAGCTGGCTTCTATTTGGCTTTCACATTTTGTTACCTGAAACGCGTTTTAAAAACATTTGTCAGTGAGAAATACTGGTGAGTGAATCCCAGTTTAATCAAGTTTAAATAAAAATCCCATTGTACAGTATTGAGGGCGATCCCCGCAATTATATTTGTTTCCAAGACATCACAATTAACATCCATGGTACTGTCGAACCCGACTTGTGGAAATGTTACTCCTTGACCAGGTGGTAACAAATTTTGTATACAAAACCCCAACATACTCATGATAATTGTATTCTTACAAATACTCAATCACTGTTTAATATATAATTAATTAAATGAGGTTTTGTAAAAACAGTTAACAAAAAGCGGATCAACTCACATTGCTGTTTTAGATTTTCCATAAAGATTTCCTGGTGATAATCTAAAATTTACACAAATACACACGCGTTAGTATAATAACCCATTTTAACATTAGTAATACCCTCCCCGAGACGGCATTCCAACGACTACGTCGGGCAGAACCACGACAGCCGTTACGGAACCCTAGATCAATCGGGCAGCATATCTAATACGTATCCAGGGGTTATAATACTTACAACGGAGCGGAACTTCGCTATTTAGGGGGGTATTATACCCGCTTATATTGCCTAATATTCAGAATTGAGAGAAAGATTTCGAATTTGAACGATCAGACTGAAGATCCGAGGCCATCTATTTATAGTTGCTGTGTCTGGTTCTCTCGCGGCCCACGTAACACAAGGGCAGGGCCTACGCGGCCCGCGTTGACTCCAGGTCAACGTGTAGCCCATCCGGATCAGCCACTAGACTCGACATGTGTTGGGCCACGTGGCCGCACCGGGCTGTGCCACCTTTTGAGCCTCTCGCGACCCGCGTAAGGGTTATGGGGTACCTTACGCGGCCCGCCTCAACTTAAATTTTTATGTTTTTCATTTATTTTTAATGCTATATTGTATTTCGGGCTCGGTTTTCACATACGGGGTGTATTTAAAGACATATTGGGACATTTTTAAAATATTTTGGGGTGTCGGAAAAATATTCGAGGGTGTCGGTTTATTTAGAATTGTTACACAATTACTCATTCAGTACTGTCAATCCTGACTAGTGGGTCATACTACACATTGGCTAACTCTTCGTCCAATGGTAACGTGTCTCACATTTTGTATACAAAACCCCAACATACCGGCAGTAATCGTAGAATTACAAAGACTCAATCACTGCTAAATTGCACTGTAAAATAGTTAAGGTTTTGTAAAAACTGTTTACAAAAAGGAGATTACTCACATTCCTGTCTTAGATTTTCTGTAATGGTTTACTGGGAATAATCTATAATTTACACAAATGCACGTGTGTTAGTATAATAACCCATTTACACAAAGGCAGTAATCGTAGAATTACAACGACTACGTCGGGCAGAACCACGACAGCCGTTACGGAACCCTAGATCAATCGGGCAGCGTATCTAATACGTATCCAGGGGTTATAATACTTACAACGGAGCAGAACTTCGCTATTTAGGGGGGGTATTGGACCCGACTATAGCTTATACTATCAAAAATTCGTTGAGAGAGAATTGAATTTGAGCGACGTAAACTGAAGGCCCAAGCTCCAGCTTTATAAGAGCTGAGTTTGGGTTTCTCGCGGCCCGCGTAAGAGTAGCCAAGGGGCTACGCGGCCCGCGTCAACCTTGGTCAACGTCCTAGCTTGTCCGGGTCAGCAACTAGCTTTGCCGTGTGTTGGGCTACGTGGCGGCCCATGGTCGTGCCAGCCCTAACCTTGTCGCGGCCCTCGTAGGGTTTGAGGTGAGGCTTACGCGGCCCGCCTCAAACCCAAAAACCTGATTTTTAATTATTTTTGTTAATATTTAGGGTATTCGGGGTCCGTTTTCGCGTATGGGGTGTATTTTGGGATATTTTAAAATATATTAGGGTGTCGGAAAAATTTATAAAGGTGTCGGTTTAAAGTTGTTATATCATAAACGGGTTGTCAAGTTGATATGTTCAATTAAATGTGTTGCTGGTCTACCGGTTTTTTTTTTTTTTTGAAAGGTGTGAATTATTCGCGAATGTCGGGAGGTCTAGCATACGTTGTCTTAACCGGGTCCGCGCTAGAGAGCCCCCTCGCACAATAGATCCCCAATTTAAACCCCTCAATGAGAAACCCCTATCACCAAGACTCGAACTTGAGACCTTGAGGGGAAAACTCACCCGGGCCCACCATAAGTGGAACTTAAATACCCGTGGCCACCACTAGAGCACTAGTGATGGTTGATCTACCGGTTTAGTTAAACAAGTTAAATTAGATAGTTTGACCACGACCCATTTAATTAAACAAGTCAACATAAATACAACATGTTTATTAAATGACAATTTGAAACCATGCGTAAATAGCGTCACTCAAATAAAATAATATTAGTTAACTCAAACTTGTCAACATGGCACCGAGTGTCTTGGCAATTCTTATTTTGTATCGACCAAGTTCTATTTGGGTCAGAGGGGTGATCCCCTCTAGGTGAGTGGTAAACTCTCACCCGAGCCAATCAAATTCGTTCATGCCAAGTCCCCTCATGCACTCAATCATAAGGGGTGCTCTGCTCTAGGTGAGTGGTAAACAATATTTTCTTAAAAAAAAAAAAGAAATGTGTGATTGGTGGGAATGAATGAGTCCCTACATGCAAACTCCCTCTCTCTCCTCATCCTTCCTCAGTGACTACTCACCGAAATCCCAATCAAACACTCACCTAATGTTGATGGCGGCGGTGTTCCCTTTTAGGTAAACTCAATCACTAAAGGCACTCCTCGCGTTAACCGGTCTGCCGGTTGTCAACAAGGTTATTAACCGGTTTTTTAAGTTTGATCACTTCGGTAATAACTAATAAGCCACCAGCCCACCACGTCCGTGAACCCGGTTACATATTGTATAGGTATTGGGCCGATGATAAATAAGCTGTGATAACCCCAGATCCCAAAATAGAAAACAAGACCAAGTTGCAAACCAGGCCCAAATTGGTAATAATGTTATTAAACTAGGTGATGCCCCGCGTGCGTTGCGGGGCGATGGCCAAATAATTCTCAGCGAATTAAAAAAACAGTTTTGCTAGAAATAAAAGTAAAAAGAGTGTTAGGCAGCTCTTTGACACGATTTTTAGCTGGGGGCAAAGTCATATTTTTTTTCCCGAGGGTAAAATCCAAATTTTTAGCTAGGGGAAAACGATAATTTTATTTTGCACTGGGGGCAAAAACGTAATTTTGAATTGAGGATGATATCGTAATTTTGAACCGAGGGGAAATTCGTAAATTTTAGTTGGGGGCAAAAGCATAAATTTATTTTGAACTGGGGGCAAATACGTAATTTTAAACTGTGGGCAAAACCGTAATGTTAAAGTAGGTATAAAATAATAAACTGGTGTAAATTCGTAATTTTAAACTGGGGGGAAAAACAAAATTTTATTTTGAACTGGGGCGAAAACGTAATTTTGGCTGAGGGTAAAAACGTAATTTTTTTACCGAGGGCGAAATCGTATTTTTTAGCTCGGGGCAACAGGGTAAATGTATTTTGAAGTTGAGACAAAACCGTATTTTTTAACTGGGGGCAAGAACGTAATTTTAAAGTGGATATAAAATAATAAATTGAGTGTTCTAATAGGTATTGCTCGCCGCCCATTTGAACCAATGGGAGAGAAACATTATTGCAGGGCAAAAACGTAAATTTAAAGTGTGTATAAAATAATAAACTGGTTGGTCCACTGAGGGAGAGGCGGCTGCCCATTTGAACCAATGGCAGGGTGATACTATTCCCTGCCATTAAATTTAATTTCAAACAGGGGGTAATATCGTAATTTTAAACAGGGGATAAAATCGTAACTTGACAGGACTTATAAATACCTATTTTATGAAAAAAAGTAAAAAAATTAATTAAATAAAGCTGGCCGCCACTTTTGGCCAACCATTGGAATTCCCTATTCCCGCCGACATCTTCAATCTTGGGTTTGTATATGTTGGAATTAAATTAAAAATGAGTTGGTCCAATAGGGGAGTGCCAGGCAGCTGCCTGACACTATTCCCCCAAGCTTGTAAATGTATATGTTAAATGGAAATGGAAATGAAAATGGAAATTCATCACCTACCTAGCCACGTGGCAATGATTGAATATAACAATATCCCGTTCTATGAAGACTCGAAACTATTTGAACTCTTGGTAGGAATAATTTGAACGGTTGAGATAAGAAATGGCTCAACCCTTTTGGGGTTGTAAACCAATACTTGATGGTCCATGTGTTTTATTAAAATTTTCGATTTCGTCTCTAGCTTTTCAAAAGTAAACAGATGGACCTGTGGTTTGCAATTTATTACGTATTTAGTCCCCAATTTTTTTTTAAAAGTACATTGATGGTCCCTGTGGTTTGCACTTTGTAACACATTTAGTCCCTAACTTAGAAATGCTAAAATTTTAGATTTGTTGGTTAGAGACTAAACACGTTACAAAGTGTAAAGCACAGGGACTATCCGTATACTTTTAAAAAGTTAGGAACCAAATCCAAAATTTTGATAAACCAAAGGGACCATTCGTGTACTTTACTAAATAATCAAATTTTTTATCATGGTGACAATATTCTCTATTAATGATATTGAAGAAAGCAGCTATGCGTGTAATTAAATTTTTAACTCTTGCAATTAACCTGGATTTTCAGTTAACTGTAGTAGTATAAATCCAACACAAAATTTTCGCAAAGAACAGTTTTTTTTTGGAAGGTGACTTTCTATGTACTGGACCAGTGGTCACCGGGTTCATGTCAAAGACATTCCCCCGTCAGCCCCGCACTCTCGGACGCGATGTTCGATCGGGCCCCGGCCGCCGCGCAAGCTGACTTCCGCCCGGAAACCATACTGCCCCCACACGAGAGACTCGCTGGGGTAACAGCTGGGTAAAACCGGGTTGCCCTCAAGACCGCACCATGCCTCGGTAGGATACGATCCATCATTGGGACAACCCGCCACACAAGCCGTAGACGCCGGGATTCGAACCGGGGTGGCCATTGGCAAACCCCCGGCCGAAAACCAACAGTTAACTCAGAACAAGTATTTAGCAAAAAAAAAAAAAAAAACACATAAAGTTAAGGCAGAAACTAGGGTAGAACAACTAAACACGTTACAAATATTAAACAAAGAACAAAGGAAGAAGAAGTCAAGAAATAGAACTTGGTCGATAACCTTCATCTTTTATCTAGCTTCAAATATAAACAGTCCGAACTAAACCGTAGCCCAAGGAGACAGTGAAGCTTCGAACCAAAGTGTAGCTTAAGGAGACAGTGAAGTTTCAAACTAAATTATCGATTACTCCTAACGTGCCCAACTTCTGTCAACTGTGACGGACTCAGAATTTTTTTCAAGGGGTTCTTTTTAGTAGATTCTCACTATTTTTTTTTCAAATCGTACAAGGTTTCCACTAACTTTTTCAATTTTTTCTAAACCGAGGGGGTTCCTCGAAACCCAGGAACCCCTGGATCCGCCACTGTCTATCAATTTTGAATTGAACTAGCAATTTTTTCATCCATAACTATACGTGTCCGATTTCTGTGTAATTATGATTGATATTTTTCACCTTGAAATTTTCATATACGGCGAATCGACTTTCGATTACACTCTTCAACAATTCAGTTAGCTCAAACCCAGTTTAACTAAATAAACAAAGAATTAGAATATGGGTGTCCTAAAAAATTGAGGGCCTAAAAAGCTTGTTTTATAACCAACCCTTTGAAATCCCATGTTACCCATATTTAGAAAAATAAAGGATGAAAATATATCTAAGATGATGTGTGGTGGCCTCGTGGTTACTCAAACCAATGTTTTAAAATCTGGTTTTTATACCGTACTGTATTTCGCTCAAAAACGGTTTGACCGGGTGTAACAGGCGGTTCAACCGGTACAACCGGCCGTTTGAACCGGTTTTTAAAACAGTGACCCAAGCCACATGCACTAAATCACCCCTTCCCCGTGTGAAATGCAATTATCGGCTCTCCTTTGTGGTTTAGACCACGAGTGAAAGAGAGGGTGATTGGTTGGTTACTTTGTTAACCGGTTCATATTTTTTTTCCAATTCCAAACCCACTAATTTTACATGTCTAGTCTCACTACTACACCATTTTACCCAATTTTCAGGCCTTGATGACGTGGACGCATACACATGGTCTCAGAGAGCTAAAGACTGAGCAACCGCCGACTAGAATGTTTATACAAGTCAAGTAGATAAAGCCAAATAAGCTCGAGCTGAATTACATGCGGATTTTTATCAAGTTAATTATGAGCTTTATGAGATACGAGCTGGCTGGATATCCATATCGTCAATCTTTACAAAGTGACATAAATGTAGTCGTATTAAAACTTACATAAAAGATGTCTATTTTCAAATTAACTTAGTAAATTTCCTTCTGTTCACAATAATACCTTTTCATAAAACTATATTACCTTCCATAGTAAAATTGGCATTATAGTTTAAAAAATCCCACGAATTCTACAATCTCGAAATTATAACTGGAGAAAAACTTTAGGAAATTTGTCAATTATTGTGGAATAAATGGCGTTCAGTGAATGTGATATAATGTTATGTGCTTTATTGAAAAGTGTCACGGATTAAGATTTTTTCTAGGTTCGATTAAATCTTGTGCGCGAGAATATACATTAGTTTAATTATATAAAAAAAGTTTGGAATATGCATCGGATGTTAAAGGTCGGTGTTTATGGTTTGGATTCGCTGATTTGAAAATTACCAACTTGCGTGGCTGGTTTGGTTTCCTTAAAACCAATCATTCAAATCAACTATACATAATTTGGTTGGTTTCGTCGACTTGAAAATTACCAAATTGATAGGGAATTTATATCTTCTAAATCTACTACTTCGTTGAGTAATAGTAGTAAATACAATAGGGATAATTGCATATAAATAAACTAGGTTAGTTCCCCGTGTGTTACACGGGCTAAACAATCTAAACTATATAATAAATAATTCTTGTAAATGCAAACCAAAGATAGAGACGTTTATATACTAAATTGACATAAATGAGTTAGGGGTATTGGATTTTAATAATCCAAAGTTTCACTAATTGGCCGGTAATAATCTCAACTTCAAAAATTGCCTACAACAGTCTCAACTTGTAAGATTTTGGCCACCAATGATCCTTGACTAACTGGGTTATAACCTTGTTGGGCTGTTGACCTGCAACTTATTCCGGCGACCCGTTTTACCCCTGAAACCACCAAACGAGACCACCACCAATCATCTCCGACCTCCTGTAATCTTCTCCGCTTCTCAAAAGTTTAAAATTTCCACCACCTACGCAACTCTGGTGACCTGCAACTTATTCCGACGATCTTCTTTACCCCTGAAACCACCAAAGGAGACCACCACTTGTCATCTCCAACCTCTAGTGACCTTCTCCGCCGCTCAAAACTTCAAAAAACTAACTGGGTTTTAACCCAGTTAGACAAGGATCATTGGTGGCCAAAATTTTACAAGTTGGGACTGTTGTAGGCAATTTTTAAAGTTGGGATTATTACCGGCCAATTAGTGAAACTTGGGATTATTAAAATCCAATACCCCAATGAGTTAATATAAAGATGATGTATGTTACTATTATAAATTCATCAAAGAAACATGTAATCATTGAAAATGATACAAAAATAAATATATTATATTATATAATACTTATTATTGTATTTACGTATTACATTATATTTGATGAGAAATAAAAAGTTACAATTATAATTCGCAAAGCGAGTATGTGTGTGTTAATGCCATAATAGTACGACCCTTTTTTTAGGGCATCAATACTCTAAAAAATAATGGAAGGAAGCAGCCAGACGGCCGATTCACAATGTCGGGTTTAGACCCACAAGAGAAATTTTCGGATTAAAGTATTAAGTAAAGGGGATTTTTACATATTTCCCCTCCTAAGAAGCCTTATTACATATTTCCCCAACCCCTAAATTTAATTACATATTTCCCCTTTCTAAAAAATCCTAATTATATTTTTCCCCAATCCCTAAATTGATACATTAAACAGTTATAATTGTTGCCTTAGTTTTTCTATAAATTTTTATAGGGTCACCATTGCCAATTAAAACTGTATGTATACTATATGTAATGTTTTTCTAATAACGTTATATATGTTTGAACTGAATCATCTGACCTGGACTAATATCTATAAAATAAGAGAGATTAGTAACGATAAACTTTAAGTAAGAAATAATGATTTATAAAAAAAGAATAAGAATTATATTATAACTAATAATATTTAGTATTTAAGATTATCTATAATATAAGATATTAAACTAAATAATATTTAGTAGGAGGGTTATCTATAATTAATTAGAAGAGATTAAACTAAAATTATAATTATCTATAAGAGAAGGCCTAATATGATGACAAGTGTCTTAAAGTGGTTTCTTTTATTATATAGTATAGATATAGTGAATATATATATCTATATCTATATAATATAATAAATAAGACGGATTTGCGACACTTGACATGTTGTGGTGGAATCTTAAGGTGATTTGGGAGAGAATGCATATGAACAACTCTCTATAAGATTTATTTTTGAAAATTTTATTTTTGGACAATATTAATTTATTGATTCTGTTTCTCAAATACTTAAACATAACATGATTTTTTTTCAATACTGATATCTCTTTTCGACTAACATTTTCTCGTTCGATTTCTTTCCCTAACCTAACTTCTCTTCCTTGATCCGTTGCTTGATTTATCAAACAACATTCAAGATAAATCTTGATCTTTATTTATGTTTGTGCGTGTGATAGTTTATATGTAGATTCTCTAAGATATATTATTTGATTCAAATTTGATTAGCACTGTTTCTTCTTCTTTCTTTTAGATCCGACCAAGAAGATTACAGACATGTGTTATATTTGTGATGTTTATGTATCATGTGATGTTAATAGAAGTTATTGACGTTTAATTTTTATTTTGTTTTGTTTTGTATTATGTAAACCATAACTAACCTATTCAGCGTCATCTTCTTGATTCGGTAACAAGATCAAAGGTATTTGGTTTGTGTTTGATGTTTATGTATGCTTCTTTGTTCATCGAAGTTAATAATGGTTTTTTTTATTATATTGAAAGCCTAAATGGACATAACAATTGATAGATATTCTTCAGTCGAGCTAACATGTTGGTTGTAAATTCTTCATGTTTGTTGTTTATGTATTATCTTTATTATTTCAAGTTAATAATGTTTTTCTTATTTTGATTCGTATTCAAGCCCTAATCGATGCCACTACTCACAAATACGGCTATTATTTGATCAGTTTAAAGGTGTGTTATTGTTTTTTTTAAATTTTGATTGGTTTATGTTTGGCGTCAATGTAACATGATCATATGATTTTAGCATAACAAAAGATTTTGTGATATGAATTGTTTAATTGTTTACATGTTTTTTTATAGATGGTGGTATCTGTTATCAATATTTGTTTTTTTTATTCTCCTCTTTTTTAGCTGGGCAAACTCTAAAAGAATTAAAAAACTGATCTTATGCATTCATTTATGATTTTTACTACTAATAACAATATTGATGTCTTAGATTGTTCAAATTTTCATCTATGTTTTTAAAGATTGTTGTATGTTTTCAATATATTTTCTATTTTGGAATGTATGTTTATTATTTTTGAACAAATTCAAAAAATAATAATATTATTATTAATTTAGTTATCTATAATTTGAAAATATGTTTATTTATGGCCAATTTCTTAGATTGTAAATCAGTTTCTTTCATTCTTTTATATCTATTTAACATTTATTAATTTCCAAATTTAAGAAAGTTACCACACCAACTTATATTGTTTGACTAATTTTGATTCTATAAGATCTAATGAAGGAGATAATTTAATTAAGGAACTAATAAATAACAATCAAATTATTATACTGATAATGATTTTCATTTAAATCGCTTAAGTTATTCTTAGTCATTCCAAAATTTTGTATTATTTTTTTAGTTAAGCCGAATTACCAATTAACAATACCATATTCAGTTATGTATATATTTTTAGATTTTGAAATTTGAAATATGTTTATTTATAACCAATTTCAAAATCAATTTCAATCATTCTTTAACTTTTAATTATCATTTATTAACTTCACAATTTAACAACCAAGTAACCGAAACTTATTTTATTTGTTTATTGTCGAATATAAAAGATGTAATTGTGGTGGTAATATAACTATGGAGTAAATTAAGACCAATCAAATTATTATTTTACTGACTTTTAATTTTAAAACATAGATGTTCACTTGGTACCGTCAACATTTACAAATGTACCATATTTAAACGATTCATGTTATTAATATTTATTGAAGTGTAATTTTTGTTTTGTTGTTTGTTATATTAAATATTGATGATATTTAAATTAGTTCCATTTAAGGTAGGTAAACATGGTGTTTCTAACACACTTGATGTTGGTAGATTTTCATCAACTATGATCTAGAAGAAATTAATTCATTGGAGACAAGGTATACATTTTTCTTTTTTCTTTTTTGCTTATACTTTTTATTTATGTTGCCTTTGAGACAAGAGTAAATTACGTTTTTGGCCCCTGTGGTTATATCAATTTTACTACATTAGCCAAAATAAGAATTTTTAACATATCCGTGACAACCCAAATTTCGAGGGTCTTTTGTACTGGTTTCTCTTCACGTGTGGTGCTTTGATGTAATACGTGTACGTTAAATAAATTGTTTGATTAAATGTGAATGATGACGAGTTGGTGTTTTGCATGAATGTTATGAGTTTGTATTTATGTGTGTGTTAAATTGGATTGCACAATCCTCGAAACCAGGTGGGCTTCTTCGAGCCCAAATGTCCTTAAACTCAAACCGAGCCCAAACCCACCCCTTATGGCATGCGCATATGCATATAGGGGTGCATATCATTCATTTTCTAAACTTTAGCAAACCCTACTCTCTTCTCTCCCTCAAGATCGACGGCAGCCCCTTCTATTCGATCGGAGCATTCTCTCGGCCCTAACACCTTCCTCAACATCTTGTAATCCGGTTAGTATATTTGTTATGTGTTGATTCAATCATTTATCGGGTTGTATGATTGTGTTCCGATTTGTCTTGGATTTGTATGAATGGAATTGTGTGAATCATCATGATTAGATTATTCATATCTAGGGTTGTGGTTAAACCGTATGGTTAATAGAAATTAGAACAATGGGGTTTCGGATACATGCTTAGAATAACGAGTTGATTGGATAGGGTATGGAAGTGTATGTGTAACATAATGTAAAATGATGTTGCTGTTGTGCGATGATGATGATTGTGTTAACAAGTGTTGTTAATCATTGAAGGTGTGATTAGGGTTTGTATAATTTTAAGAATGTGTAACTGCTTTGATCTATGATTGGGGTGGAATGAATGGAAATTATGTTTGCTAAAATTAAGGAGAATAGTTGACTGATCCAACAACACAAGTTGGATCGCACAACCGGACTAGGATCGCACAAGAGTGTGTGATCGCACAATACCGTTCCAATCGCACAAACAGTTGGGCTTCACGGGTTGTTTGGGCCGCACACCAAATGCACAGCCCAACCCCAATCGCACAAGGGGCCTGGATCGCACAAGTGTTGGGCCTGAATGGTCTTGGGCCGCGAATCAGGGCCTGATCGCACAAGACCCAGCTGATCGTACAAGTTCTTTGGGCCTCATGCTGCGTGGGCCCTGTAACATACAATGGGCCGCATGGTTGAGTTGGATTATGTGATATCTGTTGTTTATATGTGTATGGAATGTGAAATATGTGTGCTTAGTGCGAAATGCTAGAATATGTGCATGATTAAGTGATTTGCTTACGAACTGATTGAGGATGTGTAAACGTTATAGGCTTTGATTGAATAACTTGAACGTGTAATTTGTCTTACCGAGCAATTCTAAGGTGAGTTCACTGCTCTTTTTCAAGCATGCGTCCTGGGGAGGGACAACTGGTAAATATTCCGGGGAGGAATATTGGGTAAATGGGTTTAACTGGAATGTTAAACTTGGGATGTTGGTTAATACACTCATATCTATCATTTAAGTCTCATCATATACCGAATTGGTTGCCGGGGAGGCAACGGGGTTATTAGTTGATAGCATTATTAGGTTTGGCACCCTCACACCGTACCGGGGAGGACGGGCGTGAACTAATTATCTTAAACACTCGACCAATGTTTGATAGAGCATTGGGGAAGGCCAAATAATCTGGAGCTATCTTGCGGTAATCGAGTTATTAACAACATTGTATTTTGAAATGTCTTAAGCTTATACTGGGTAACTAAACATTTTAACAAACTTTGAACTCACCAGCGTTGTCTGAAACACTTGTCTGCATGCTTGCAGGACGTTAGGTTCATGGACTTGGGAACTTGCTATCGGGGAGTGCTGGAGTGGTCGTGGGTCGAGTCTCTTGAATAAACACGACATGTTTACTTGTTTCGTTCATTGGTTTTGAAACAATTGATTAACTATTTACTTTATGCTTCCGCTCAACGTACTGGTTTTTGTTATGTTTTGGAAATACTTCAAGTAATAAATGGAAACTTTTATTTATTACCTTGTTATAGTTCAATGTGATTGGTGGCTGGATCCTGGTACGTCATACTTCCCGCGGGGTTTTCGCTTGTGGTATTTTGGGGGTGTGACAGTTTGATATCAGAGCCACTGGTTATAGTGAACTAGGTTTTAAAATGTTTTATAAAACCAGACTATAACCGAACAGTTTTGAAATCGACCATGACACTCAGCTCCAGATGGCATGGTTTGTCTCTTGTTTACTCATTGCATTGCATAACTAGTATACCCATACGTGTGACATAACATGTGATTGCACACTTAGCACTATAGCATGAATTCCTGTGTTGTCTGTGATAGTTATTGATAGTGTGACATTTTCCTGAGACTTTTGTGATTCGCGTTCTGTGATGTCTCTTGTCTTGTTACTCGAATCTGAGGAACCTTTTAGCCCAAGTTAAGGGGAGCTGAGATGAACATGCAAATCGCATTATCATTATGGGTGCACACATAATAATAATGTGGGGTGCATGCGAGTCCCAGTGAGGCTTAACGAGTGCGAAGAGGGTTCTGTTCTGTTGTTGACGTGATGATAGAACTCAATAATCAGCAGAAGTCATAGCGATTTTTGACTCCTATTCCATCCCGACTCTTAACCGTTTCCCTTTTCTTATACAGAATCATGAGTGGACGTGGTGGACGAAACGGTGGACGTGGTGGTGGCCGCGGAGGTGGACGTGGCAACATTGTCATGTCCCAGGCGGAACTCACCGACTTGATCCACACTCACGTGGTTGAAGCCCTGGCAGCTCAGCAAGCTGGTACGATGTGTACCAAACTATAACAACCCTAAAGAGAACCGACACCCTCATAAATTTTCCGACACCCTAATATATTTTAAAATATCCCAATATGTCCAAAAATACACCCTATACGTGAAAACGGACCCTGAATACCTTAAATATCATTAAAAATAATTAAAAATAGAATTTTTGGGTTTGAGGCGGGCCGCGTAAGCCTCACCTCAACCCCTACGCGGGCCACGTGAAGGTGAAAGCTGGCTGAACCCTGGGCCGCCATGTGGCCCAACACATGTCGAGCCTACTAAGTTGATATGGATCACCTACGCATTGACCAGAGTTGACGCGGGCCGCGTAGGCCTTTGCCTACTCTTACGCGGGCCGCATAAAAGTCAGAAACAGGCCCTATAAGTAGAGGCCATCGGATCTTCAGTCTGTTCGCTCACTTTCTTTTCTCAATCACGAAAATCTGATAGTAGGCATAATATACGGGTCTAATATTCCCCTAATTAGCGAAGTTCTGCTCCGTTGTAGTATCATAACCCCTGGATACGTATTAGATACTCTGCCCGATTGATCTAGGGTTCCGTAACGGCTGTCGTGGTTCTGCCCGACGTAGTCATTGGAATGCCGTCTCGGGGAGGGTATTACTAATGTTAAAATGGGTTATTATACTAACACGTGTGCTTTTGTATAAATTATAGATAATTCTCAGGAAACCCTAAAGGATAATCTAAGACAGCAATGTGAGTTGATCCGCTTTTTGTGAACTTTTTGTTAACTGTTTTTACAAAACCTCATACACTTAAATGTATATTAAGCAGTTATTGAGTATTTGTAAGAATACAATTATCATGAATATGTTGGGGTTTTGTATACAAAATTTGTTACCACCTGGTTAAGGAGTAACATTTCCTCAAGTCGGGTCTGACAGTACCATGGATGTTAATTGATATAACTTGGAAACAAATGTAATTGCGAGATCGCCCTTAATACTGTACAATGGTTTTTATTTAAACTTGATTAAACTGGGATTCACTCACCAATATTTCCCACTGACAAATGTTTTTAAAACGCGTTTCAGGTAACAAATTGTGAAAGCCAAATAGAAGCTAGCTGGACAGCACTGAAGGCTTGGAAAAGTGGCAATAAAGTTACCTAAAATAAAATAGATGTTTTTATTAAATAAAATAGGATTTGTTCCTATGAAAATGTGTGTACTGCAAACTTGGGTTTTATCCCATGTGTTTAATATTATGAAAATGTGGTATTTTACTCTGATCCAATATTTCCTAACTACGGTCCTGATGAAAATTCCGCTGCCAAATTAGACAATACGCGATACCACCAAAACTGGCTCGCGACCGCCCATTCCTGTAATTGTATAGGGATTGGGGGTTGCGACAGAAGGTGGTATCAGAGCTAAGCCACTGATTCAGCCACAGAAGTGTTCTGCTGACATCAAAATTCAATCTGTTAGGAAATAAATTACGGGAATACGTGCATAATTGTATTTTATTGTTATGTATTTGTTAGTTTACAGTATGAGCGACCAAGGACCATCTGACGCGTACCGTCAATTGTCTGGTTCGCCTATAAGCGAAGGCACCTCCTCTTCTCAGCCTGCCCTCTCGGGGTACTCTGCTGATACGGAAGAAGGAATATTCGTGTTTAAGGCTTAGTCCGAGGAGCCATTCCCTCAGAAAAAGAGAGGATGGTTCAGTCGAGGGGCACATGAGCGTAGGAAGCGTATGAAAAAGTTACAAGACCAGAGAGTATTAGCAGCAGCTAAAAGAGAAACCGATGCCTGTGCCCAGGATATGATTAATAGGGGTATAGCCAACATCCACATCTTAGCAACCACTGCAGCTGACCCTAATCTGGAACAAATGATAGCACCCCAACCACAACCACCAATTCCTGACCAACCAATGGAAATAGAAAACCGCGAAAATCAAATAGAAATGCATGACTTCAATCCGGAAGAAATACCTAGGGTACCTGCACCAAACCCCTTAGACCCAAATTACGACCCCTGGTGGGATGACAATAGGGACTATGTGCAACGTTACCCGATACACGAAGACAAGCCCATGCCAAACATAGGAGCCTACCCAGGTTTGGATCCTTTAGATCCCTATTACCACGATGTATTCATTAAGGAGATTTTAGAGAATCCTTACCAATTTCAGGCCCCTACACGGCTACACCCCCATATCAAGAACCCGCACCCCAGATTCCGAACCCAGTCCTAGAACCTGCACCCCCAATGAGTGCAGAAAACGTACAAGAACTTAGGACATTTGGTGAGGAAATTCTAGAGAGCAGTGAAAGAATGCGACAGGTGGGAGAGAGACTCGTCTGGAAGTACGACGAGCGCAATATGGATTTCTGGATGAATCCATATCCATAAATGTGATGGTGGAGACGGTAGTAATAGTAATAATAATAATAAAATAATATGATATGTGTGTATGTGTATGAAAAAAAAACTGCGGATGCCTATTACTAGTAGCATAACTTTAAATTTCAGTCGGTATTGTAATTTTAATTTCAGTACTGGTGTGTAATAGATGCATAGTATATGAATAGAGTAAGTCGCAATGATCGACGCTTTTGACCAAAATGCGTGTCATGTGATTGACTATATTAAATATTATTTTGTGATATTAATACGTGGTAAATGTTTAAAATTCAGATGGCCGACGAAGGAAATCAAGGAAATCTGAATAACGATAACCAGAGTAACATTAACTTGGTTAATGAGAATCCGAGCATCAATAACAATGGAAATCAAATGGATAATAGTGCTATCCAACACATAGTGGCACAAGGAATTATAGATGCAATGCCATTTATTCTTCAAACTGTTAAGGATGCTGATAATAAAAGTAAACATAGCAGTAAGCGACCAACTGAACCAGAAAACAGCGTAAAAAATGGACCTGTACTTCAAGTGCCCATTCCTAAAAGAAGAAGAACCATGCCTTATGGTTGTTCTTATAAAGAATTCTGGTCCTGCAAACCAATAGAATTCTCGGGCAATGAAGAACCCATTGCAGCTCTACGCTGGATAGAAAAGACTGAGGCTGTTTTAAAAATAAACAAGTGTGCTGAAGAAGATAAGATAATGTTTGCTTCTAACCTGTTTAAGAACTCAGCCTTAGAATGGTGGAACACTATCCTCCAATCAAGAGGAAGTGATAAGGTATACAACATAGAATGGGAGGAATTTAAAAATATGGTAGAAAGGAAATTTTGCCCTCCCAATGAAAAGGAACAGATAGCGAATAAGTTTCTGAACTTAAGGATGACTGGGGTAGATAGTAAGGGTTATACTACCACATTATTTGAATATGCTAGAATAGTACCAAGCCTTGCATCACCTGAACCAGTATTAATCTCCCGTTACATCTGGGGATTAATTGGAGAGATTAGACATGTAGTCAAGGCAGCTAGACCTCAAACTATAGAAGAAGCTGTAGAACTAGCAAATACCTTAACAGATGAGTTAATCCGTACTAGAGAAGAAGACCAGAGGAGAAACCTAGCTCAAAGGTTTACCCAAGAATTTCGTTCTGGGAATTTCAACCGTAGGAATATATGTTCTACCTCTGCACCATACTACAAGGTCTGCAAGAAAAAGCATTCGGGAAAATGCTCCACTCACTGCAATTTCTGTAAGTTACCAGGACACAAGGAAAAAGATTGCAGGAGAAAATCCAGTAATGGACTATGCTTCAACTATGGAGAAAAATGTCAAATCAAGCCGAACTGTCCAAAACTAGCTCCAGTTGCGAACAACAAGAACGCTAAAAATGCTAGAGCATTCGTTCTGACTGCAGATGAAGCCAAGATGATTCCAGACGTGATAGCCGGTACGTTTTTAGTTAATGATGTTTATGCTAAAGTATTATTTGACTCTGGTGCAAACCAAAGTTTTATTAATACTTCATTTTGCAAACTTCTTAATCAATCATTAACTAAACTCTCACAAGAATATCTAGTAGAGACAACAAATGGAGAAACAGTTAGGATTTCTGAAATCTTGCAGGGAGCAAGAATAGAATTTTTTAACCAAAAGTTTATGGCAAACCTTTACCCAATGCATCTGGCAGGATTTGATGTTGTTTTAGGAATGGATTGGTTAATAGCCAATAAAGCTAATATTTTATGTGATCAAAAGTCAATCCAAGTAAATTCACCAAAAGGTGAAAAGATCACAATTAAAGGAGATAAACCCTTTAGATCCACGAAATTCATCTCTGTGATGAAAACTGCAAGTTATATAAGAAAAGGATCTATAGTGTATTTGATTTCTATAATCACTAACACTAAAGGAAAAGAATTAAAAGACATTCCAGTAGTGTCCCAGTTTTCAGATGTATTTCCGGAAGAATTACCAGGACTACCGTCAGACAGAGAAGTTGAATTCAGAATTCATCTACTGCCAGGAACCGCACCAATTGCCAAAGCACCCTACCATTTGGCACCCGCAGAAATGCAGGAACTAAAGAAGCAATTAGACGAATTGTTGAAGAAAGGATTTATACAGCCAAGCTCGTCGCCGTGGGGAGCACCAATTTTATTCGTTAAAAAGAAGGACGGATCGATGCGTATGTGCATTGACTACCGTGAATTGAACAAAGTTACGATTAAAAATGGGTATCCATTACCAAGAATCGATGACTTGTTTGATCAATTGCAAGGAGCTCGATTTTTCTCAAAAATCGATTTAAGGTCAGGATATCATCAATTAAAGGTACATGAAGAGGACATTCCTAAAACTGCGTTTAGAACAAGGTATGGTCACTATGAATTTACTGTCATGCCATTTGGTTTAACCAATGCCCAGCCGCATTTATGGACATGATGAACCGAATATGTAAACCATATTTGGATAAATTCATAATTGTTTTTATTGATGATATTCTCATTTACTCTAAAACTAAGGAAGAACATGCAAAGCATTTGCACGCACTTCTAAGTCTATTAAGAAAGGAGAAGCTTTATGCTAAGTTTTCCAAGTGCGAGTTTTGGTTAGAACAGGTACAGTTTCTTGGACACTTAGTTAATCATGAAGGAATTCATGTGGATCCCACAAAAATGGAGGCAATTACCAAATGGAAAACCCCTAAGTCACCAACCGAGGTTAGAAGTTTCTTAGGATTGGCCGGTTATTATAGAAGATTTATTCGAGATTTTTCTAGAATAGCCATTCCTTTAACTAAGTTAACCTGTAAATCCATTAAGTTTGAATGGGGAACAAAGCAAGAAGAAGCTTTTAGAATTCTTAAGCATAGATTAACCCATGCACCCATATTAGCGTTACCAGAAGGAACTGAAGATTTTGTAGTATATTGTGACGCTTCTAAGTTAGGTTATGGATGTGTGTTGATGCAACGCCAAAAGGTTATAGCTTACGCATCTAGACAACTTAAGAATCATGAAGAGAATTATTCAATCCATGATCTAGAGTTAGGAGCGATAATTTTTGCTTTGAAAATTTGGAGACATTACCTTTATGGTAGTAAGTTTACCATATTCACATATCATAAAAGTTTATGGTGTGTTTTTGGCCAAAAAGAATTGAATATGAGACAAAGACGCTAGATGGAAATGCTTAGTGATTATGATTGTGATATCCAGTATCATGAAGGAAAAACAAATGTAGTTGCTGATGCTTTAAGCCGAAAGTATCACGAAAAGCCAAAAAGGGTACGTTCTCTTAAATTAAATCTGCAAGTAGATTTAAATGATCAGATAAGAGAAGCACAAGAATCAGTAATCAAGGGGGATACTGAAAAATTAAAAGGTATGCTAAAGGAATTAGAACAAGGAACAGATGGAATTTGGAGATTCCATAAGAAGAGAATGTGGATACCTAAATTAGGAAACCTACGTCATCATATAATAGAAGAAGCCCATAAGTCTAAGTATACGATGCATCCAGGAAGTGATAAAATGTACCAAGACTTAAGAAAGAATTTCTGGTGGATAGGAATGAAAAAGGACATAGCAGCCTTTGTTTCTAAATGTTTAACCTGTTCACAAGTTAAAGCTGAACATCAGAAGCCCTCAGGTTTATTACAACAGTTAGAAATGCCAGTGTGGAAATGGGAATTGATAACAATGGATTTTGTTACTAAATTTCCCAAAACAAAGAAAGGAAATGATACAATCTGGCTGATTGTAGATAGGCTAACCAAGTCAGCTCATTTCCTACCAATGAAAGAAACTTTCAGTATGGAACAGTTAGCTAAATTATATGTAAATGAAATTGTTTCTTTACATGGAATACCTTTATCAATTATTTCTGATAGAGATAGCTGTTTTACCTCTCATTTTTGGGCAAGTTTCCAAAAAGCAATGGGAACCAAGTTAAATCTAAGCACAGCTTATCATCCTCAAACAGATGGACAAAGCGAAAGGACAATTCAGACGATGGAAGACATGCTTAGAGCTTGTGTAATTGATTTTGGAGGTAAGTGGGATGATCACTTACCTTTAATAGAATTTTCTTATAATAATAGTTATCACACTAGTATCAATGCTGCACCATTCGAAGCACTTTATGGATGAAAGTGCCGAACCCCAGTCTGTTGGGAAGAAATTGGGGAGAAGCAACTATCTGGACCTGAGATAGTGCAGGAAACAACCGACAAGATTATTCAAGTCAAGGAACGACTGAAAGCAGCACGTGATCGACAAAAGAGCTATGCTGATAACCGAAGCAAACCATTGGAATTTCAAGTAGGAGATAAAGTATTGTTGAAAGTCTCTCCTTGGAAAGGAATAGTAAGATTCATCAAACAAGGAAAGCTAAGTCCCAGGTATGTTTGACCTTTTGAGATTATTATAAGAATATGAACTGTAGCTTATCAGCTACAAATGCCAGAGGAAATCGCAGGAATACATGATGTATTTCATGTATCTAATCTCAAGAAGTGTTTAGCTGACGAATTACTGGTAATACCTCTTAAGGATATAGAGGTAAATGAACAACTCAAGTTTGTAGAAAGGCCTCTACAGATTGAAGACAGGAAATTCAAAAACCTTAAACGCAAGAGACTAGTTCTGGTCAAAGTGAAGGGGGACTCCAAAAGAGGACCTGAGTACACATGGGAGCTTGAATCAGAAATGCTAAGGAAATATCCACACCTATTCCAGTAGATCTCGAGGACGAGCTCTAAAACAAGGTGGGGAGGATATAACAACCCTAAAGAGAACCGGCACCCTCATAAATTTTCCGACACCCTAATATATTTTAAAATATCCCAATATGTCCAAAAATACACCCCATACGTGAAAATGGACCCCGAATACCTTAAATATCATTAAAATAATTAAAAATGGAATTTTTGGGTTTGAGGGGGGCCGCGTAAGCCTCACCTCAACCCCTACGCGGGCCGCGTGAAGGTGAAAGCTGGCTGAACCCTGGGCCGCCACGTGGCCCAACACATGCCGAGCCTACTAAGCTGATCCGGATCACCTACGCGTTGACCACAGTTGACGCGGGCCGCGTAAAAGTCAGAAACAGGCCCTATAAGTAGAGGCCATCGGATCTTCAGTCTGTTCACTCACTTTCTTTTCTCAATCACAAAAATCTGATAGTAGGCATAATATACGGGTCTAATATTCCCCTAATTAGTGAAGTTCTGCTCCGTTGTAAGTATCATAACCCCTGGATACGTATTAGATACTCTGCCCGATTGATCTAGGGTTCCGTAACGGCTGTCGTGGTTCTGCCTGACGTAGTCATTGGAATGCCGTCTCGGGGAGGGTATTACTAATGTTAAAATGGGTTATTATACTAACACGTGTGCTTTTGTGTAAATTATAGATAATTCTCAGGAAACCCTAAAGGATAATCTAAGACAGCAATGTGAGTTGATCCGCTTTTTGTGAACTTTTTGTTAACTGTTTTTACAAAACCTCATACACTTAAATGTATATTGAGCAGTTATTGAGTATTTGTAAGAATACAATTATCATGAGTATGTTGGGGTTTTGTATACAAAATTTGTTACCACCTGGTCAAGGAGTAACATTTCCACAAGTCAGGTCTGACAGTACCATGGATGTTAATTGATATAACTTGGAAACAAATGTAATTGCGAGATCGCCCTCAATACTGTACAATGGTTTTTATTTAAACTTGATTAAACTGGGATTCACTCACCAGTATTTCCCACTGACAAATGTTTTTAAAACGCGTTTCAGGTAACAAATTGTGAAAGCCAAACAGAAGGCAGCTGGACAACACTGAAGGCTTGGAAAAGTGGCAATAAAGTTACCTAAAATAAAATAGATGTTTTTATTAAATAAAATAGGATTTGTTCCTATGAAAATGTGTGTACTGCAAACTTGGGTTTTATCCCATGTGTTTAATATTATGAAAATGTGGTATTTTACTCTGACCAATATTTCCTAACTACGGTCCTGATGAAAATTCCGCTGCCAAATTAGACAATACGCGATACCACCAAAACTGGCTCGTGACCCCCATTCCTGTAATTGTATAGGGATTGGGGGTTGTGACACAAACCCTCTTTATTCCTATGTCGTGTACTCGATTCTTACCTGTGCGTTGTATTTCCTCTTGTCTTTAGGTCAACCTGCGAATCAGAACCAAAATAACCCACCTGCTTGCACTTTTAAGACATTCATGGATTGTAAGTATAACAACCCTCCTAAATATTTTTCCCGACGCTCTAATATATTTTAAATACCCCTATATGTCTTAAAATACACCCCGTACGCGAAAACAGACCCCGAATACCTTTATTTTTATAAAAATTAAATAAAAACAAGAAAAATAGGGTCCTCATGGGGCGCGTAGCCTTGGCTACTGCCTACGCGGGCCGCGACAACATGGGATTAGGACGACACCCGATGCCGCCACGTGTCGGGTCACGCGTGGAGTCTACGGTCCGACTCGACAACCCTAGGGCCTACTCTAGGGAGCGTCACGGGCCGCGAAGGCCTTGGCCTGAGTTTACGCGGGGCGCGACGAACACAGAAATCAGCCCTATAAATTGCATGCAACGGCCTTCAGTCCAGATCGTCCAAATTTCTTTTCTTTCTCTAGATTTCTGAAGTGTAGGCATAATCTCGGGTATAATATCCCCCTAATTAACAAAGTTCTGCTCCGTTGTAAGTATTATAACCCCAGTTACGTATTAGATACGCTGCCCGATTGATCCAGGGTTCCGTAATAACTGTCGTGGTTCTGCCCGACGTAGTTATTGGAATACCGTCTCGGGGAGTGTATCCTTAATATAAATAAAGGGTTATTATACTAACATGTGTGCATTTGTGTAAATTATAGATTGTCACCAGGAAACCCTAAAGGATAATCTAAGACAGCAATGTGAGTAATCTCCTTTTTGTAAATTGTTTTTTTTACAAAACCTCATACGATTAATTATATATTAAACAGTTATTGAGTATTTGTAAGGATACAATTATCGTCGGTATGTTGGGGTTTTGTATACAAAATTTGTTACTGCCTTGCGAGGGGTAACATTTCCACAAGTCGGGTTGACAGTACCGTGGGTGGTAATTAGTATGACTTGGAAACAAATGTAATTGTGAGACCGCCCTCAATACTGAATAATGGTTTTTATTCAAACTTGATTAAATTGGGATTCACTCACCAGTATTTCCCACTGATAAAATGTTTTAAACGCGTTTCAGGTAACAAAATGTGAAAGCCAAATAGAAGCCAGCTGGACAACACTGAAGGCTTGGAGAAGTGGCAATAAAGTTATCTAAACGTAATAGATGTTTTTATTAAATAAAAATAGGATTTATTCCTATGAAAATGTGTGTACTTAAAACTTGGGTTTTATCCCATGTGCTTAATATATGAAAGTGTGGTATTTTACTCTGATAAAATATTTCCTAACTACGGTCCTGATGTGATTTCCGTTGCCAAATTGAATAAACACGCGATACCACCGAAACTGGCTCGCGGCCGCCCGTTCCCGGGAAATAGGGATTGGGGGTTGCGACAGAAGGTGGTATCAGAGCTAACCACTGATTCAGCCACAGAAGCGTTCTGCTGACACCAAAATTCAATCTGTTAGGAAATAAATTACGGAATTATGTGCATAATTGTATTTTGTTGTTATGTGTTATTTGACTATTTGTTAGTTTACAGTATGAGCGACCAAGGACCATCTGACGCGTACCGTCAATTGTCTGGTTCGCCTAGAAGCGAAGGCGCCTCTTCTCAGCCTGCCCTCTCGGGGTACTCTCCTGATAATGAAGAAGGAATATTCGTGTTTAAGGTTTAGTCTAAAGAGCCATTCCCTCAGAAAAAGAGAGGATGGTTCAGTAGGGGAGCACATGAGCGTAGGAAACATATGAAAAAGTTACAAGACCATAGAGCACTAGCAACAGCTAAAAGAGAAACCGATGCCCATGCCCAGGACATGATTAATAGGAGTTTAGCTAATTTCCATATCTTAGCAACCACTGCAGCTGACTCTAACCTGGAGCAAATGATAGCACCCCAACCACAACCACCATTTCCCGACCAACCAATGGAAATAGAGAACCCTGAAAATCAAGTAGAAATGCATGATTTTAACCCGGAGGAGATACCTAGGGTATCAGCACCTAACCCCTTAGACCCAAATTACGACCCATGGTGGGACAACAACGGGGACTATGTGCAACGCTACCCGATACACGAAGACATGCCCATGCCGAACTTAGGAGCCTACTCAAGTTTGGACCCTCTAGATCCCTATTACGATAACGATGTATACATTAGGGAGATTTTAGAAAATCCTTACCAATTCCAGGCACCTACACCCCCATACCAGGAACCCGAACCCCAAATTCCAAACCCAGTCCTAGAACCTGCACCCCCAATGAGTGCAGAAAATGTACAAGAACTCAGGACATTTGGTGAGGAAATTTTAGAGAGTAGTGAAAGGATTAGACAGGTGGGAGAGCGACTTGTCTGGAAGTACGACGAGCGCAATATGGATTTCTGGATGAATCCATATCCTTGAATGTGATGGTTGAGATGGTAGTAATAATAATAATAATAATAATAATAATAATAATAACATAATATAATAATATATATGTGTGTAAAAAAAATAAATAAATAAAAAAACTACGGATGCCTACTACTAGTAGTGTAATTTTAAATTTCAGTCGGTATTGTAATTTTAATATCCAGCATTGGTTTGTAGTGGATGCATATTATATAAAAATAGATAAAGTCGCAATGATCGACACTTTTGACCAAAATGCGTGTCATGTGATTGGCTATTTTAAATATTATTTTGTGATATTAATACGTGGTAACTGTTTAAAATTCAGATGGCAGACGAAGTGAATCAGGAAAATCTGAATAACGATAACCAGAGTAACAATAACCCAGATAACAAAAATCCAAACAACAATAATGGAAACCAAGTGGATAACAGTGCCATCCAACACATAGTGGCACAAGGAATAATAGATGCAATGCCATATATTCTTCAAACGGTTAAGGATGCTAATAATAAAAGTAGACATGATAGCAAGCGACCCTCTGAACCTGCAAACAGCGTGAACAATGGACCCGTACTTCAAGTGCCCATTCCCAAAAGAAGGAGAACCGTGTCTTACGGTTGTTCTTACAAAGAATTCTGGTCTTGTAAACCAATAGAATTATCGGGCAATGAAGAACCCATTGCAGCTCTACGCTAGATAGAAAAGACTAAGGCAGTCTTAAAAAAAAGCAAATGTGCGGAAGAGGACAAGATAATGTTTGCTTCCAATATATTTAAGAATTCAGCCTTAGAATGGTGGAACACTATCCTCCAGTCTAGAGGAAGTGATAGGGTTTATAATATGGAATGGGAGGAATTTAAAAATATGGTAGAAAGGAAATTCTACCCTCCCAATGAAAAGGAACAGATAGCCAATAAGTTCTTAAACCTTAGGATGGCTGGTGTGGATAGTAAGGGGTACACTAAGTTATTCTTTGAATATGCTAGAATAGTGCCAACCCTTGCTTCACCTGAACCAGTATTAATCTCTCGTTATATCTGGGGATTAATTGGAGAGATTAGGCATGTAGTCAAGGCAGCTATACCCCAAACCATAGAAGAAGTTGTAGAACTAGCAAATACCTTGACAGATGAATTAGTCCGTACTAGAGAAGAAGACCAGAGGAGAAACCTAGCTCAAAGGCTTACCCAAGAATTCCGTTCTAGAAATTTCAACCGTAGAAATATAGGTTCTACCTCTGCACCTTACTGTAAGGCTTGCAAGAAGAAGCATTCGGGAAAATGCTCCACTCACTGCAATTTCTGTAAGTTACCAGGACACAGGGAAGAAGATTGCAGGAGGAAACCTAATAATGGGATGTGCTTTAATTGTGGAGAAAAAGGTCATATCAAGCCAAACTGTCCAAAATTGGCTCCAGCTACAACCAACAAGAACGTTAAAAATGCTAGAGCATTTGTTCTGACGGCAGATGAAGCCAAGATGATTCCGGATGTGATAACCGATACGTTTTTAGTTAATGATATTTTTGCTAAAGTATTATTTGACTCTGGTGTGAACCAAAGTTTTATTAATACTTCGTTTTGCAAACTTCTTAATCAATCATTAACTAAACTTCCACAAAAATGTCTAGTAGAGACAGCTAATGGAGAAACTGTTAAGATTTCTGAAATCTTGCAGGGAGCAAGAATAGAAATTTTAAACCAAAAATTTATTGCAAATCTTTACCTAATGAATCTGGCCGGATTCGATGTCGTTTTAGGAATGGATTGGTTAATAGCCAATAAAGCCAGTATTTTATGTGATCAAAAGTCAATTCAAGTAAGTTCACCAAAGGGTGAAAAAATCACAATTAAAGGAGATAAACCATCTAGGTCCACAAAATTCATCTCTGTGATGAAAACTGCAAGCTATATAAGAGAAGGATCATTAGTGTATTTGATTTCTATAATCACTAAAACTAAAGGAAAAGAACTAAAAGACATTCCAGTAGTGTCTCAGTTTTCAGATATATTCCCAGAAGAATTACCAGGACTCCCGCCAAATAGAGAAGTTGAATTCAGAATCCACCTGCTACCAGGGACAGCACCAATTGCCAAAGCACCTTACCGTTTGGCACCCGCAGAAATGCAGGAACTGAAGAAACAATTAGACGAATTGTTGGAAAAAGGATTCATACAGCCAAGCTCATCGCCATGGGGAGCGCCAATTTTATTCGTTAAAAAGAAAGATGGATCAATGCGGATGTGCATTGATTACCATGAACTGAACAAGGTCACGATTAAGAATCGGTATCCATTACCAAGAATTGATGATCTGTTCGATCAATTGCAAGGAGCTCGATTTTTCTCTAAAATCAATTTAAGGTCAGGATATCATCAATTAAAGGTACAGGAAGAGGATCTTCCTAAGACCGCGTTCAGAACAAGGTATGGCCATTATGAATTTATTGTCATGCCATTTGGTTTAACCAATGCCCCAACTGCATTTATGGACATGATGAACCGAATATGTAAGCCATATTTGGATAAATTCATAATTGTCTTTATAGATGATATTCTCATTTACTCTAAGAGTAAAGAAGAACATGCAAGGCATTTGCATGCACTTTTAAGTTTACTAAGAAAGGAAAAGCTTTATGCTAAGTTTTCAAAGTGCGAGTTTTGGTTAGAACAGGTACAGTTTCTTGGACACTTAGTTAATCATGAAGGAATTCATGTGGATCCCACAAAAATCGAGGCAATTATCAAGTGGAAGACCCCTGAGTCACCAACCGAGGTTAGAAGTTTCTTAGGATTGGCCGGTTACTATAGAAGATTTATTCAAAATTTTTCTAGAATAGCCATTCCCTTAACTAAGTTAACCCGTAAATCTGTTAAGTTTGAATGGGGAACAAAACAAGAAGAAGCCTTTAGGATTCTTAAGCAAAGATTAACCCATGCACCCATACTAGCATTACCAGAAGGAACTGAAGATTTTGTAGTTTATTGTGACGCTTCTGAATTAGGTTATGGATGTGTGTTAATGCAACGTCAAAATGTTATAGCTTACGCCTTTAGACAACTTAAGAACCATGAAGAGAATTATTCAACCCATGATCTAGAATTAGGAGCAATAATTTTTTCTTTGAAAATTTGGAGACATTACCTTTATGGTAGCAAGTTTACCATTTTCACTGATCATAAGAGTTTAAGGTATGTTTTTGGACAAAAAGAGTTGAATATGAGACAAAGACGCTGGATGTATATGCTTAGTGATTATGATTGTGATATCTAGTATCATGCAGGAAAAGCAAATGTAGTGGCGGATGCTTTAAGCCGAAAGTATCACGAAAAGCCAAAAAGGGTACGTTCTCTTAAATAAAATCTACAAGTAGATTTAAATGAAAAAATTAAAAAAGCACAAGAATCAGTAATCAAGAATGATACTGAAAAGCTAAAAGGTATGATTAAGGAGATGCTTAGTGATTATGATTGTGATATCCAGTATCTTGAAGGAAAAGCAAATGTAGTTGCTGATGCTTTAAGCCAAAAGTATCACGAAAAGCCAAAAAGGGTACGTTCTCTTAAATTAAATCTGCAAGTAGATTTAAATGATCAGATAAGAGAAGCACAAGAATCAGTAATCAAGGAGAATACTGAAAAATTAAAAGGTATGCTAAAGGAATTAGAACAAGGAACAGATGGAATTTGGAGATTCCATAAGAAGAGAATGTGGATACCTAAATTAGGAAACCTACGTCATCGTATATTAGAAGAAGCCCATAAGTCTAAGTATACGATGCATCCAGGAAGCGATAAAATGTATCAGGATTTAAGAAAGAATTTTTGGTGGATAGGAATAAAAAAGGACATAGCAGCCTATGTTTCTAAATGTTTAACTTGCTCACAAGTTAAAGCTGAACATCAGAAACCCTCAGGGTTGTTACAACAGTTAGAAATGCCAGTGTGGAAATGGGAATTAATAACAATGGATTTTGTTACTAAATTACCCAAAACAAAGAAAGGTAATGATACAATCTGGGTAATTGTAGATAGACTAACTAAGTCAGCTCATTTTCTACCAATGAAGGAAACTTTCAATATGGAACAATTAGCTAAATTATATGTAAATGAAATAGTTTCATTACATGGAATTCCTTTATCAATTGTTTCTGACAGAGATAGCCGTTTTATGTTACACCTGTGTCACTGTGACCATCAAACGAATATCAAACCAATGAAATATTGTATTTCATACTTGGTATTGGTATAAATATGTGTATCTTTTGCACATATCAATTCTTGTTCGATTACAAGCTTTAAATCGCTTTCTGGAGAGTTATACGCAAGCTGGTGCGTAAACGTAATCAGTTTAACGCGACAAATACTCCGGAACATCAAAAAATGCTTAACATACCTTAAATAACCTTTACATAACTTAGAAATAAGTTTTGAAGGCTTTACTATGGCAAAATCAAGTTAATTCGCTTACATGGACTAAATTCGACAAACTGCGAAAGTATGGCGATTCGTACTGGAACAGACATTCCGGAACATGACTATAAGTTAAAAATACCATAAATACCCTTTACATAGCTTAGAAATAGGCTTTGAGGGGTTCGGTGTGCTAAAATAAACTTTTGGGGTCATTCAGGGACTAAAAGCGTCAAAAAGTGCACAAGTTTGAATTTTCGCGCATAACTTACATTCTGAATACATCCGGACATCCAAAAATTTATGTAAGCATTAAAATATTTTATTTTAGTGTTTGGCATGATAAAATTCCATTCGTCGCTTAATTTGGATCGTTTTTGCGTTCGTTACGACTTCCGTCGTAATTAAGCGAATAACGCAACCGTACGACCAAACGAACCGACATCCGAGATATTTTTGAGCATATTTTAAGTTCCCTATACTTTAAATTTATTTTAGAGCCTTGAAATGGAGTTAACGGGGCTTAAAAGTGCCAAAAATCAAGTTTTACAAGTGCAGGGACCATTTTTGAAATTTCTGGCAGATTCAATGAACCTAGTCCATTTTGAAGTGTTGATGGTTTCAACCCATGGTTTTACAAAACCATGGGCTGGTATTCAATGAACATAGTCCATATTAGGGGCTCCCATGGTTTTAGAAAACCATGGGCACACATGTAAGGTCCAGATCAAAGCTCAGTTTTCGATGAACGATCTTAACGGTTCTTGAATTCCTATAAATACTCACCCTCACTTCCTCCCAAAGCACACTTAAATCTGATTTTGGCTCTCTAAGTTGAAGTTGAAGTTTATGCTTCATACCTGAGAGTAAATCGGATCAAGAGCTTGCGGGGACCTTCTGTAAGTATTCTTTCGTTCTTTTCATTCGTTTTTGTCGTTAAAGTCAAACTGCGTTTGACTTTCTGCTTTGACCAGTTTATGGTTAACGCGAAGTTCATTTGAACTTCATAACGTGAGCGTAATCACGATGGTTATAGTCCCTAGTGACTATACCTACTGATTACCACGTTATCTAGGCTTAGTGACGAGTCGTAGTTTCGGCCAAAATGCGTTTTCTCGCGTATTTTTTAACCAAACTACTCTAGGATATCAAAACCGTTTGTTTTGATATCAAAACCTGTTTTCTAACTTAACTAAACATGTTCTAGCATGTTTAGCTCGTCATTTTTTTTAGATTAGTGCTTTTGTGGAGCCGAAAGTCAAGCGGACTAAACACCCGCTTAGACTTTCGAACACGACCCGTTTGGTCGATCATTAGGATCCGACCAAACATGTTAAGTGACCATAGTAGCGTAGGGAATAACCTTCCGAGGTTATACCTTATGGTCACTTAGGTTTGATTAGTCGCATGATAGGTAGTTTATATGGCTTAGGTAAATTACCAAAATGCCCTTTTTACGCCAAAATTCATTTTAAGCCTATGTAACATAATTTTTGATATCTAAACTGATTTAGCAACAATATTAGACATGTTAAGGCATATTTTACTTATCATAGGGCTAGTTAGGCATTCCGAACGCGTTTTACGCGAACGACGCGTTAAAGTAGCATAAGCTACCTAAACGGGTCGTAATGGGTCGTAAGCACTTAGGTTAGGTTTCATTTTAGTATGTAGGCTTTGTTAAACCATATTACACGAGTTCCCATACTTGTTTGGTTTACGAACCCTCATTCTATCTGATCCTCCGATTTAGGTCCGTTTATTAAATAGTTACCTATATTAGGTGCCGTTTGATTTCCGTGATCTCTAGCATTGTTTGGTTGTTACACAAGGACTTCTAGGCAATCTCAAGTGAGTACATAGACCCCTCTTTTACTGTTTTCCAAACATTTTGGGGTGAAACACATGTGCCTACTTGTTACTTTCGTGCTTTCCTGTTTTCACATCGTATACTTGCTATGTTCATTAGTACACTATTAGTACATGATTTACATTACATTGTTTCGCTATGTATGTTTACTTAACATACTTAGTACATTGTTTTACCTTACATTTCTGCTATGTATGTTGACTGAGCATGCTAGCACATTGATTTACATTACATTAGTTGCATATGTTTACTCAACATATGGACACGTTGTTTTACATTGCATTTTGTTGCATATGCTCATCCTGCATATGAACACATTATATTACATTTTGAACCGTTGTACTATTTGACTATGTGAACCACCATTTGATTTTATGAACCGTTTGTAACTGTTGAACCGTGTGAACCGTATTTGACCGTACATAAACATTTCTACAAATTGTTAAACATTTCATCTTGGTGGCTGTTTGGGTAAGTGATTTATGTAACGAGGCGACGTGTAATACGATAAAAACATGGTGGATACGCCGCTGGTACTTCCTATATATAAGTGCTTTTATGGTATTACATATCGTAGCGTTATTTAAACCATTTCAGTTTAGACATATTACATCTACAATACAACCTTCACATAAACATCGTTTTACAAATAACTTAACTTATACAAACCCATTTTACATGGTTATTCACTTAACCATACATTATTCTTTTACACATATATACCATTTGGTTTATTTATCACTTTTCAAATGATTTATGAAAGGGAACACTCAACAAGATTCATGGCTACTCTTTTTATTAAACAGTTTCTTTAAACTCAAGACATGAATCGTATTTTCACAAAACCTATGTATCTCATAGGCATTTTATGCTGACGTACCTATTTTTACATGTGTTTTCAGGAGCTGTTGCATAGGATGATCGAGACACACTTAGGTGGACCTGTGCCTTAGTGACTTAAAACGAAGCAAGAACTAGTTAAATTATGTTATGTACTCTTTGTTTCTTGTTTAAGACAATGTAACTCTCTTGATTGATAAATAAAACGTAACTTTAATTACCATGGTTGTGAAACAATTAATTCTGTTACAACACTCCCCGACGTTTCCGCCATGTTTCGTTGTTTTACGTGGTCGGGGTGTGACAGAAAAGTTGGTATCAGAGCCAATGGTTATAGGGAATTAGGTTATTAGTAATGCTTTGACCTAGACTATAACGTTCCTAGGACCCTAACGTGAGTTTACTTGCGTTTAGTCATAAAACAATACCGTTGCCTATCTTTAGGCAGCAACCACAACGAGGACATCAATTCCGAATCCGCTTTGAAAATTAATCATCTGTTTTTGGATGATTGATTACTAGGTTTTGAACCCTCTGTTGTAAGGTTTTGAACCCTCTGTTACAAGGTTTTGAACCCCTTTGAGTTTTCAAAATCTCGTCAAAAGTTTTGGGTCCTAAATAGTGTGAACACGTGCAAACTGGAAGGGTGAATGCCTGTACCCTGGGTTTTCTGTCTAAGGATAGAGTGTTCATACAAATCCATATAATCGGACCAGTCACTCTTACCTGGGAACTCTTGGGGTGAGTGTCCACTTATAGGC
This sequence comes from Helianthus tuberosus, assembly GCA_030545235.1. Taxonomy (NCBI): domain Eukaryota; kingdom Viridiplantae; phylum Streptophyta; class Magnoliopsida; order Asterales; family Asteraceae; genus Helianthus; species Helianthus tuberosus. The sequence goes on along the minus strand of CM060450.1, from coordinate 60,311,654 downwards.
GAGCATGTCTTCGTGATACATTATGAGGACCTACTTGCTTTGATTCAGCCTTTGTGTGTCGTTTGTTTGCTTCGTGGTTTAAACAAATGACCATCACCCATGATTTTGGTCGGTAGTTATAACATCCTATTCTTACCCAATGCCATTTCATTTGTTTTCTCTCTTATTTTTTCCCCCTTTTTAGAATGCCTCCTCGACGCGACAATCAGATAGCAAATGCCGAACTGGCGGAAATCATCGCGCAGCAAATGGCTGCTGCTTTCCCAAATCTTATTGCTCAACTAAACCAAGCCAACAATAACAATATTGCTCCATGCAATTTTAAGAGTTTCAATTCGGCTAAGCCACTCAAGTTTAGTGGTTCTGAAGGAGCAACTGGGCTCCTACAATAGTTTGAGAGCACTGAGAGTACATTTCGTCACGTTCAGTGTCCTGATAATCGCAAGGTCGAGTTTGCTTCCAGTGTGTTTCAGAAGAGGGCTCTTACATGGTGGAACGGGGTGATGAGAGACCGTAGTGCTGAGGTTGCTTTAACACAGACTTGGGCCGAGCTTAGGGCTCTTATGATGAAGGAATTCTGTCCTCGTCATGAGCTAAGGGCTCTAGAAAGGGAATTTGATGATCTTAAGCAAGATAGCGGTGAGCATCGAGCCTACACGGACCGTTATGAGGAGTTAAGTCTGTTATGCCCAAACATGGTCACGCCTTTGTATAAGGCAATCGAAAAGTACATTGATGGCCTCCCTGACTCAGTTCAAGACATTATAACTGGTAGTAAACCCACTACAGTTTGGCAGGCCATTGAGCTATCCGCTACCTTGACTGAATCTCAGATCAGGAAAGGTAAACTTTTCTGAAAAAGTGACAAGAAACCAATCGAGGAATCAAAGACCATGGATGAACAGATTGGATCCCCTAAGAAGTCAAAGAAGCGAAAGGCTTCTCAGAACTTCGCCATGGTCACTCACAATGGTCAAGCCGTCCCCAACCAACCAGCTCAACCCCCTACTAGGAAGCCCTACAACGGAACAGCACCCTTGTCAACCAATGTAGCCTACATCATCATGCTGGTGTGAAGTGCCGCACATGCCAAGTTTGTGGACTTATAGGTCATACGGCGAGGGTTTGCCCAACAACAGCTGCACCAAATCAAGTTAACAACAATCCTGCTCAAGGTCGTTTTCCATCAGGTTCTTGCTTCAACTGTGGCGAGATGGGCCATTTCCGAAGAAACTGCCCAAAGCTTGCTAATGCGAATCCAGTGCAGGGATGAGCATCTGACCGAATGGAAGACAACGCTGTTTAGAAATAATCACGTCTTATGTATTATTTTCTTTTGTTGTCAAGGTCCATGAAACAGTTGTTATCGTTGTTTATAAATAAAGCTTTTATTTTACAATGCAATATACAAATATTGATGTGGTTGCATGTGTAAACAACATATCCCCTACAATACCGACAATCAAGGAACCGTATCCCTTGAAGAACAGACTACCCCCAAAATTCTTCCACTTTATGATCTCTTGCGTTTTCCACGAAAATCCTAAGTACCCGTTTCTTCTAAGGAAAACGAAGTACAAGGCGCAAGTTACAACTCTGGACGAATGCCCACTCCTTAATGGGGTACCTAAGGATATTCCCGTAAGTCCTTAATTATTGTATACCTTAATTCGAATGTGGTGATTCCTTGTAATCAAAAATCGAATTTTTTTTAGAAGATCATCCTATCTTTTCAGATAGATGCTTGAGGACGTTGAAGTCCATCAACTGGGTTCCTGGTATGCCTTGAATACCCGTGTTCAAATCAACTCCAAGTTAATAACAATCAATAACAAGATTATAACAATTAATATCCAAGAAAACAACTATGTGCGTATGTGTTCATTTTCTTATATTTTTGTGTGATCCAAATTTTGTTATCCAAATCCTCGTAGAATCTTCCATATCTTCGTATAAGGGATTCATAGTAGGATACCCAAAGGTACTACCTAAAATCCTTAACGGACTTCTACGTTGTAGTTAAGTCCCTTGGATTATAAAGCACTACTCCATAATTTGACCCCTTGAGAGGTCTAGTTAAACAGATTGATCCAAAAATCTGGTTAGGAATATCATGTGATGATATAGCTGAAAGGACTCCTTGGTGGCCTAATTAAAAAGATCATCTGTCGATCTAATTAAAAGAACCCTACGGTAGTCTAGTCACCCTCATCACAGGTTTGATTTTCTTCCCCTAAACAATTACAAAACAAACTGTGCGGACTGTGCAAGGAATTACGTAATTATGGATGCATACATAATTATGGAATTTAGTGCACAGAAATCACAGCAAGTTCTATCATGTATCTAGAGTTAACCCAATTCATTTCCAACTCTGATGAAGCAACCGTTGAAAATGACTCCGTCTGTTCATTTTCGTTTCTAAAGATTATCCGTTGAGGAAATGAATATCCGTTTGTTTAAATCCTTCATTTCCGTTTCTGATGAAGCAACCATTGAAAATGACTCCTTCAGTTCATTTTGTTTCTGAAGATTATCCGTTGAGGAAATGAATATCCGTTTGTTTATCCTTTTCATTTCCGTTTCTGAGGAAGCAACCGTTGAAGATGACTCCGTCTGTTTATTTTCGTTTCTAAAGATTATCCGTTGAGGAAATGAATATTCGTTTGTTTCAATCCTTCATTTCCGTTTCTGATGAAGCAACCGTTGAAAATGACTCCTTCAGTTCATTTCGTTTCTGAAGATTATCCGTTGAGGAAATGAATATCCGTTTGTTCATCCTTTTCATTTCCGTTTCTGAGGAAGCAACCGTTGAAGATGACTCCGTCTGTTCGTTTTTGTTTCTAAATATTATCCGTTGAGGAAATGAATATCCGTTTGTTTAAATCCTTCATTTTCGTTTCTGATGAAGCAACCGTTGAAAATGACTCCTTTAGTTCATTTTGTTTCTGAAGATTATCCGTTGAGGAAATGAATATCCGTTTGTTTATCCTTTTCATTTCCGTTTCTGAGGAAGCAACCGTTGAAGATGACTTCGTCTGTTCATTTTTGTTTCTAAAGATTATCCGTTGAGGAAATGAATATCCGTTTGTTTAAATCCTTCATTTCCGTTTCTGATGAAGCAACCGTTGAAAATGACTCCGTCTGTTCACTTTCGTTTTTCGAAGATTATCCGTTGAGGAAATGAATATCCGTAATTTATTCCTTCATTTCCGCTTCTGAAGAATACTTGTTGAGGAAAATGACTCCGTCCGTTCATTTTCATTTCTGAAGAATGTCCGTTAAGGAAATGACAGGATTATGCCTTGCATATCTCTGGTGGATTATTTGACACAAAGTCACAGACAGACTCCTACGAATAAATTTCGGGACGAAATTTCCTAAAGTAGGGGAGACTGTGACACCTGTGTCACTGTGACCATCAAACGAATACCAAACCAATGAAATATTGTATTTCATACTTGGGATTGGTATAAATATGTGTATCTTTTGCACATATCAATTCTTGTTCGATTACAAGCTTTAAATCGCTTTCTGGAGAGTTATACGCAAGCTGGTGCGTAAACGTAATCAGTTTAACGCGACAAATACTCCGGAACATCAACAAATTCTTAACATACCTTAAATAACCTTTACATAACTTAGAAATAAGTTTTGAAGGCTTTGGTATGGCAAAATCAAGTTAATTCGCTTACAGGGACTAAATTCGACAAACTGCGAAAGTATGACGATTCGTACTGGAACAGACATTCCGGAACATGACCATAAGTTAAACATACCATAAATACCCTTTACATAGATTAGAAATAGGCTTTGAGGGGTTCGGTGTGCTAAAATAAACTTTTGGGGTCATTCAGGGACTAAAAGCGTCAAAAAGTGCACAAGTTTGCATTTTCGCGCATAACTTACATTCTGAATACATCCGGACATCCAAAAATTTATGTAAGCATTAAAATATTTTATTTTAGTGTTTGGCATGATAAAATTCCATTCATCGCTTAATTTGGATCGTTTTTGCGTTCGTTACGACTTCCGTCGTAATTAAGCGAATAAGGCAACCGTACGACCAAACGAACCGACATCCGAGATATTTTTGAGCATATTTTAAGTTCCCTATACTTTAACTTTATTTTAGAGCCTTGAAATGGGGTTAACGGGGCTAAAAAGTGCCAAAAATCAAGTTTTACAAGTGCAGGGACCATTTTTGAAATTTCTGGCAGATTCAATGAACCTAGTCCATTTTGAAGTGTTGATGGTTTTAACCCATGGTTTTGCAAAACCATTGGCTGGTATTCAATGAACATAGTCCATATTAGGGGCTCCCATGGTTTTAGAAAACCATGGGCACACATGTAAGGTCCAGATCAAAGCTCAGTTTTCGATGAACGATCTTAACGGTTCTTGAATTCCTATAAATACTCACCCTCACTTCCTCCCAAAGCACACTTAAATCTGATTTTGGCTCTCTAAGTTAAAGTTTATGCTTCATACCCGAGAGTAAATTGGATCAAGAGCTTGCGGGGACCTTCTGTAAGTAATCTTTCGTTCTTTTCATTCGTTTTTGTCGTTAAAGTCAAACTGCGTTTGACTTTCTGCTTTGACCAGTTTATGGTCAACGCAAAGTTCGTTTGAACTTCATAACGTAAGCGTAATCACGATGGTTATAGTCCCTAGTGACTATACCTACTGATTACCACGTTATCTAGGCTCAGTGACGAGTCGTAGTTTCGGCCAAAATGCGTTTTCTAACGTATTTTGTAACCAAACTACTCTAGGATATCAAAACCGTTTGTTTTGATATCAAAACCTATTTTCTAACTTAACTAAACATGTTCTAGCATGTTTAGCTCGTCATTTTTTTTAGATTAGTGCTTGTGTGGAGCCGAAAGTCAAGCGGACTAAACACCCGCTTAGACTTTCGAACACGACCCGTTTGGTCGATCATTAGGATCCGACCAAACATGTTAAGTGACCATAGTAGCGTAGGGAATAACCTTCCGAGGTTATACCTTATGGTCACTTAGGTTTGATTAGTCGCATGATAGGTAGTTTATATGCCTTAGGTAAATTACCAAAATGCCCTTTTTACGCCAAAATTCATTTTAAGCCTATGTAACATAATTTTTGATATCTAAACTGATTTAGCAACAATATTAGACATGTTAAGACATATTTTACTTATCATAGGGATAGTTAGGCATTCTGAACGCGTTTTACGCGAACGACACGTTAAAGTAGCATAAGCTACCTAAACGGGTCGTAATGGGTCGTAAGCACTTAGGTTAGGTTTCATTTTAGTATGTAGGCTTTGTTAAACCATATTACACGAGTTCCCATACTCGTTTGGGTTACGAACCCTCATTCTATCTGATCCTCCGATTTAGGTCCGTTTATTAAATAGTTACCTATAATAGGTGCCGTTTGATTTCCGTGATCTCTAGCATTGTTTGGTTGTTACACAAGGACTTCTAGGCAATCTCAAGTGAGTACATAGACCCCTCTTTTACTGTTTTCCAAACATTTTGGGGTGAAACACATGTACCTACTTGTTACTTTCGTGCTTTCCTGTGTTCACATCGTATACTTGCTATGTTCATTAGTACACTATTAGTACATGATTTACATTACATTGTTTCGCTATGTATGTTTACTTAACATACTTAGTACATTGTTTTACCTTACATTTCTGCTATGTATGTTGACTGAGCATGCTAGCACATTGATTTACATTACATTAGTTGCATATGTTTACTCAACATATGGACACGTTGTTTTACATTGCATTTTGTTGCATATGCTCATCCAACATATGAACACATTATATTACATTTTGAACCATTGTACTATTTGACTATGTGAACCGTTGTAACTATTTGAATATGTGAACCGTTGTAACCATTTGATTTTATGAACCGTTTGTAACTGTTGAACTGTGTGAACCGTATTTGACCATACATAAACATTTCTACAAATTGTTAAACATTTCATCTTGGTGGCTGTTTGGGTAAGTGATTTATGTAACGAGGCGACGTGTAATACGATAAAAACATGGTGGATACGCCGCTGGTACTTCCTATATATAAGTGCTTTTATGGTATTACATATCGTAGCGTTATTTAAACCATTTCAGTTTAGACATATTACATCTACAATACAACCTTCACATAAACATCGTTTTACAAATAACTTAACTTATACAAACCCATTTTACATGGTTATTCACTTAACCATACATTATTCTTTTACACATATATACCATTTGGTTTATTTATCACTTTTCAAATGATTTATGAAAGGGAACACTCAACAAGATTCATGGCTACTATTTTTATTAAACAGTTTCTTTAAACTAAAGACATGAATCCTATTTTCACAAAACCTATGTATCTCACATGCATTTTATGCTGACGTACCTATTTTCACATGTGTTTTCAGGAGCTGTTGCATAGGATGATCCAGACACACTTAGGTGGACCTGTGCCTTAGTGACTTAAAACGAAGCAAGAACTAGTTAAATTATGTTATGTACTCTTTGTTTCTTGTTTAAGACAATGTAACTCTCTTGATTGATAAATAAAACGTAACTTTAATTACCATGGTTGTGAAACAATTATTTCTGTTACAACACTCCCCGACGTTTCCGCCACGTTTCGTTGTTTTACGTGGTCGGGGTGTGACATTTTACCTCTCATTTTTGGACAAGTTTCCAAAAAGCCATGGGAACCAAGCTAAATCTAAGCACAGCCTATCATCCTTAAATGGACGGACAAAGCGAAAGGACAATTCAGACAATGGAAGATATGCTTAGAGCTTGTGTAATTGATTTCGGAGGTAATTGGGACGATCACTTACCGTTAATAGAATTTTCTTACAATAACAGTTATCACATAAGTATCAATGCTGCACCATTCGAAGCACTTTATGGATGAAAGTGCTGAACCCTAGTCTGTTGGGCAGAAATTGGGGAAAAGCAACTATCTGGACCTGAAATAGTGCAGGAGACAACCGACAAGATCATTCAAGTCAAGGAACGACTGAAAGCAGCACGTGATCGACAGAAAAGCTATGCCTCCAATAGGCGAAAACCAATGGAATTTCAAGTAGGAGATAAGGTATTGTTAAAAGTCTCTCCTTGGAAAGGAGTGGTAAGATTCATCAAAAGGGGAAAGCTAAGTCCCAGGTATCAGCTACAACTGCCAGAGGAAATGACAGGAATACATGATGTATTTCATGTATCTAATCTCAAGAAATGCTTAGCTGATGAATCACTAGTAGTACCTCTTAAGGATATAGAGGTAAATGAACAACTCAAGTTTGTATAAAGGCCACTACAGATTGAAGATAGGAAAGTCAAGAATCTCAAGCATAAGAGATTAGTTCTGGTCAAAGTGAAGTGGGACTCCAAAAGAGGACCAGAATACACATGGGAACTTGAATCAGAAATGCAAAGGAAATATCCACTCTTGTTCCAGTAGATCTCGAGGACGAGTTCTAAAACAAGGTGTGGAGGATATAACAACCCTCCTAAATATTTTTCCCGACGCCCTAATATATTTTAAATACCCCTATATGTCTTAAAATACACCCCGTACGCGAAAACAGACCCCGAATACCTTTATTTTTATAAAAATTAAATAAAAACAAGAAAAATAGGGTCCTCGCGGGGCGCGTAGCCTTTGGCTACTGCCTACGCGGGCCGCGACAGCATGGGATTAGGACGACACCCGGTGCCGCCACGTGTCGGGTCACGTGTGGAGTCTACGGTTCGACTCGGCAACCCTAGGGCCTACCCTAGGGAGCGTCGCGGATTGTCCGAATTTCTTTTCTTTTTCTAGATTTCTGAAGTGTAGGCATAATCTCGGGTATAATATCCCCCTAATTAACGAAGTTTTGCTCTGTTATAAGTATTATAACCCCATTTACGTATAAGATACGCTGCCCGATTGATCTAGGGTTTCGTAATAACTGTCGTGGTTCTACCCGACGTAGTTATTGGAATACCTTCTCGGGGAGGGTATCATTAATATAAATAAATGGTTATTATACTAACACGTGTGCATTTGTGTAAATTATAGATTGTCACCAGGAAACCCTAAAGAATAATCTAAGACAGCAATGTGAGTAATCTCCTTTTTGTAAATTGTTTTTTTTTTACAAAACCTCACACGATTAATTATATATTAAACAGTTATTGAGTATTTGTAAGGATACAATTATCGTCGGCATGTTGGAGTTTTGTATACAAAATTTGTTACTGCCTTGCGAGGGGTAACATTTCCACAAGTCGGGTTGACAGTACCGTGGGTGGTAATTAGTATGACTTGGAAACAAATGTAATTGCGAGACCGCCCTCAATACTGAACAATGGTTTTTATTCAAACTTGATTAAACTGGGATTCACTCACCAGTATTTCCCACTGACAAAATATTTTAAACGTGTTTCAGGTAACAAAATGTGAAAGCCAAATAGAAGCCTGCTGGACCGCACTAAAGGCTTGGAGAAGTGGCAATAAAGTTACTTAACGAAATAGATGTTTTTATTAAATAAAAATAGGATTTATTCCTATGAAAATGTGTGTACTTAAAACTTGGGTTTTATCCCATATGTTTAATATATGAAAGTGTGGTATTTTTCTCTGATAAAATATTTCCTAACTACGGTCCTGATGTGATTTCCGCTGCCAAATTGAATAAACACGCGATACCACCGAAACTGGCTCGCGGCCGCCCCTTCCCTGGAAATAGGGATCGGGGGTTGCGACAGTAAGCCACAGACTTTAGTGGAACCGAAGGAGTAGTGGGGTTACTTCGTTGGTTTGGGAAGGCCGAATCTTTTTTCGCTATGTGTAACTGTCCTGTGGGGGACCGAGTGAAGTATGCTACGGGCACACTGGAGAATGGTGCCTTAACTTGGTGGAATGCTCAGGTACAGATGTTGGGCATCGAAATGGCTAATGCGATTACATGGGATGATTTCAAGGAGTTAATGCGAGAGGAGTACTGTCCTCGTGACGAGATTCAGAAATTAGAGAACGAGTACTACAATTTGAAGATGGTGGGATCTGAGATCGAGGCTTACACAAAATGATCTCATGAACCGGCAAACATGTGCCCTAATTTATCTCGACCACCACATCCAATAATTGAGCTGTACATCAACGGCTTAGCGCCGCAAGTCAAGGGTTTAGTTACTACTGCAAACCTCGACAACCTGCCCCGAATCATTCGTTTAGCGCACAAGATTACAGACCAAGAGGTCGAGCGTTGTTCGCTACCACCCCGTGTTTCTACTACAACCCCTATTGCTACAGCTACCACGCTTGCTAGTGATAACAAACGTAAATGGAACGATGCTGACAAAGTGACCAGCGCAAGCCAATCGCAGAAAAAGCCCGACAACGGCAACAGTCGTAGTTTCAGTCAGTCGTCATCTGTTAACCAAGGTCAGAGTAGCAATCCGAACCAAGGCTCCTACACGGGAAGGCAGCCAAAGTGCAACAAATGTAACTACCATCATCGTGGACCGTGTGTCCGAGCCTGCCATAGGTGTGATAAGGTGGGCCATAAGGCGAAGGATTGTAGAGCTTCGTTTCCAAAGCAACAACAACAGCAGAATCAACAACATCAGCAAAGGCAACAACCCCACCAAAACCAGGGCAATAGGAAGGGATGTTTCCAGTGTGGGGACGAGGGTCATATTAAGCGGGATTGTCCTCAGTTGAATCAGAATGCCAATGACAACAACAACCACCAGAACAACAATAACAATGTTGGGAACGACAATAACGGCAACAATGGGGGAAATGGTGGTCGCGGAAGAGTATTCACGATCGGCGCTAGTGATGCTAGGAACGATGGCAATGTCGTGACTGGTACGTTTTCTGTGAACAATCTTTTTGTTTCTGTGTTATTCGATTCCGGTGCCAATTGGAGTTATGTGTCCTTAGAGTTCAGTCGATGATTAGGGCTAACCCCCACACCTCTAGAAACCCAACATGTAGTAGAACTGGCTGATGGCAAGTCAATTGAAGCTTCACACGTTCTTAGGGGATGCAAACTCGATCTTGTGGGTCAAAGCGTTTGACATTGACCTTCTTCCTGTTACACTCGATAGTTTCGACGTAGTGATTGGTATGGACTGGTTGTCCAAGCACCATGCTGACATACATTGTAAGGAGAAGATCGTACGTATACCTCTCCCTGGTGGAGAATTTCTGTATGTCCAAGGTCATCGAAGTGGGGTACTGGTTAGCATCATTTTGGCTATGAAGGCCCAGCAATACTTACGGAAGGGCTATCCTACTATTCTAGCTCTCATCACCGACACCCAATCTGAGGAAATGAGGATCAAAGATTTACCTGTTGTTCGTGAATTTCCCGACGTGTTCCCTGAAGAACTTCTGGGTTTACCTCCACATCGTCAAGTGGAATTTCAGATTGACCTTACGCAAGGAGCAACCCCGATCGCTCATGCTCCTTATTGCCTTGCACCGGGGGAGTTGCAAGAAATGTCTAATCAGCTCCAAGAACTGTTGGATAGGGGCTTTATCCGACCTAGTTCTTCGTCTTGGGGAGCCCCAGTCCTATTCGTGAAGAAGAAGGATGAATCCTTTCGTATGTGTATTGACTATCGGGAACTTAACAAGGTAACTGTCAAGAACCGTTATCCCTTACCGCGCATCGATGATCTATTTGACCAGTTGCAAGGGTCAATGTTAGTACATACATCTGTAGCTTCCGTCAGCATCTAGTCATGTTTTGTATATTTGTGTCTTTGTAAACAATTATGTGATGTATGTATGTAAATAGAACGACAACTCAGGAAACAGGGCTTAACTGTAAAGTGTTGACCTTTGTTGACCAGTGTCATCCGATCGGATTGCCATCCGATCGGACAGCACTAATCTGACCGGACAGCATGTTATCCGTTCGGACAGGATGTCATCCGATCGGATAGCTTGTTATCCGAGCGGACAACACGCACCTCTTCCTGAGCTGCCTATAAATACCCCGTCCTGGTATCTCATTAAGAACTTTTTGACGATAGAGAGAACCTGATCAGTGTCTGTCTTCTACCGGAACTTTGTACTTTCAGAACAACTAATAGAAAGAACAGACTGTGATTAATCGTTGAATTCTGTGTTGAACATCTGAGATTTGTCATAATGGATTCCGCACATTAGACAAAGTCGATTCATCTAGTTCCTTACGATTAGATCCTATGCAAAGGGACCAACAAGTGGTATCAAAGCATCCAGGGAGCTGAATCGAGATCTACGACACCGAATTCACCGGAATTCGAGTTTTTCTTGCTGATCAGAGTCAAATTTCACCGGAGATTTGACATATTTCTTCTCTTTCTACTCATTTCTTGCATTGTTCTTCATTGTATCACCATAAAATCAGAAAAACTTAAAATTGAACGTGAATCAACGGTTAAAACTTGATAAAATTGATATCTTTTGATTCGCAATCAATCAAAGTATAATCCTACTAAATTTCATAATCAAATTCAATCAAAAACTAGATCAAATTCATCAAAAACTATGTTTAGCTTTACATGTGTGCTAACGTCATCCACTCACTTGGACAGCTATCTGAACGGATTGGATTAGATAGTACCTACTAGTTGCTTGCTGACATCTTGCTTACATCATCAGTGTTACTCGCTCAGATTACCATCCGAGTGGTGTGATTCAGTTTGATCAAGATTGTTTGCTTACGTCATCATCTCACCCGGTCGGATAGCAATCCGATCGGATAGGATTTGGAAGTTCTAAGTTTTCAGTTACAAACAATTAACCTGTCATCCGGTCGGATCACCATCCAAGCGGTGAAAGGTTGAAAGTCAATTTTTCAAACTTAGGCATGTCACTCGAACGGACGACCATCCGAGCGGATCACCATCCGGTCGGATAGCCTGTGTCACTCGTTCGGATAGCAACTCGACCGGATCACCATCCGATCCAGGTGTTTCTGTTCAAAATTTTTGAAACTTGTAAAAATTGTCTAAGTGTTTGATAATTGTTTCAGGTACTTAAAAATGGATGAATTCATGAATCCTTTTAGTGACATGTTTGCTTTAGCGGGAAACTCCGGAGATGATACTTCAAACCATACAAATGAAAATACTCCAAGTGCGAAGAAAACTTTATCCGATGCTTTAAGTGTGCAGAGTGCATATGGTACATATAACAAACCTCCAAAGTTGATGGCGATTGAAGAATATAATAGGTGGGCCAAAAGATTTGATGAGTGGCTAAAAGCATTTGCGTATCCAAGCTGGAAAAGTTTAAAGAATGGTTTCAACAATGGAAGACTAGATTGTGAAAATCTGACAGAAACTGAAGATATAGAAAATTTTGTTGCTGAACAAAAGTGCATTGCACTGATTCATCAGTCTGTGAGAGACGACATAATTTCGTTGATTGAATACACAAATGGAAAAGATCTATGGGAAAAGTTAAGAGTGAAATGTGTGGGTAGTGCTGAGATAGTAAAAAACAAAAAGAAACTGTTAAGAAAAGAGTTTGATTTATTTGGCTGTTTGAAAAACGAATCTGTTTCTAAGATGATTGAAAGATTCGGGCACTTGAAGTTGGAGCTGGCAAGACACGGGGTTATATATTCTTGAGAAGAATTAGTTGACAAATTGTTTGACTCGCTGCCGGATGAGATGGATTGGCAATACTTTGCTTTGATGTTGAAGAATACAATCAAGTCTGAAGAGTTGACAGTGGATCTGCTTATCGAAAGACTGGAAAGCCACGAGTTGGAGATCAAGAAATCTAGCAAAGTCAACAACTCATCTTATCAGCAGAATGTGGAATTGTACTACAGAGGAAATCTACCAAAGACTGGTTCTCCAAGAACAACATTTTCTGCAGAGAGTTCAAATAAAGTGAATCAAGAAACTCCTCACAGTGGTTTTCATAGTGGATCATCTTCAACAACTCCAAGCCAATCTGCATCAAAGAATCTGTTCCAATGTAACATTGCTGTGGATCTGAAGAACGCTCAAAATTTCAGTGAAGAGTCAGCAAAACAACAGATGGTGTTCTTAGCATCGGTATTAGAATCGTACGAGAGCCTCGTGGCGGGCAAGATTGGAAACACCAACCTGACTAAGGAGGACTATGATCAAATAGATCCTGAAGAGATGGAACTGATTGATATCAGATGGTGTATGGCCAGTGCAGTCCGACGAGCACAACGGTTCATGGAGATTACTGGTAGACATTCTATCAGAGGGCCGTCCACAAAACTTGGCTTTGACAAATCAAAAGTCACGTGCTTCAGGTGTAAACAAAAAGGACATTTCAAAAGAGAATGTCGTAACGCACCAGCTGATGATACTGCAAATCCATTTCGCGAAGATTACTACAAAAGAGCAATCTATCATTAGAACAAATCAGAACCGCCCAGAATGAAGTAGATTGAGGATACCCCCAAAGAAAAATCCAGAGCTCTTGCTGTCATTCATGACGACGAAGGTTTTGATTGGAGTGAACGGCTACCAGAAGAGGATGCAGTCGGATATGCGTTTGTTGCAAAGATTGTCCCTTTTAAAGACAACAGAACAGAAGAAGAAAAATTCATCAACAGAAGAATGAAAGCCCAAACCAGGATGAGCAGAATCTATAACACATACAAAGAAGCTAAAAGAACAAAGAGATGGGATGCCGACAGAGAATGTTACCTTGATCCACAAGGAAACATTGCAATTGATCCAGATTCCATTAGTGTTGATGCTCTCATCCAGCAATTTGCCGAAGAAGAAGAAGCCAGACAGAGCGAATGGTGGGGAGGTGAAGAAGAGAAAGTAGTAGAGAAAGAAGAAAAAGAAAAAGAAGCAGAGAAGAAGCTGCAGTCAAAGAAAATTGATGATGGGATCATTGATACATCACAAGAGTTCACCGCTGAAAACTTGAAGAAGATGGCTGACAAAGTTCTTGCTGCAAAAGAACTAGAGGTAGTTTCTGGTTCTGGAACTGAGTCCAAAAACAAGGTCAGTTCAAATGATACATATGAGTCAGGTAAGAAAGTTAAATCTGAGAACGATTGCAAAAATTGCATGAAAGAGTGCAAAGTTTGCAGTACAATTGCTTATCTCAATGGTAAAAAGGTTGAAGAACTGACTGGTAGAGTCAGAAGTGTTGAAGATCAGATCTTAAACCGTGATAAATTGTTGAAAGCTTCGAACGACAGATCAAAAGAATTAACTGAGAAAATCGAAAATGATAAAAATGACATAGAAAGAATAAGGAAAGAAAACGAAAAGTTGATTCTTGAAAATCGTCACATTTCAGAAAATTTTGAAAAGCTAAAACGAACGGTTAAAGATTCTGATGAAAGAAATGGTAAAACAACCAAAGAAAATCTTCAACTATCAGGTGTTCTTAGAGTGAAAGAAGAGTTAATCAATCAGCAACTGGATGAAATTGCTAAGTTGAAGCTTCAATTTCAAGAAGCTAAAATTGAAAATGAACGCATCCAGTTGAAATTGAGCAGTTACAACTCTGCAAGCTTTGTTTTGCAACACATTGTTCCCAAACCCATTGGGAAAAACAAAGCAGGCGAAGATGTATACTCTGATGGAACCGGGGTGGGTTATCATCAGGTTCCACCACCAGTTCTAAACAATTTTTCAAAGAAAAAATTAGGGTTGGTTAACGATGAAGATGAAATAAATGAAATAAAACTTCCAGAGTCAATTGATGTGATATTTTCTTCTTCATCATCTGATGATAGTGTTCAAACTGATATTGTTAAAAGTATGGCTGAAAGTGTTTTGAAGTCTGATAGTGATTCAGCTGATGATGATGAATGTTTTCTGGACAAATACATTCCGAAACCAAAATCCAAAAACAACTTAAATGAAGAACCTACTCTTGTCATGTACAAGATGTCGGGGTCAGATAAGTTGTATTCGGATTGTGAGTTTCCACTGGAGAATGTTAATGTTGCTAAATTGACAAATGTGTTCAAATTGATTGAAATTGATCTGTCTGAAGTATAAGGTTTAAATCAGACAAAGAGGCAAATGAATTTCGAAAAAGATAAAGCTTACTACAAGAAACCTGTTGTTTCACCACGTTTTTATAACAACAATAAAAACAGATGGTCAGGTGGATATCAGGGTGGTAAGAATTATCAGAAAAAGAATGTTCAAAACAAAAGGTTTGCTGAAAAAAGGTGTTTGTGAAAAGCTCAAGTTAAAGTTCGCTTTCTGATGAAGAATCTAAAATTTTTTCAAAATCTAACAAAGAGTTCTTTGAGAAGAAGGCCTTACAGTCTCAGTCTGAAGGAACAAGTCGGGTTGTTGACACCCGAACATGCTTCAAATGCAATCAAGTTGGACATATTGCACGAAAGTGTACCAACTTGAAGCCTAAGACTGAAGTTGTTGAGAGTCAGAAGCAGAAAGACGATGCAAAAGGAAAAGCTCCAATGGTTGTTGAGAAGAAAGTTTTAAAAAATGAAAACACAAAAATCAAAACTGAACCCGTAAAAACTGTGGTAACTAAAAATGATAAATTTTACAAATGGGTTGCCTCATCTCAACAAACATGGAAGCCAAAATGTGTTGAAAAGAAAGAAAGTTCTCCAAAACCAAAAGTGTCTGAGACTGAAAAATCATCATCTTCAACCAAGAAGATGTATGTACCTTTGGATTTATATGAGAAACTAGAAAAACAAAAATCGACTTCTGAAAAGAAGTATGTGGTAAAGAAAGACCAATCATCCAGTCAACCTCCGAAAAAGGATTTCTCTTTATACAAAGAGGTTGAGATTGGGTCTGAGGAGAGTTTGAAGATAAATGACAAAAATTTTCCACCATTATATACTGCAACAACTCACATCAATATCAAGTTACCCGAGTCAAAAGAGACTTGGGTGGCATCAAAATCTAACTAAGTTTTTTTGATATGTGCAGGGGCTTCCAAGATCCGTTTCACGTTGGATTATGGATAGTGGAGCTTCTCGGCACATGACAGGAGAGAAAGCCCTATTGTATGATGTTAGAGGGTTCAACGGAGGTTACGTGGGTTTTGCAGGAAATCAAGGAGGACGTATAATTGGTGAAGGAACTCTATCTAATGGCATTGTCACGTTTGAAAGAGTGAATTACATCGCAGAGCTTGAAAACAATCTTCTAAGCATCTCTCAAATCTGTGATCGCATGTATACAACGCATTTCACGGATAAAAATGTTTGATCTTGAAACCAGGGTTTGTTGTCCCCGAAGAGTGGATTATCATGAGAGCACCTAGAGTCAATGACCTGTACATATTAGACATGAGTACAACAACTACTTCAACGGGTCAGGCTCATTGTTTCATGTCTCGAGCCACTGAAAAAGAGTCGCAGTTATGGCATCGAAAGATGGGGCATATTCACCTGCGAAAAATGAACTACTTGGTTCATAATGAGTTAGTCAATGGAGTTCATTTGATAGGTTTCCATCTGGAGGGAGAATACATTAGCTGCATCAAAGGCAAACAAAAGAAGAAATCTCATCCACATAAGCAAATTAATTCTGTTTCTAGACCGTTGGAGAGGATACATATGGATCTTTTTGGTCCAGTAAACGTCAAAAGTATAACTGGTGACCTCTACTGTCGAGTGGTAACGGATGATTTTTCAAGGTTTTCATGGGTTTCATTTCTGAAGTCGAAAGATGAGACGTTTGATAGTTTGATGGCGTTGTTCAAGAAAATTGAAAATCTGTACCAAAGGCGTATTAAAAGAATCAGAAGTGATAATGGTACTGAGTTCAAGAACAACAAGATGGAAGAATATTGTGATGAAAGAGGTATATTGTATGAATTTAGTGCTCCTTACACTCCACAATAAAATGGAGTAACAGAACGAAAGAACAGGACACTAATTGAAACAGCCAGAACAATGCTTGCTGATTCAAAGCTACCAATCAACTTTTGGGCAGAAGCAGTGTCAGCCGCTTGTTATACTCTCAACCGGGTTCTCACAGTAAAGAAATTCAACAAGACGTGTTTTGAGCTGATAAATCACTACAAACCTAACCTGAAGTATCTGGAACCGTTTGGGTCTCCCTGCACAGTTTTAGAGCCTTTTGGGAATTTGGTCCAAAGAACATTGAAGGAATATTCGTGGGTTATTCGAGTCCACAAAAACGAGTCTTTGTTCCAAGTTTAAAGCGGATCATAGAAGCACATAATGTTGAATGTCAGGGCCATACAATGCCACCGCAGAATCCTGGTGACTCATGGCGTTTCAATTATGATACTTTGTGGGATTCTTTCGACATGGAGGAAGAACCAGAGTTCTTTGACGAGTTGGATATTCTAAGAGAGTATGGGTCATCACAAGAAAGGTTCCCAGCTGAGTTTTCTAGACGTCAGCGGCAAACTTCAAATGATGATGAAGCCGATCCAAGCAATGCTGGAGAACAAATTGACCAATGCCTTATTGTTTTTATTCTACTGTTGCTCCTTTACAAACAGAATTTTCACTTAGTTGTTTCATTTCGCAGATTGAGCCTCGAACGTACAAAGAGGCGCTAACTGAAGATTCTTGGGTCAATGTCATGCAGGAGGAGCTAAGTCAGTTTGAGAAGTTGGGGGTCTGGAAATTGGTGGATTTGCCTGATGGTCATCAGAAGATCAACACCAAGTGGGTGTTTAAATGTAAGAGGGATGATCGAGGAGTTATTATTCGCAACAAAGCTTGACTCGTTGCCCAAGGCTTCAGTCAGCAGGAAGGGATAGATTTCACCGAAGTATATGCTCCTGTTGCAAGACTTGAAGCGATCAGAATCTTCCTAGCATTTGCATCGTGGAAAGGATTTAAAGTCTTTCAGCTAGATGTGAAGTCGGCGTTTCTCTATGGCAAGGTGAAAGAGGAGGTGTATGTCGGACAGCCACCGGGCTTCACCGACCCAATTCACAAAGATAAAGTTTATCTCTTGGATAAGGCATTATACGGCTTACATCAGGCCATGAGAGCCTGGTATGAGACTTTGTCTCAACATCTGTTAGCCAACAACTTCATCAGAGGAAAGATAGACGCCACTCTGTTCACAAAAGAAGTCGACGGACATATTCTGATAGTCCAAATTTACGTGGACGACATAATTTTCGGGTCTACAAATGAACTTCTCTGCAAAGATTTTGAAAAAGTTATGAAGCAGAAGTTTGAAATGTCGTCAATGGGTGAGGTGAAGTTCTTCTTGGGGCTTCAGGTTGATCAACTTCCCAAGGGAACTTTCATGCATCAAACAAAATACGTTCATGATGTTCTGGAGAAATTTGGAATGTCAGGAATGTCACCAATGTCCACCCCGTTTGCGACGAACCATGGAATAAACCCTGATCTCACCGGAGATAAGGTAGATGAAACGCTATATCGCTCCATGATCGGATCGCTGATGTATTTGACGGCATCAAGACCGGATATTATGTATCCAACCTGCCTTGCAGCTCGGTTTCAGTCAAATCCTAGAGCCTCGCATATGGTAATTGTGAAAAGGATTCTACGCTACCTGAAAGGAACTCCATCTCTGGGGTTGTGGTATCCAAAAGTAGGTGATTTCATGCTCGAAGGATATTCTGATTCCGATTTCGGATGCTGCAAAGTTAACGCTAAATCAACAACAGCGGGGTGCCAGTTTTTCGGACCACGATTGGTCACCTGGCAATGCAAGAAGCAGACCTCTGTCGCTTTATCCACATGTGAAGCCGAATATGTATCTGCTAGCAGCTGCTGCTCTCAGATTTTGTGGATCCAGCAACAGATGCGAGACTACGGTTTGCAATTTCTTAACTCCCCTATCTTTGTTGATAACGAGGCAGCAATAAACATAACAAAAAATCCTGTTCATCACGCTAAAACGAAACATATTGAAATTTGTCATCACTTCATTCGAGACTGTTTCGAGAAGAAGTTGATACGAATAGAAAAAATCCACACCGATGAACAAAAAGCTGACTTACATACAAAAGCATTTGACAAAACACGTTTTCAATATCTTTTGAAACTTAATGGTATGAAGTTACTATCGGATGCGGAGGAAATCGTTGGCGTCGATGAATGTACCACTGTAGATGATGTTGAAAAGCAATCTGCAATGGTTTGTCGATTTTTTACTTGTTTTGGTCTTTAGGGGGAGATAGGTTATAATTTCAGAAAATACAAAAACAATAAAAAATTCAAAATCCAAAAACAATAGAAAACCAGAAAAGAGCTTGTAAAAAAAGGGAAAATGATAGTACATTAGCTAGACAGTTACAGTATGCTAAAGATTTGGAAAGTTTAAAAGTGTTAAACAGTCTCGCTGAGGATATGCCAATAGGTTTTTTTTACACATTTAGTAGGTGTGTTCGGGATATAAACCTAAATTCAAACTTGCTTACTTCATGGGGAACACTACTTGGATATATAGGTAACCCCTGAAATCTTGTTTGAAAGATCCCTCTTTTTGAGATACTAGGTCTTTATACTCAGTGATATTTTGGGTATTATCCCGGGACTTCTGATTTTGCGGAAGCAATGGCCTAGTCCCCGTATAATAGTTTACTGCTGCTTGAAATAAAAGCCTGCCCTCAGCATAAAAAATGATGAAACATTGAAAAATGCTAATCATGTGCTGTTGTAAAAAAAAGATCCTCTAAAGGGGACCCACCAAAAGTCGAAGCCGTCATCTCTCTACTGAAGGGAAGTTCTGACCTGAGCTCTCACGGACCTCGCATTTAACCCCTTACAGATATCATCTGTGGTATACTCACCTGTAAGACTGAATATTGGGATCTGGATACTGGAGTATATTCAAGAGGTGGGACACATGAATGAGTTTAAGTTCTTAATATACCTAATTCGTATCCTGGACAGATTGAAATTTGTGTGAAGACTTAAGTGGATCAGTATATCGACAATCTAAGCGAATTGCTTAATGCTAAGTATGAAATCAAGCTTAACGGTACTTGTAACTTGTCGGCAGCTGATATGATTCCCTAACACGCTCACCAAAAATATGTTTGTAAATAGTTTACATTTATTGCATTTCATTTCTGTTGAACATTCTAAAATCAAAAAGATTTCATAGTTTTCTAGTCTAGAAAATTTCTTAAAAATCCAAAAAGATTTTCTATTTCTGCTTTAGTTTTCCGACAAACCAAAGTGGAGAGCTGATCTTCAGACTCACAGTTTGAGAAAGATGCAGGAAGTTTCTGAGATGGACAGATGAGTTGAGGGCTTAACATGATTAACTGGGAAAATGGAAAGTCAAAAACAAGTTCATTAAGTTGAAACTTGTAATTTTTCAGAAATATGGTTGAACAAGAATAAAGAAAATGTCAGTACGATTTGAATCGGGTCAATCAAGGTCATTAAGTTGGACTTGGTCGGCAAATTAAGTACCTAGGGTCATTAACTTGGACCTAGATACTTAAGTGGATTTTTATAAACTGATAAAATTTGAGAAAATGTCAAAAGGTCAAAATGTCAAAGATCTAATAATCAAAAGTGTGCCTCACTCGGATAGCAATCCGCTCGGATGACAATCCGGATGGATGGCAATCCGGTCGGATGACCATCCGACTCATGTGTCACTATATATAGAGGGTCAAAGGTCAGTCAAATGTTACTCACTCGGACAACCTTCATTCTCTCTCACACACTTTGATTTTCTGATCTTGTTTTCTTCGGATTTCTTTGCACAAATTGTTGGATCGTTGGTTAGCACAACTTTTACAATGGCAAAGGTATGTATTTCTTACTCAAATCTGTTCAAAATCGATGTTTGATGTTTGTTCTTGACGATGACGTCCCTGTCGGAGTCTTTAGGACAGATCTAGGTAGTTTGAGTTAGTTTTGATGAGATTTAAGCATAGGTTTGTGTTCAGAATGATCAGATCTATAGATTCACCGGATTAATTTGTGTTATAACATGTTAAAATCGAGTAGATCTGATGATTGGACGTTATGGATGTCGGTAGTGTTTTTGTCAAATTAAACCCTGTTTAGGTCGTTTTAGACAACATTGAACATAGGGTTTTAATCGCGATGAGATTCTCTGTGTAGATCTGTGTTCAATTAGAGGTTTTGCCTTAGAAAATTTTTTGATGATTCTTGAATGTTTTTCAACTGTTGCTTGAATCGGATAGCAATTCGATCGGATGACAATCCGGTTGGATGACAATCCGTTCCATTACTTGATTCTTGAAATCTATGCCAATGCTAATCCGGTCGGATAGCAATTCGTTTCATTGTCATTCATAAAATTTTGCATAGAGATGTGCTATCCGGTCGGACTGCAATCCGATCGAGTGGCAATTCATTTCATGAACTCATTCCTACATTTGTTCATCTTCTGTCATGACTCGGATGACAATCCGATCAGATATCCAATGCATTCACATGACACGGATGACAATCCGGTCGGATGACCATCCGATCGGATATCAAATGCATTCACATTATACGGATGACAATCCGGTCGGATAACCATCCGATCAGACAGCCATTTCATTCACAAGACTCGTATGATCATCCGGTCGGATAGCCATCCGAGTCTCTGTACTATGTAGAGGGAGATCTTCAGAGTTAGAAAATTTTTAAGAAATTCCAAATTTTTTTTCTTAATGGTCAAAATTTCTGCAGGACTAGGAGAAAACGCATAACATTTACTGTCTGTTAGAAAAAGAATATACAGAGAAATTAGTAATTGAAGAGGTTGCAAAATTCTTGAGAGAGAGCAGAATTGCTAAGGCATTAACTGATAAAACCATAGTTTATGAATCGCATGTCAGACGATTTTGGAATTCTTCAAGATACGAAGAGAAAGATAAAACAATCTACTCTGCAGTGACAAAGAAAGATAAAAATGGAAAGGATGTAGATTTGGAGATTAAGATAACAGTTGGTGTTGTGAGACGTGTGTTAGACTTAGGAGATTCAGATAATGATCCAACCATTATCTCTGAACGTCTAGCAAAAGGTTTGTGGTGCAGAATGGGTTTCATAGGGAGTATCAATGGAAAGATTTTAAAAACAAGTTTAAGTCATGCCTACAAGTTTTTGGTACACTGTGTTATTCATGCTTTATCACACAGGAAGGGTGCCTATGATGAAGCTTCAGACTATATCATGAACATTATCACTTGCCTAGTTTTGAACCGGCCATATAATGTTTCTCAAGTAATATTTGACTACATGACTGAAAATGCAAAGGCTGGAAACAAGAAGTACATCATGTATCCACGCTTTGTACAGATGTTAATTGATGATAAGTTCAAGGATCTTGAGAAGAGTGATGATGATATTTTGGGACCGAGACACATTTCAGCAGATACAATAAGCAGACTTATTAAGGGTCCAAACACAGGAGCAAAAAGGATGATATGCAGAATTAGCAGACCAGCTTATGTTGCTCCAGAGAATGATGCTTGGAGACATCAAAACAGTGATTCTGACAATGAAGATGAGAAAATGAGTTTGTTTTCAGAAAAGAATACTAGATGGTGGTGTGTAAAAGATGGGAAGAGAAAAAGAACTCCCAAGTCATCCCCTACAGTTCAGATTCCAAAGGAACCAGTTCCTAAAATTGTTATTAAGGGTACAGTGAAAGGGGGAGTAATAAGATAAGTTAGAATGTTAAAATGTTATATTATTCTAATGACATCTTCTATGTCTATTTTGCAGAACCACAGCAGAGATTAGTGGATGACATAGTATTGGAACCATCTGCAGTTATTCGAGAGGGAGCTGATTTACTGTCACAATCTTTTGAAAGTTTTCTGAAAAGGAATGAAGATGTTGCTGCTCAGAAAGAGAAAAGTTCAAGTGTTCAAGATAAAGGTTTCAAAGGCAAAAAACCAAAAGGTGTTGTTCAAGATGTTTCAAGTGATGAAGATTCTGAAGCTACTAAGTCAGAATCAGAACTTGACCCAACTACACTTGGCAGAGGCAAAGTACAACTGAAGAAAAAGCCTACGAAGAAACATAAAGTATCGGACGAAGAAGACTCTTCTTTTGAAACTGATAAACCAAAGAAACAATTAAAGAAGCGTAAAGCTGTTCAAACCGGAGTCATACCGAGAAGTGTGCGTGCAAAGAAAGGTGAAGCTAAAGCACAAAGAGATCAAGGTGGTAAAGGTAAAAAGCATGCTGAATCATCAAAAGCTCAGGAACCAGAAGTGCAAAATGTTAAATTACCTGAAGTTCAACAGAAAGTTGGTCACGATGATTATGTTGAAGTGACTGAGGGTGGAGTTTTCAGTTCAAGATTTCCACCAATACCAGAAAATATTAATTTTCAAGGGTCTTCTAATCCCAAAGCTACAGATGATCCGTTTGGAAATCTTCCACCTGCCTCAGGGGATCCTTTAGAAGATTTGAACTTTGGAGACGATTTTGATGTGTTCAACAATGAAGCCGTAAAGATATTGGCAAAGAAAGTTGCTGAGTTTGAGAAAGAAAAGATGAAAGCTGAAAGAGAACGTGATGTTTTAAAGAAGCAGGTTAATCAGCTGATGAAAGCTCATGATCAAATTAGAATGGTGCTGATCAATCAAGAGGATATAATGAAGAAAATGAAGGACGATAGCAATGATAATTCTAAAGTGTTTGAAGTACTGACTGCAGAGATTGCTTCATTGAATGAGAAGATAAAGAATCTTCAAGATGTGAATCAGACACTTAATCAGCTTCTCAGTGAAATGAATGAAGCATCATCAAATGAAATGAAGGCTATGAAGTTAGAGATGGAAGCAATGAAAGCTGATAAAGTAATGAAAGACAACCAGCTCAGCATGTTATATGCGGTTCTGGAAAGTCATCTGAAGATTGATATTCATGCTGCATTTGATAATCTTGAAGTTAGAACAACAGAAGAAAGAAGAATGGAACGAGAAAGACGACTAGCTGAAGAAGCTACTCAAAAGAACAAAAGTGTTGTTGAAGAAATTCAAGAAGCTGGTGGATCTTCAAGTCAAGTTGATGTTGAAATGGTTGATGTTGAAAATGTTCAAGAACAAGATGCTGAAGATGAACAGAATCAAGACTTTATGCTAGTTGGTGAGTCTTCTCTATCCATTGATACTGATGAAGTTATTCGTAGAGTTGCTGCTATCCAAAAGAAGAGAAAGGCCAAAGAAGTGTTGTTGCTAGAATGGAAGACATAGCAATTCGTTCTTATTGGTAAAGCTTTCACAGTACCTTATAGTATTTCAGAGACTATTCGCAGAATAAAGATTGAAGAAAGGCGAGACAAAGCAAAGAAGGCTCGTGGAGAAATTGTGGATAGTGACTTAGACTTTGAAATTCTTGGTGATGATGAAGAGAATGAAGATGAAAATGATGATAAAGACGAGTCTGATCAGAAAGATGATAAGAAAGATGATGATGACAAGAAGAACAATGATGATGATCAAGGGTCTTCTGGCTTGTTAGTTGATAATCCTAATGTTCAAGAAAGGATTGAAGAGTTGCTGAATGATGAAATCAACGAACAGGAGGATGATACACAACATGAAGCCTCCTCATCTGGAAAACAACATGCAGACCAGGTATTCCTAACAAACCCTACTGTTATATACCTACATGACAAACATGAAGGGGAGATAGAAGTTCAGAAAACAAGAGCTGAGATGTTGGAAGAATTGGGTTTAGTGGATGGAAAGTTTAAGTTCGATATTGAAGAAGAGATACCTGAGTCTTCTGAAGATATATTTGAGCCGAGGTACGCTCAAGAAGCTGATCACTATGATAATGTTATTGTTGAAGAAGCTTCAGATTCATCAGATGAAGAAACTGATTTCCACTATTCTGGAGTTGATGAGACGTTTCCATCATTAGCTGAAATGTTTAAAGATCGGAATGTAGATGAGATCAGAAGAAAGATTGTAGAAAAAGTGTCCACTGAAGGTGTTCCAGAAACCATACCCAGAAAAATCTTGCTGAAGAAAGAAATGGTTCAAAGTTATGCCAAAAGAAAGAAAAAAACTTAGGGCGCTTCAGTTCTTCACTCATAACAAAGACCTTTCTTGGGGTGATATTCTTTCTTGGGGTTATCTGGAAGATTTACAAGTTTATGCAATCAGACGAGAACAGGGAGTGCAGTACTTCAAGTTTTTATCAGATATCAAAACTCTTCCATGGTGGGATGTAGATGAGTTGGTAAAAACAAAGAACATTAAAGAGTTTTATCATGGTCCGGATGTCAAGCAGCATGATCAACATTTATGGAAATATGTGAAGTGTCAGTCAAAAGCAAGGTATCCTGATTGGCAACCTCATTTTCCAGAGCAAATTGTTACATACCTGGAGAATGGTGAAAAAGACATAACTCTGGTTATCAAGCCTCCTCGATGTCTAAAGAATATGCCTTTACGGGCAATAGAGCAAGATTTCTATGAAGAATTTGAAGGATGGTTGTACAATCAATCTACGGCCGAGGCAATAATTTCTCTACATAACAAGTCCACTGAAGAAGCAAGAAGGATCTGTGTGTTAGATCCCATGTGGCTTGTAAATTGCTCAAAGAAAGACATAGATTGCCTGTTCTACAAAAAGATAGTCTACGAAAGGGCTGATAAAGAGCAAGCAATGCAATACCAAACAATTGTGGATGTATGTTTTGCCCAAGACATTAATTCAGGAAGATACTGGAAGACAAAATGGAGAGATCTGGAGATTGATGAGTTCCTGAAAAAGTATAAGCGTGAACAAAGGTCTAAAAAGATTGCTGAAAGAGCTGCTGAGCTGGGCAAACGAAAGTTGGGTAAAGTGCCTCCAACAGATCAAACACCTATTGAATCAGAAGAGAACAAGATTCCCAAATGGGATCGGAAGCGTGATGGTGATCCAGTTTATAGATAATGGTGGTTGACTGAAGGAAGACATATCAAGAAAAGAATGTTAGATGAAAAGGCAGAAAAGAGAAGACAAAGAGCTCGAGATCAAAGACGCAATAGGAGGAATTAAAGACTATGCTGGAAGGAACTACATCTACATCCGAGGGGGAGTCTGTTAGTACATACGTCTGTAGCTTCCGTCAGCATCTAGTCATGTTTTGTATATTTGTGTCTTTGTAAACAATTATGTAATGTATGTATGTAGATAGAACGACAACTCAGGAATTGGGGCTTAACTGTAAAGTGTTGACCTTTGTTGACCAGTGTCATCCGATCGGATTGCCATCCGATCGGACAGCACTCATCCGACCGGACAGCATGTTATCCATTCGGACATGATGTCATCCGATCGGATAGCTTGTTATCCGAGCGGACAACACTCACCTCTTCCTGAGCTGCCTATAAATACCCCGTCCTGGTATCTCATTAAGAACTTTTTGACGATAGAGAGAACCTAATCAGTGTCTGTCTTCTACCGGAACTTTGTACTTTCAGAACAACTAATAGAAAGAACAGACTGTGTTTAATCGTTGAATTCTGTGTTGAACATCTGAGATTTATCATAATGGATTCCGCACATTAGATCCTGTGCAAAGGGACCAACAGTCAAGTTTCTACTCGAAGATCGACTTAAGATCGGGCTATCATCAGATGAGAGTCCGAGAGGAGGATGTTTCTAAAACAGCCTTTCGGACACGGTATGGCCATTACGAGTTCCTGGTCATGCCATTCGGGTTAACCAACGCACCTGCGGTATTCATGGATCTCACGAACCGAGTGTGCAAACCGTATCTCAACGATTTTGTCATCGTGTTTATCGATGACATCCTGATCTATTCTAAGAGCAAGGAGGACCATGAGCGGCACTTGAGGAAGGAGCAACTCTACGCGAAATTATCTAAGTGTGACTTCTGGATTCAAGAAGTATACTTCCTTGGTCACATTGTTAATGAAGCAGGAATACACGTGGATCCTGCTAAGATTGATGCTATCAGAAATTGGGCGTCACCAAAGAACCCTTTGGAGGTGCGACAATTTCTTGGTCTCGCTAGGTATTATCGCAGATTTATTAAGGACTTCTCGAAGATCGCTCGACCTCTCACGGCACTAACACAAAAAGGCGTTGTATATTCTTGGGAAACAAAGCAGGAGGATGGTTTCCAGCTTCTGAAACAAAAACTCTGCAGTGCACCAATTCTGTCCTTACCCGAGGGTACTGAAGATTTCGTGGTTTATTGCGATGCTTCTATCCAGGGTCTCGGTTGCGTGCTAATGCAACGCGTGAAGGTGATAGCCTACGCTTCTCGGCAGTTGAAGATTCATGAAAAGAATTACACGAATCACTACTTGGAGTTGGGGGCCGTAGTGTTTGCGTTAAAGATCTGGAGGCACTACTTATACGGTACTAAATGTACTATTTATACCGAACAAAAGAGCCTTCAGCACATTTTTTATCAGAAGGAATTGAATATGCGACAGCGTCGCTGGGTAGAACTCTTAAACGACTATGATTGTGCAATCAAGTATCACCCAGGTAAAGCTAACGTGGTGGCTGATGCCCTTAGTCGAAAGGAAACGAAACCCAAGCGTGTCCGCGCTCTGCAACTCACTATCCACTCTAATCTTCCTGACCAGATCCGTTCTGCTCAAACTGAAGCGTTGAAAGAGGAAAACCTGGAAGCTGAATATTTGCGGGGCATGGAGAAATGACTTGTAAAGAGATCTGATGGTATTTATTACTTCATGGAACGGATATGGCTTCATTTGTATGGTAATCTTAGAGAGCTCGTGAGGGAAGAAGCACACAAGTCTCGATACTCTGTTCACCCAGGTTCTGATAAGATGTATCAGGATCTAAAAGATTTGTACTGGTGGCCGAAGATGAAAGCCCACGTCGCGACGTATGTGAGTAAATGTTTGACTTATGCGAAGGTCAAGGTAGAATATCAGAAACCCTCTGGTTTGCTCCAGAAACCAGAGATACCCATGTGGAAATGGGAACAAATCGCCATGGATTTTGTCACTGGGCTACCTAGAACTCAAAGCGGGAACGATACCATTTGGGTGATCGTCGACCGTCTCACGAAATCAACGCACTTCCTAGCGATCAAGGAAACTGATAAGTTCTCACAACTTGCCCCTAAGTCTAACCATTTTGGCTCCCACGGTCTCTATAACTAACCATTTTGGGCCCCATGATCTCTAGACTTAGGGGCCAAAATGGTTAGTTATAGAGACCATGGGGGCAGATATGTAAAAAATTCTTATTTTGGGCTGATATAGTAAAAGTGATATAACCACAGGGGCCAAAAATGTAATTTACTCTTGTGATAATTTCTGCCATTCTCACTAATAAGATATGTTATTATAATTGTTGCAATCTTTGTAAATTACATGTCAAGGAAACATTTGAAACAATTGAAAAGAAGGATGGTTCAATTGATACTTTGCTGATTTTAGAATATTGAGCAATTGTAGGATGCTTACGTTCACATTTCAAAATTGGTATTGTTATTTCGAAAAATTTGAGTGTTCTTTGTTAAAAAGTATACAACATGATGATAATGCTTATATTAAGAATATTAAGGTGTAAGCTTTTGACATATAGCTACTGCCCTATATAATTTTGATACGGAAGTTGACTTCTAAAGTCAACTTACACACATTTTGAAAAGAAAAAAATGTTATTAAACTATTATCTTCAACCAATTAATATACTTTTATCTTCACAGCGTACATTTTTATGAAAAAAAAAATTAGATTTGTTTTTTCACAAAATTTAAATAACATAACATGTGAAGTTCACGGGTGATAACCTATCATTTACAAAGTAAACTCTTTTGATTAGTTTGGTTGGGCCACGCGCATTTTCTTCTTACTTTTAGTGTCTATGCATGATATTTGAATAAATTAGTTACAACAAAGAGACATTGCAACCATACAAAAATATAATTTGGACTTGTGTATTGATTTATAAAAGAGTAAATTATGTTTTTAGCACATGTGGTTATATCACTTTTACTATATTAGCCCCAAATAAGAATTTTTAACATATCTGCCCTCATGGTCTCTATAACTAACCATTTTAGCACCTAAGTCTAACCATTTTGGCCACCCACGGTCTCTATAACTAACCATTTTGGCCCCCATGATATCTAGACTTAGGGGCCAAAATGGTTAGTTAGAGAGACCATGAGGGCAGATATGTTAAAAATTCTTATTTTGGGCTAATATAGTAAAAGTGATATAATCACAGGGGCCAAAAACGTAATTTACTCTTTAAAAATTATATCGTTTTCAAATTGTGTTGGTATATACAGATTTGTAATTGTAATTGTAACGGTTATCATATATTTTCATTATTACATGTAAGGTATAATAATTTATTATAAGAAGTATATACAGATAATTTATTGCATCACTTCTAGTACCTAAATTGTCACACCCCAACCGATGGCGGAAACATCGGAGTGAGATGAACGAGATTGCTCGAGACTTCATAACACTAATTGTGACAAGTATTTAATAAATAATTTCATTCCAATGCTAATATCAAGTACATTATTTGAAAACAGAAGTACAACAAGTTTGAAACGAACAAATTACTACAATTATCGAATGACTAAACTAATAAACTTGAATTAAAGTTTGGTGCGTTTCTAGGCATCCTACTAGATTCCGTGCATCATCATCATCATCATCATCATCATCATCAAAAATCCTACGATAAGTTTTAAAGTATAGTTCAATACAAAACTATTGGCGAGTATACAAGTTTTGAGTACTAGCATATATGTATAATAATTTGAACAATCCACATGACAAAGATAGTTAACGAGATTAATGTAAACATGGCATGCAATTTGACAATGATTACTGCAAGTTTAAAAGAATTAACATGACCTCAAGAATACGGGCGGTGCGTTACTCCTATAGCGCTATACATGTTAAGGGGAGGCTCGTACGAAGTTAATGACAAGTAAATCGCACAAAAGAATCATCCAAGTATACAAATCAAGTATCACGTATTTAAGCATGTATGATTGGATTGTTTGTGTTTGTGATTTAAGCGTAAAGTATGATTTCGTGTGTTTAAATAGTATAACGTATTGCACCCAAGAGTGTAAAGGGAAAAAGGGGTCATGTATACTCATAAGTTTGCAAAACTTTTCCGATTATCCGTGAGTGACATGTTGTTTGAGAATGGGGAATCGAAGGTAAGGTCATACGGCGTTTATGGAGTAGCTAAATACAGTATTTAGAATTAAAGTACAAAAGTGTTTTATGCATAAAAGTATATCTAGTCTAAGTACTCGTTTTGACACTAAGTTGTATGTGATTTCATGGGTCCTAGTTTGCCCATTAGAATCAACAACGAGAGACTTAGAATCATAGATAAAGTTAGCCTAGGTTCATGACGAATAATCATAAACCGATTATCATCAAAAATATGGCCATGTTCATATATATACATATTCATATAATTATAATAATAATAATCCTAAGCTAAGTCCATCATGAGTTTCATAGATTATCATGTAAGTCAAGCATGGAGGATTTACCTCGTTGTATGATTCACCACTACACAAATCATAAGGATGATTCAGAGGGTCATGAATGAAAAGAAATGACAACTAACTAATACATCATCAAGTAGCCAAGTAAGACCTAATCCGGGTGAACCACCACAACATCGAAAGAGTTAACTAAGTGTTGGAGGCTAGATAGGGTTATGTTACTTTGAGACTAGAAAGCTACTTGTAATAGCAAAGTAAAACATCAAGTGAGGTGTGGAACAAGTTAGGATAACCCAAGCTTCCAAGGTTCACACTTTCACCAAAGCACAAGTCTTGCCATATGAACTATGGAAGACTTGGATGGTTTCCATCAGTTGTAGGATGTCTTAACCTTAATAAACAGAAAGTTTAGAGGTTTTTTATACCTCAAAACTTGTAAGAATCAAACTCTAACAAGTTCCACAACCATAGATGGGTTTAGGAAGTTGCTAGGTATGAGATTCAAGTAGAAAAGTTGAGTTCATCCAAAGTTAACCATAAATCTTCCAAAACAGAAAGTTTGGACCTCAAACTGGTGTTGTTCCTCCTTGGTTTACCATGGAAAACCTGTGGAAACATTCCTAGAGGTGTTCCAAGCTTTGTAGAATAAAAAATGGAGAAGAAAAGTTGGAGAAAAGTGAGTTTGACTCACTTTTTCACTTGAAGGTTTTCTGCCTTGAACTTGAATTTCCAGGGATTTTTTAGAGTGTTTAGATGACTTAGAGGTGTTAGGAAAGTGCAAATGAGTGTTAGGGAGCTTGTATTTATAGTGGGTGAGTAGGTTTGGGTCTTAATGGTGCTTTAAAGGTAATTAGGTGGGAGTTGGGTGAGAAAAAGGGACCAATCCCGTAGCCAAATCGACCAGACTGCAGATTGTGGGGCTTTGTTCATCGCGACAGAAAGGGAGGGGGTTCTCCGCGTGCCGCGACGCCTTGACTCCGGGGAAACTTTCAAGGTCTTACAATTTAGCCCCTGATGTTTGATATTTAGTATATTTCAAGCTAATACTTGTGTATTTTGGCATTTTATTAAGTATCGAGTATGTAAGAACCAGAAATCGAGTATTGTGAATGTACGTATTAGTATTTACATGTATAAATAGTAATAAACTACGTATTTACGTCTGTTTGTATCTAAAACGGGTACGAGTTTGCCTGAAGGACGAATGCGTATCAAACATGTATGTAATTTGAATGTAGAACGAGTATGTATAATCAAAGTATAATTCATGTAAAATGATCAAGTTTTATTACGATTAAAGCCTCGGATTACAATGATTAGTAAAGAAATATGATTACAAGAGAATACGAGTTTCCAGAAATAGAATACAAGACAAACTTTCTAAATAAGGAAAGTCCTAAAAAGCAAGGCGTTACAGTCTCCCATCCTTTAGGAAATTTTGTCCCGAAATTTATTCAAGAGGAAGACTTTGGAAAAAGGCATTTTGGCTAAAATGGTTGTCTAAAATCAAAATTTTGAAGTTTGAAGCGTGTTCAAAATACATGGAAATTTTAAGGAACGAAAAGGGTAGGTTTGTAAAAGTAGTTCGTTTAACTAAGGTGATTTGAGGTACCCATCGTAAGTATGAGTAAAACGTGCATGTGTGTGTAGACAAGGTGAGTTTAACTAAGTTTGAATAACTCGATGGGAGAAGTACTTTAAAAAGGATGTTACCTAAGAAGAAAAACTTTTGTATAAAATAAAATGTATTTTGATGAAAAGTGTGGCTCGCACTATAGGTTGTAAGAAAAGTTTTATCGATTTTAAGGCATATTAGTAAAATCTCATGTTTGTAGAAAATTGTTTATTTGTGGAAAAACTAGGATGGTAGGATTTATGATTTCAAAAGGTTTTGGTGGTAATGGGCCGACTAAGTAAAGTTTGTACGTAATAAAGAATGGAAGATTGTTTTAAAAGTAAAGAAGAATTTTGACAGAACTATACTAGTGAGGATATTTGTTTGAGGGACTGAACGTTTAGGCTGATTTATTGTAAATAAGGTTTGGATAAAATGTCAAAAGAATGATTGGGAACAATCATGGTATGAGAGTGAACGAACGATCCAATAGGTGAATGCAAGAGTAGGAATGGTATGATTTTTGGATATAATGTGAATATGAAGCGTTGAGGATGAGGTTTCGTCATGGATAATCGGATATCGCGCTTTTAGTAATGCGTTTGTGAGTCACTAAAGTTTGTGTAATCGCGTTTAAATAGGGTCTGGAAAACACCGAATTTCTCATGGCACGTTTTACGAAAGTTTGGTAATATGGTAAAAACACTTATATATAGGATGTATCAGTGGCGTATCCACCATGTTCTAACTATGTTACGTCGGTTTTGTTATTCGGTATCACGTTACGTTCCATGTCTTATGATACACAGTAAAACACCCTATGGTTTTCTAGCGCCTACCATTATAATCTCGTGTGCACTCGTGATTATATTGGTCGTTGCATGATCCGCATAGTTTGTAATAGTTGTGTATGAGTCAGGGTATGCGGTAACATTAAAAGTGAGAATGTGTGCATGTGATAGCGTATAAAAATTTAGCATGTTAGGATGATTATGTTTAAGTATGTTTGGGACCAACGTAAGAGAACCACTCGGGTTATGCTCACGTATAGGTGCGAATGTATGAGTATGAGTATGAGTATGAAGGATGATAATTGCATACATAGTATAGATCGAATCATAACGTGTTTAAGCGTATAAATTGATCATGAAATTATGAGCATGTGAAAACGAAGTGTAATGATAATGTGTGTGAGATTGCCATGAAATGTTGATTAAAACGTATACGATGATATGCATGTGTAGTTGTTTGAGCAAATCATTGAGTTTATTGATTCAAAATGGATTGAGTTTGGCGGGAGTGGAGAATTAAGTTTGTGAATGTCAAGAGAATATAAAGTATCCATTTGTTATGCGGGATGTGTTTTATATGAAGAAAATGCTACTTTTGTCTCAAAAAAGAATGGGATTTATGTATGCCGTAGATTGTTTGCCCTCATGAAGTCTCCTTGCCCACATATTTGCATTTAGAATTGTGTATTAGTGGTGTCTGACAAGATTTTTGAAAATAGTGAGCTTGCTTTATTTAAAGTATCTTGTATAAAAAAATAAGAAAAACTATATTTCAAAAATTCTCATGAAAACTTTGGCTGTGAATAGAATTTTAACAAAATGAACTTATAGATAATCGAACATCGTTGGTATAGTCATGTAGGTGTAGGGTTACTATGTCTAGCGTATGTATTGGGAGTTCGTTTGGGCGATGATTGTAGTATGTTGAGTGAATGGTAGTTTGATGATAAGATGTTAAGTTTCGACTAAGAGTTTATAGGTTTGGTTCCTTGGTGCTCGGGGCATGGTGTATGAGTAAGTTACTCGTCGTGGGTATCGAAAGTTCCTCTAGGTATGGTTTGTATCAACTTTCTTGGGTTATGAGAATAGACAAGGGTTGTAAGAGTTTCATCATTGTTCTAAGGTATTGATGGATTTTCTGGTAGGTGAGTGACGTGTGCGGGTGTGTATATATTTTTTTAGTATATATTTAGCTCTTTTTACTCACCAATTCAAGTTTTAAATTTATAAAAAACGATATTCTACAATGACTCTACACACACGTTAGGGCAAGTGCACCCATCGCAGACGTAGTATAGTGATGGCAAGATACCGAGGCCGTCTAAGGACACAAGAGCTTTTAATACCGGCATATTGTCAACGTATAATCAAACCAAACTTTGAAGAAAAGATTTTTAAACTATAAAAAAGATAAAAACAGAAAATAAAATAAAGGAAAAACAGATAGACAAGAAGGAATCACTTGGTTTCGACTCCTCTTTCATGTATCCTTTGATGATTTCCGCACTTTGGGCATTTTAAGAGATTATCTTAGTTATAGTAGTAGGCCCCTCTTGTGAAGGCGACGTTACCCTCAACCTAGTGGTCTGAGTCAGTAAGGATACAGTCCCACTAGATCGGATTATTGAAAGATAATTAAGTTATTAATGCGAAAAGTGGTGGGCCTGTGAGGACCGTTTCGGCTCTATGAATGCTCCGACCGGCTTGCTATATCCTAGTATCACATGCGGAAGCCGTGTAGTAGGTGAACATAGACACAATGATACCGTTGAACAATCTTTTCATTGATATAAACTGCTTTACAAAGCCAAGAAAAGATTTTGACAGAGCTTCGCCTCTCGTGTCAAAAGTTACAAATGAAGACCCCTGCACCTCTATTTATAGACCTCACAGGTCCGTGCGAACCCATAGGTGCGGATCTACCAGATCCGTACGAACTGACAATTATGTCCATCCGCATGGATGGACTCCATCCGTTCCAATGGACCTATTACATTAACTTCCATTCAGTTCAATACGAAATACTATCTAATACATATAACAAACTATAAACTAAGACTCGATACATGACTTAAGCTACAGACATATGCATTCATAGACTCCCCCTTGGATGTAGCTATAGTCTTCATGTATAGTCTTCTTTAAGCTTCCCTACCAAATCTTCTTTGGGTAACGCATCAATCAGTTTATCATTGATTTCATCATTGTCCTTTTTGAAACCAAACCTTTCTAATTCCAATTTCAAATGATAAAACCGTTTAATCATCTGGCTAACATTTTCTCCCTTCATGTAGTTAACAAATCGAATTCTTATTTCAGCAAAGATCTTTTGTTTTTGACTATCTCTTGCCCACCTGTACACTTTTTCTTCAAAGCTTCCCACAAACCTTTTGATGTGTTATCATACTGAAGTAACGATATGATATCATCTCTAACGGATTGATGTATAAGTGCAATCGGTTTTTGTTCATGAGTTTTGGTGGTTTCTAATAGGTGCCATAAGCATTGTTAACATTTAAAGTTTCAGAAATAACATTCGACACATTCTTAGAAGTAGAAGTTGTAGCGGATGTTGTCGAAGTTGTGAATGCATTGTAGAACTCGTTGTAAAATTCATGTTCCATGATTACAAACTCTGAAATCTTCAAAGAATACCTAAAAAAATCAAACACACGGTCAAATCAAGATAAAAATACAAATGGACTCTGTTTTGGTTAAAAATCAGGCTAGGATAATACAACCAAATCTTTGTTGTGAGGAATGATGCTTGAAACGATGAACAAATGTATTAATAACTTGCAAATGTTATGAACAATTGACACAAGGATTTATACAAAGAAAAAGCCCTTGATCAAGAGTTGATCTCCGGCATAAAAAACCTCGGGTGATTCACCAACTACAATTAAACAAATGGTTGTTACAACTCGGGATGATAACAAGCTTGTTACAAGGATCACTAGAGTGCAAAAGTGCAAAAATGTATGAAATCGCCAAGTAAACTGTTGAGAGCTGTTACGAGAGTGTGTGTTTGCTAAATTAGCTAAGTGTCATATTCAAGCTTGTTATCCCCTTTTAAAATTAGAAATAACTAAAACAACTAACTATCCGCAATTCATGCTAGCTTCCCACGATCTCCATAATGTTCACTAAGCCATGCACGTGTGGAATATTGAGAGCATATTCTCCAAGAATATCGGCAAGACCAAGTCTAAGGCGTATACTCCTGCAAAACAAACTCAAACATAGCAAAGACAATCGTTAGTGTAAGGATAACCATGAGGATCCTGAACCCTGATCCTGCAACACCTTCTAAGGATCCCTAATTCAAACAGAATCGAGGATCCGTGATCCTAGCACTACTTGAGGATTCGTGATCCTTAGGATTGGAAAATCCTCCCCTAACAATTGCCCCCAAAATATAAGGAGTAAAGTGTAATTTTAACGAGTTATATTTTTGATCTTATCTTCAACTGACTAACGGATATATAGCCGTTTGGATCGAACTAGCCGTTGCTGGTCTTACGTCACTGAAGTGACAATCCTGCAGAATCATCATTATAAATAGGTTAGAGATAAGGATCGGCAGGCATTTAAATTCGTGTGTTACTTCCTTTAAATCCTCATTCAAAGATCAACCAGGTATCTTTCTCTCCTCATTCTCTTTTCATCTTCTTAATCTGTTCTTTCTCCGAAATCTCTAGATCACAATGAAGTTACGATTATCCCCTGCCAAGGATCACCAGAAAGATAGTCCTTTGAAAAGCCAAGGGATTATCAAAAGTACTCCGAAGGAACTCTGCAGTTTCACTGATACAGAGATCGACCGGATTCGCCATTGTTTTCCGGCGAACACCGTCTTCAAGCCCTTTGACCCTACCACCAAAAGTGATCTTGTTTATGAAACCTGGGTTGCTTTTCCGGCCACTCCATTCCTGATAGGATACTCCTATCCTTTCCCTGCCTTCACTGAATCCTTCTTCTCTCTCACCGGCATGTGCTATGCTCAGGCAATGCCTATGATGTGGAGGGTTTTATATACCCTAGAGAGAATCATTGAGCAAGAAGGCATAGAGTTGGGGATGTCGGAACTTGCTGAACTGTACAACCTTGTGAGCCATGGTTCACACCGCTTTTTATTTAAACACAAACCCGGTGAAGAACACCCAATCCTCAAGACCACCACAAAATGACACTAACTGGAAGAAGCGTTTTTTCTTCGTTAGGAGGGTTTCTATCCCGGATGGGAAGGATCTCCCCAGAAAATGGGCCACTCATGGTAGGATAGAGGATCCTTATAGAAGGATCATAGGATAACCCTGTTCCTGTTCCTGTGAGGATAACTGATCCTTTTTTGTTTTGTTTTGCAGCTATCTTTGTTTCTCATATTATTCCATCACCTGCAACAAAGGAGAGGATCACTGCTTTCTGGAATCTTGATCCTGCAGTAAGATCATTTCAAGCAAACACCAAGGATTCTCAAGAAGTATCCTCCGGCTCAGTCACAATGTCAAGTAAGTATCCAAGTTTATATATGATTAAATGTTTAAATGAAAATAAAACTAGAATACTTATCTGTTGTGTTGGATTGATAGGCGCTGGAAAATCCTCGAAGTTAGCCTCCCGCTTTAGTGTCAGTGATCTTAGCACTGTGGCTCCTCGGTCTGGAAAGAAGAAAACTGCTGCTAGCCCAAGTGCTACAGTCCCTAAGCCTATCATCTCCAAGGGCAAAGGAGGAAAGAAGAGGAAGTCCTCTGAAGCTGACAACCTTGAAGGCCTGCCCCTTATCCGTCACCAGTTTGAGGAATACTTCAATGAGGTAAGGATCCCTGATCCTTAATCCTATACTGCACATATGAGGATAAGTGATCCTGAAATGAATCCATCTTTCTTTGCAGAAATTCACTGAGATCCAGATGCTTTTTGATGCCTATGTTGAAGAGGCTGAGGCGAAAGAGTTGGACTTCCAGAAAATCTTCTTGGCTAAGGATGAGACTATCTCTCGCCTTGAGAAAGATCTGAACTTGGCAAAGAAGCAGCTGGTAATGGCCCACGTCAATGCTGACCATGAGAAGAACGAGGTGATGGAGGATGCCAAACTCTCTGCTGCCATTGCTATGTACAAGACCAAGCTACAGATGGCTCAAGAGGCTGAGGATCCTGACTTTGACAGGACCAACTGGGACCAGGAGGGCTGGAAGGCTAGGCTGGCTGAGCTTGATGATGAGGAGGAGGCTACAGAGGTCTTGATGCTGGAGGCAAGCGGCAGTGGAGCTAAGGATAAGGCTGGTGATGCTGGAGCAGGAGGTGATGGTGATGCAGCGAAGGTTTGAGCTGCTGAAATGGGCGATGATGCATTTACCTAGATGCGGCCGGAGCCCATTTTTTATGATTTGGTAGTGGTTTTTGTTTGATGGTGTTTTTCATGAACAATTGTTGGTCTGTAATAACTTAGACAATAGTTTTTAGGGTTGAGGATCATGGATCATTTGGACAATAGGTTGGATAATGGGTGGTGGATGGATCCTCTGTTTGGGGGATGAAGCCACTTGTTATCCATCCGCCTTTTGTTACCTGCACTTAGACCTTATTAAAACGGACACCCTTTACCAACCCAAGTGGACGGGCCACGTTTTGCTGGTAGAAGCTTGGGTTGGCAATTTTGACAACCTTTAAAGGGTTTAACTTTTGGTAAATAAAATCTTAATCTTTTGACTATCTTGTGTTGTTACTTTTGTAAATATTTTATCTTTCAGTTGTTGTGATATATTTTGTTTGAATTCACAAATAAAGAATAAAAGTTCCATAGATCATGTCAAAAAGCTTAGGATATGATCAAGGATCAAATATCCTATAATCGATGAATTCAAAAAAGTAATGTAACTTAAGGATCATGTATCCTGTTGTCAAAGAATAAGGGTCACTTAGATAAATAAAGGATAAAATCAAAATGATCAAGGATCATACCTGAGAATCCAAGTTAGGATCCTAAACCTTTAACATTTACAATCAGGATAACCAAAAGACAAACCTTAGTAAAAGGTAAGGATCACGGATCCTTAGCTGTTTAGCTTCAAAAACCTGAAATGGAACATAACTTGGGACTAAGCCATTATAAGAAAAGAGTTAGCAACTGGGGACAAGCCCAACAATTCTGCGGACAAGCCCAATATACTGGGGACAAGCCCAAAAAACTGGGGACAAGCCCAAAAAACTGGGTACAAGCCCAAAAAACTGGGGACAAGCCCAAATAACTGGGGACAAGCCCAAAGGATCTTGTGTAAACTAGAGTATGGCCCTCACTGGCGACTATCCAAACTTAGTGACATGAAAATGCCAAAACCTTAGCTAACGTGAAAATGTTAGAAACCTTAGGAACGGATGTATGGTACGTCTACCATTATACGTAGGATCCCGGATACAGCCAGTACAATGAAATTGTCAGCCCCTAAAGCGAGTACTGGTCCCATTGCCATGAACTGTACCAGGATCATCGTGCGCTGCTGGCGATACTGGGGACATGCCCAACAACTGGGGACTAGCCCAAATAACTGGGGTCAAGCCCAAATAACTGGGGTCAAGCCCAAATAACTGGATACTTCTGTAGATACTCAACCCTTTGTCAAGGATATATGAACCTTCTGCAAAACTCAGAATTAAGTGAAAGAAGGATAAAGGATCCAGGATCCTTTTCCTTGTATATAGGAAAATTAAAGAATGAAATAGTTTGAGATTAGATCATTACCAAAACGAGGATCCTTTATCCTGTAAGGATCCTTCGAGGATATCGGTCATGAAAGTAGTTGAGGATCCTGGATCCTTTCTACATGAAATATTTCTTCAGGTGAATAGCATTCCAAGCTCTTGGTAGCAAATCACCTTCCATTGTTAGCAATCGATATGCCCCCTTTCCTGCTTCAGCTTCAATTAGGTAGGGGCCTTCCCACTTTGGTGCCAACTTTCCATCAGCATGATTTGTGGTATTCTAAAATGCTTTCCTCAATACCATATCACCAACTTGGAACTTTCTGATCCTGACATTCTTATTGTAGGCTCCAGCCATCCTTTGTTGATAACTAGCCATCCTTATCCTTGCCAAATCCCTGAGTTCTTCTATAGTATCCAAGTCTTGAACCAAGTTTTCAGCATTTCCTTCAGGATCACGAAGGCTTTTTCTTGCACTAGGAACCACCATCTCTGTAGGGATCACTGATTCTGCCCCAAATACCAAAGAAAATGGAGTTTGGCAAGTGGCATTCTTGGGAGTTGTCCTATCAGCCCATAGTACATAAGGTAGTTCTTCTGCCCACTTTCCTTTCTTGGATCCAAGCTTCTTCTTCAAGTTGTTGATGATGATCTTGTTGGATGATTCTGCTTGACCATTAGCTTGTGGGTGGACTGGTGTTGATGTTATCATCTTAATCCCCCAGCTGTCACAAAAGTTAGTAGTTCTACTCCCAATAAATTGGGATCCATTATCACAGACAATTTCAGAAGGGATACCAAATCTAGTAATAATGTTTCTTTTAATAAAGGATATCACTTCTTTTTCTCTGACTTGAGCAAAGGCTTCAACCTCTATCCACTTAGAGAAGTAATCAGTCATGGCAAGCATGAACACCTTTCCTCCTGGTGCTTTGGGAAGTTTTCCAACTATATCCATTCCCCATCTCATGAATGGCTAAGAAGAGGATATAGGGTGCAAGAGTTCTGCTGGTTGATGAAGGATATTACTATGTCTCTGACAAGGATCACACTTCTTAGCATAATCCACAGCATCCTTCTTCATTGTAGGCCAATAGTATCCTGTCCTAAGGATCCTTGAGAACAATGCTCTGCCCCCAGTGTGGTTTCCACAATCTCCTTCATGAAAATCCTTTAAGACTTCTTGAATTTCAGGATCCTCTATGCATCTTAGATATGGACCTGCAAGAGATCGTTTATATTACATGTTATTCAATATTGTGAATTGAGATACCTTGATTTTGAAAGCCCTGGGGTTTTCTCCTGTAGGAATCTCTCCATGTTGTATGTATCTCATAATTGGAAGGATCCATGATCCTGAACGAGACTGTGCACCCTCACTAGGAACCATTGCAGAATCCTCTTCTATCTCCATAGTTATGTGATCCTCAATAGCAGGAGCCAAAACATGGATGATAGGGATCTTGATATCCTCTGGGACTTTCAAGGATGATCCTAGGTTGGCCAATGCATCAGCTTCTGCATTTTCTTCTCTGGGTACCTGTGTCAAACTAAAAGAAACAAAAGAGAGTGCCAATTCCTTTACTATCTCTAGGTATTTGATTAGCTTTTCACCTTTAACAGCATAGGATCCATTAAAGTGATTAGTGATTAACAATGAATCTACATGTACCTCAAGATACCTGATCCTCATATGCTTGGTAATTTGCAAACCAGCTATCAAGGCCTCATATTCAGCCTCATTATTAGTAGTTTGAAACTCACAAGCTATGGAGTGGGGTATTATGTCCCCCTGTGGCGATTTTAGTAGTATTCCAAGTCCTGTTCCTTTGACATTAGAGGCTCCATCAGTGAAGAGTATCCAAGGATCCTTAGTTTCTTCAAGCTGCTGAACTTCTAACTCAGCTTCTTTTTGTAAATCACTACTAAAATCTGCCACAAAGTCAGCTAAGGCTTGGGATTTGATGGCAGTCCTTGGTTCATATCTTATATCATAAGCACTAAGCTTCACTGCCCATTTAGCCATCCTTCCTGACATTTCAGGTTTCCTGAGAACATTCTTAATTGGAAAATTAGTCTTAACAATAATGGCATGAGTTTCAAAATAATGTCTTAGTTTAGTAGATGCCATAATTAAAGCAAGAATAAGTTTTCTAAATGTGAATAGCTGGATTCAGCATCAAGCAAACTCTTACTTACATAATAGACAGGATGTTGTGTACCTTCGTGATCCTTAACAAGGACCGCACTTACTGCTTTAGAGGATACCGCTAGGTACAAGGATAATACATCCCCTTTTTCTGGTTTCATCAAGGCAGGAGCTAAGGATAGGTAATCCTTAAGGGCTTTGAGAGCATTTTCATGCTTTTCAGTCCATTCAAATTTCTTGTTCTTTCTCAAAATGTCATAGAATTCCTTGCACTTTTCTGATGATTTTGATATGAACCTATTCAAGGCTGCGATCCTTCCTGTCAACCTTTGCACATCCTTGGCATTGGCAGGAGATTTGATATTCACAATAGCCTTAATTTGCTCTGGACTTGCTTCAATGCCTCTTTTTGTTGCCATGTATCCTAGGAACTTGCCTGCTTTAACACCAAAGTGACACTTTGAAGTATTCAACTTCATATTGAATTTGTCAAGGATATTGAATGCTTCTTCCAGGTCTCTAAGGTGATCCTCAACTCTCTTGGACTTAACCACCATGTCGTCTATGTAGACTTCCATAGTGTGTCCAATTTGTTCCTTAAACATCATATTGACTAGCCTTTGATAAGTAGCACCTGCATTCCTTAGTCCAAATGGCATAGCAATATAACAATAGATACCAGTTGGGGTCATAAAGGCCGTATCCTCTTGATCAGATGGTTCCATCTGAATTTGTTGAAATCCAGATGAAGCATCCATAAAAGTCAACAACTCATGACCCGCAGTAGCATCCACCATGGAGTCAATGTGGGGTAATGGGAAAGGATCCTTGGGACATGCCTTGTTTAAATCAGTGAAATCGACACATACCCTCCACTTTCCATTTTTCTTTTGAACAACAACCACATTGGCTAACCATCTTGGATACTTAACCTCTCTAATCATACCTGCTCGGAGTAATTTGTCTACCTCCTCCTGGATAATGGCATTCCTCTCTGGTGCAAACTTCCTCCTCTTCTGATGTATGGGCTTGAATGACCTGTCAATACCAAGTTTATGAGTAATTATATCCTTAGAGATACCTGTCATATCTTCATGCTTCCAGGCAAAGGTAGTTTTTCTCCTTTTAAGGGAGGATACTAGATCCTGTTCGATGTTGCTGAGGATCCCTGATCCTATGAAGACTTTGGATTCAGGATCATGAGGATCCATAAGGATTTCTTTCACATCCTGTTCTCTTGCCTCCAAGACGTCTCTTGGAGGGTACTTTAGTTGCTATTGCTCCCTTGCTCTCGAGGCCGGTTTCATTGATGAGGTATAGCAATTCTTTGCTTCTTGTTGGTCACTCTCAATCTTTATCACCCCCATGGACTAGGAAGCTTCACACACTGATGATATGTAGATGCAACTGCCTTCATGTCATGTATCCATGGCCTGCCAAGGATAACATTGCAACAAGATAAGCACTCTGTAACACAAAATTTTTGATAAGAATGAAGTCCTTCAATGTAAATGGGAAGTTTAATGTCCCCCAATGTATTCTTGGTTTCTCCGCTGAATCCCACAAGAACTGAGGATCTTGGGATAATATCTAATTCAGGGATATTCATCTTCTTGAGGACATCAAGCTGAATGATGTTCACTAGGCTTCCTCTATCGATTAGGATCCTGCGAACAAAATGGTTAGATATGAATAAAGTAATAACAAGACCATCATGGTGAGGATCCTGCATATCAACACGATCATCCTCATCAAAGGTTATGACTTTCTCCTGTGTAACAGTAGAGATCCGGATGGGTCTATCTCCATTATCCATCTTGGTCTCCTTGGCATGTCTTTTGGCTGCTGAAAAGGAAGTACCACAAGTGTCTGATCCACCGGAAATGAAGTTTATAACTTGTGCATCTGCTGGAGGAGCAGGAGCTCTTTCTGGGATCTTCTCAGGATCCTGGATCCTTGACTTCTTCCTGCCCAAAAGTTCCTTTAAGTGCCCCTTGCTTAACAAGTAACCAATTTCTTTTCTAAGTGCAATACACTCTTCAGTAAGATGCCCGAAATCCTCATGATATGCACACCATTTGGACTTGTCTTTTGTTACGGCTGGTTTATCACTTTTCCTTGGCCATCTTGCTTTCTCACCTAGATTTTGCATTGCAAGAATTAGTTCATTGTTATCAACAGAAAAACAGTATTCAGAAATGGGAGGATAATCCTCATCATCCTCTTCCTGTTCTACTGCATGCACGTTTTGGTTATCAGACTTGTTGTAGGACTTGAACTTGTTGTTCCTGAAGTAGGATCCTTGCTTTTCCTGTTTCGAGGATCCTGCCAATCTTTCCTGGATCCTTTTATCATCCTCTAATCGGATGAATCTAAGGGCCCTGGTTCTCACTTCATCAAGATTCCTGCATAGGGCCATAACCAGATCATCATAGAATAATGAATCCCTAAGCAAACCCATTTTAAAGGCTTCCACAGCCGTAGCTATATCCAGATTAGGAATGTCTAAGGATTCTTTACTAAACTTAGTGATGTAATCTCTAAGTGATTCATTTTGACCTTGTGTTACCCTATATAGATCACTAGTTAAACGTTCAAATTTTCTGCTACATGAGAATTGACTATTAAACAGATTAACTAGATTGGCAAATGAAGTAACAGAGTAAGGGGAAGACTTAGCAGCCATTTAAGAGCTGATCCTGTGAGTGTGGATCCAAAACCCTTGCATAGACATGATTCCTTTAACCTCTAAGGAATTGGATTGATCTCCATCCTTTCTCTGTATTGAGCTACATGTTCCTC
Organism: Helianthus tuberosus; assembly: GCA_030545235.1. Taxonomy (NCBI): domain Eukaryota; kingdom Viridiplantae; phylum Streptophyta; class Magnoliopsida; order Asterales; family Asteraceae; genus Helianthus; species Helianthus tuberosus. Next base: position 60,267,186 of record CM060450.1, on the reverse strand, counting down.
TGGATCCGTCGAACCATCATACAGCTTCATAGTTGGTATCTGGAACCTTTTGGGTATCTCAGCATCACAAATAGGTGGTGCAAAACGAGATATCCTATGGCTACCATCTGCGATTTCAGGAATGGGCTTAACCACTCCTGGAACACTGGATATCATATCCTTTAGCTTCTGTAATTCTCTAGCCATAGCTTGATTAATACCTGTATCCTGCATTAAGCCATGGTTAGTGTTGTAAGAATTATTCAAAGAGTTACCTCCCGGAGGATTCAGGTTTGGAATCCCAGATGTGAATCCATATTGATGAGATTCTCGTATGATTGAAGGACCAGAAGTAGCAATGGTCTGCATTGGAATGAAGTCTCCTTGATGAACATCTGAACTTGAGGGTTGTACACTTCTTAAGAATCCTTGATCCTGAAAGATGTTGGATCCTTGAACCTGGAAGGAGGATCCTTGAACCTGAGAGGATCCTTGAACCTGAGAGGATCCTTGGACCTGTGAGGATCCTTGAACTGTGTGCGTCCCCATATATCCTCCTGAGCTGACGAAGGATCCCTGATGCTGGAAAGAGGATCCCGAAGGCTGAAAACAGGATCCTGAAGGCTGGAAGTGAGACCCAAAAGCCTGACTCACAGTTGTTGTTCCATAACACCTTCCCAATGGTCCACTCTTATATTGGATATCCGGAGCTGCAGATTGCTGGGCAGTCATAGCTGGAGTGTCGAAATCCAGTGACCTTGGTATCAGAGGAGAGTGATCCTCCCCTGATTTATTCTGTTTCTTGATGTCACCAATTTCCCGGAGGATCCTTTCGTTGGTTTTGTCCTGCTCTTGTATGTGATCCCTCATCTGCAAAATCAAAGAAAAAAGATCACTAGTAGTAGGGTTAGAAGAAACAACAGAAGTTGGTGGTTTTGGAAAAATGGGGCTTTGTCTCTTTGCAGCATTTTCAGCATTCTTCTGGGATCCAATAGGTGGTGGAGGCAAAGGTGGAACGCCTTGTGAAGAAGTGATTGCCGGCATTGAACTTGATGTGTTCTTCGCTGAAGAAGCCATGTGGTTGAAGATGATGAACCAAAATGAACACAATGAGCAAATTTTTTAAGAAATGAAGCACCAATTGCCCCATGGTGGGCGCCAAACTGTTTTGGTCAAAAATCAGGCTAGGATAATACAACCAAATCTTTGTTGTGAGGAATGATGCTTGAAACGATGAACAAATGTATGAATAACTTGCAAATGTTATAAACAATTGACACAAGGATTTATACGAGGAAAAAGCCCTTGATCAAGAGTTGATCTCCGGCATAAAAAACCTCGGGTGATGGAAACTACCGATCACCAACTACAATTAAACAAATGGTTGTTACAACTCGGGATGATAACAAGCTTGTTACAAGGATCACTAGAGTGCAAAAGTGCAAAAATGTATGAAATCGCCAAGTAAACTATTGAGAGCTTATTGAGAGCTGTTACGAGAGTGTGTGTTTGCTAAATTAGCTAAGTGTTCTAATTCAAGCTTGTTATCCCCTTTTAAAATTAGAAATAACTAAAACAACTAACTATCTGCAATTGATGCTAGCTTCCCACGATCTCCATAACGTTCACTAAGCTATGCACGTGCGGAATATTGAGAGCATATTCTCCAAGAATATCGGCAAGACCAAGTCTAAGGCGTATACTCCTGCAAAACAAACTCAAACATAGCAAAGACAATCGTTAGTGTAAGGATAACCATGAGGATCCTGAACCCTGATCCTGCAACACCTTCTGAGGATCCCTAATTCAAACAGAATCGAGGATCCGTGATCCTGGCAGTACTTGAGGATCCGTGATCCATAGGATTGGAAAATCCTCCCCTAACAGACTCCGTTCGTGCGAATCAGGAATGCTGATTCGAGCGGATCAAGAATGTTGATCCATATGGATGTACTGAATTTTCTGAAAAAACTTTTTTAGTTAATTCGTGCGGATTGGGAATGCCAATCCATGCGGATTCACTTTAAACTTTCAAAAATCACATCTATAACGTAGGTTTATGCGGATTGAGATTGTCAATCCGTGCGGATGCACACTGCGAACACCTAATTTGCGTTTTTCATGGGTTTTTCAAGATTTTTATGTGAATTAAGTCGAATTTTGATCTGAATTTTCTAAGGGTTGATTAACTACTGATTTCGCACAACATGTCAAAAAATTCAGTCAATTTTGTCCATGGCTCCGACGTTAATTTTGAGTTTAAAGTCTGAGAAAGATGTGAAAAAGAAGAATGAGTAGAAGAATGAAGAAATCAGATTAAAATCGGCTTGAATCTCTCAAAAATCTCTGGTATCAAGTGATCTCTGTCCTCGAAACCAGTCTCCAAGCTCTGATACCACTTGTGAGGACCATTTCGGCTCTATGAACGCTCCGACCGGCTTGCTATATCCTAGTATCACATGTGGAATCCTTGTAGTAGGTGAACATAGACACAATGATACCGTTGAACAATACTTTCATTGATATAAACTACTTTACAAAGCCAATAAAAGATTTTGACAGAGCTTCACCTTTCATGTCAAAAGTTATAAATGAAGACCCCTGCACCTCTATTTATAGACCTCACAAGTCTGTGCGAACCTGTAGGTGCGGATCTACCAGATCCGTACGAACTGACAATTATGTCCTTCCGCACGGATGGACTCCATCCGTACGAATGGACCTATTACATTAACTTTCATTCAGTTCAGTATGAAATACTATCTAATACATATAAAAACTATAAACTAAGACTCGATACATGACGAAAGCTACAGACATATGCATTCACAGGCCCCCCTTCTAGGCAGCGATCACCCTTAACCCTTTGGTCTGAGTCAGCAGGGATCTAGTCCTCACAGGGTTGCTTTAAAGTTTTAATAGTAGTTTATAGATAAGGGATTCAAGAATTTGGCACTTCTCCCGTATGCGGGTGGAGCCCGCCCTACTCGTGAAGTGTTACTAAGCTTGAACCAGGTTCTCACAGGATCTATACACTGAACGAGACATAAAATTTACCCAACCACCCTTCTAACTCCCTTCCAGGAAATTAACGCGCTTTATATAGACCGTAAAGACACAAATATGTGAATCAACAATATATGAAGAATGATTAGATAAATTTGCCTTCAGTATAAAAACTAGTTATTAAATTCATTAATACATACTCAATTAAAAAGTTGCCAAAGATTGGAAATCATAAAAGAAATACATAAAAGATTTGTCTTCACCAAGTGATGTAAGAGTTTAGCCAAGCATGGCCTTTGTTTGACAAAGACTCTTACTATCGATCTTGGATCCCGAGACTACTACACACAATCTAAATGATGGAAGATGGATGATGGTTGTGGATGATGGTGTTGTAGTGGTGGTGTGGCAAGTGAGAGAGAAGTGGTTTGCCAAGGGATGAGTTAAAATGAAACCAAACACCCCTATTTATAGCTAAAAACAGACTGTCAACACGGCCCCATGCCCACCTGACACGGCCCCATGTTGGTCATTCTCTCTCTTCTTCATTAACTGCAGTGTCAGGTCTTGTACTAACACGGCCCCGTGTGTCAACGTCATGGCCCCATGCCCATTGTAGTTGCTTGTACTTGCTGTACTATCCAAGATTCTACAAATCTGGGAGTTGACCACGACCCCGTCTTGAGTTGATACGGCCCCGTGTTGGGTTGTATTTTCCAGTTGTCTTTTTCTGCAGCGAATCTGGAGTTGGGCACAACCCCGTACTGAACTGGCACGGCCCCATGCTGAGCTGGCACAGCCCCATGTCAGCCTTCTAACTTGTTGTTTTTGGTCTTGGGGCGAAGCTCGGAGGGTTGGTATGAAGTGTCAACTTCTCTTCTTTTGTATTTATGTTGGTTTTTGCCGTTATTTTGCTTCTTTTGTGCATTTAAGCCATTTTGACCCTGTAAATTAAAAAGAAAGAGTAAATTGCCATTTTAGTCCCTGAGTTTTGTCCAAATATGCCAGTTTAGTTCAAATAGTTTTTTTTGTGCATCTGGGTCCCTGACTTTTACATTTTGTTGCCATTTTGATCACAATGCCTAACTCCATCCATAAACCCCATCTGTAACCAGGGGTATTTTGGGGATTAACTTAAAAAATGTTTTCAGTTGCCATTTTGATCCAATTCCAAAAAATCAAAAAAATTCAAAAAAATAAAAAAAAATTCCAAAAAATAAAAAAAAAGAGTTAATTACATAGTTAGTCCCTGTGGTTTGCACAAAATAACAAGTTTAGGTACTAATAGTTTCTGATAATATTCTAGGGTATTAACTTTTCATTTTGTAACGTTTGAGGGTATTAAGCTTATTTTTAGGCTTAAAATCACATTTTGTTAGTACCTAAGTATGTTATTTTGTGCAAACCACAGGGACTACCTATGTTATTACCTTAGAAGTTAATACCTCCAAACGTTACAAAATGAAAAGTTAATACCCTAGAAGGTGATTTTAAACAATTAGTACCTAAGTTTGTTATTTTGTGCAAACCACAGGGACTAACTATGTAATTAACTCTAAAAAAAAATTCCAAAAAATCTAAAAATCAAAAAAATTCTAAAAAATCATAAAAATTCTAAAAAAAATCCAAAAAATCAAAAAAAATCCAAAAAATCATAAAAATTCCAAAAAGTCATAAAAATTCCAAAAATTCTAAAAAATTCAAAAAAAATCTAAAAAATCATAAAAATTCTAAAAAATTCAAAAAAATCTAAAAATGAAAAAAATTCCAAAAAATCATAAAAATTCCAAAAAATCCAAAAAAATCTAAAAATCAAAAAAATTCTAAAAAATCATAAAAATTCTACAAAATTCAAACAAATATAAAAATCAAAAAAATTCTAAAAAATCAAAAAAAATTCTAAAAAATCCAAAAATCATTAAATGTTTCGGCACCAACCGTTTCGACCCGTACCGTTTCGAACCCGAACCGTTTCGAGCCGAACCGTTTCGACGCGAACCGTTTCGACGCGAAGCGTTTCGACCCGTACCGTATCGACCCGTAGCGTTTCGACCCGTACCGTATCGAACCGAACCGTTTCGACGCGAACCGTTTCGAGCCGAACCGTTTCGACACGAACCGTTTCGACCCGTACCGTTTCGAACCCGAACCGTTTCGAGCCGAACCGTTTCGACGCGAAGCGTTTCGACCCGTACCGTTTCGAACCGTACCGTTTCGGCTCGAAACAGTTCGGGTTCGAAACGGTACGGGTCGAAACGGTTCGTGTCGAAATGGTTCGGCTCGAAACGGTTCGCGTCGAAACGGTTCGGTTCGATACGGTACGGGTCGAAACGGTACGGGTCGATACGGTACGGGTCGAAACGCTTCACGTCGAAACGGTTCGTGTCAAAACGGTTCGTGTCGAAACGGTTCGGCTCGAAACGGTTCGGGTTCGAAACGGTACGGGTCGAAACGGTTCGTGCCGAAACATTTAATGATTTTTGGATTTTTTTAGAATTTTTTAGAATTTTTTTGATTTTTAGATTTTTTTGAATTTTTTAGAATTTTTATGATTTTTTAGAATTTTTTTGATTTTTAGATTTTTTTAGATTTTTTGGAATTTTTATGATTTTTTGGAATTTTTTGATTTTTAGATTTTTTTGAATTTTTTTGATTTTTTTGAATTTTTTAGAATTTTTTAGATTTTTTGGAATTTTTATGATATTTTGGATTTTTTTTATTTTTTGGAATTTTTATGATTTTTTAGAATTTTTTTGAATTTTGTAGAATTTTTATGATTTTTTAGAATTTTTTTTATTTTTTTTTTATTTTTAGATTTTTTGGAATTTTTTTGATTTTTTGAAAATTTTTTTGATTTTTTGGAATTTTTTTGATTTTTTGAAATTGGATCAAAATGGCAACTGAAAACATTTTTTAAGTTAATCCCCAAAATACCCCTGGTTACAGATGGAGTTTATGGATGGAGTTAGGAATTGTGATCAAAATGACAACAAAATGTAAAAGTCAGGGACCCAGATGCACAAAAAAAACTATTTGGACTAAACTGGCAAATTTGGGCAAAACTCAGGGACTAAAATGGCAATTTACTCAAAAAGAAATAAAGAAACATGCTTTTTCCAACATTAGTACCGAAAAAGAGTTGACTTTACACAGTATTTGATATTATTTATATGTTGCATTTTACGCATATCAAATACCCCCACACTTGAATCTTTGCTTGTCCTCAAGCAAAACTTTTTAATGTTTCTTACACACCCAAATAGAATTGGCAGAGAAGAAGTTTTCGGGTCTTGTTTGTTGAGTGTCGGGTATCCAAGTTCTTTATTCTTGTTTTTATATCATTTACAATCCCATTCGTCATGATCTATTTTGAACATTTTTTAAAGAAAAATAAATGTTTTTGGGCATAACATGCATTTATAAAATTTCATTTAGCTATATACAAATTCACACAGCTCATAAGTGATCACTCAACACTTGGCCGAAGATGTATAGGTGAAACGCTCGATACCAGTATGGAACTTACTCCTACCATATGTTTGACAAGTAATCAAACCTCCTCCTTTTTAACATAATCTTTGTAAATATCAAGAGGACTTTGAAATGGTAGGTTTTGGCTAAAGGTATGATAGTTTTATTGAAAAGTGGCTAAAACGTAAAATGTTGGTTTTCTTATGAAAATTTATTTGTTTGTGACTTAGTTATAAACTACATATTTATAAGCAATAATTTCTGCTAATTTTTTCAAAGTAGTTAGAGATTTTTTTTTTTTTTTGATATAAAACTAAGTCACCTCTTTTTATATGATTTTCAAAAGAACCGCATTTTACTAAAAACAAGGAGTGTGAAAATAAAAATTGGTTTTGGGGTGATGGGTGGTTTATGCAAAATGATATTTTGCGGGTTTCGAAACGAAATGTTTAGGCTCATAGGGGGTTTAGCTAAGGGAATATTTTTGTTGTTTTTTTTTTGTTTATAGTGGGGAGATAAAGAGAAAATAAAGGTGAAGATGAAAAAGAGGGTTTAAAATCCTGATGCCTCCATCATTTACTTACTTAGATTCGTCGGTAAGGACTAGAAATGTATTGTCTAGTAAAGTTCTAGATTCATAAGAACCATACGGCTATTCACACAAGAAACGAAGATGAGCATTTAGTAAATATATATGATTGAATGCTCGGTAAAGGCTCAAAACTCACATTTTTGTGGGAAAGGGCTATACGTGTGATATTATATATACAATCAAATTTTACAAAGAACTGTCATGCCATTTTTATAAATTTTTCTTGTATGGTTATTTTTATCATGGCGCTTTCAGTTGTATACTTTATAAACACTTGAAAATTTTAGAACTTGGTTTCTAACTTAAACTATAAACAAGACAAAATAAAGAAAGTTTTTGAAAAATTTGGGGTGTTTTAGCGGTTCCAAGTAGAGTTTTATGTATGACTTGATTTTAGAACAAACAAATTCAAGTTATTGAGTTTTCCCTTACACTTAATTACACATTCTCCTCAATGTATCCAAAATAGGTTAAAGTGATTAAATGTGTAAAATGTATGTTAAAAAATAAAATTTTTTTTTTGGAAAACAGACACTTGGCACGGCCCCGTGTAGATCACACCCGGCCCCGTGTCAAATGTGCCAATACTAAATTTATCCAGAAAGCAAACACGGGGGCGTGCTTACCTGACACGACCCCGTGCTGCACTTACAGAATTGAAGATTTTCAGTCGAGAGCCGTCTGCTTTCAGGCATGAGATGCTGTTTCGACGTCCTTTGGCCTTCTCACCATCCTTTTGAGTGTATTTTATTCCTACTAAAAGAAAAACTCAAAAATAAAAGCTTAAAAGTTATACTAAGAAACTACTTAACTAATGGGATAACCTCTCCGTCAAATCCTGATATCTTAAACCATCATCCAAGTTAATGGGATCATCTGATTTCCCACCAGTGGTGGTTGTATCTGCTTTTGAAACAGGAGGAGTCTCCAAGTTTTCATCAACAGATGCCCCTTTTTCTTGGTACTAGGGACTTCCCTCTACAGTGGATACTTTAGAAATCTCACCAGCGGTTAACTTGAACACACCAGTGGTTACCTTGGTAGCCTCAGCAGTGGTTGCCTTCAAGGGAGTCTTACTTATGAAACTACTGTCCAGATGTAGATCAGTGGATCCAACATCTATAGTAGCTGCTTCACTTGAACTACCAACTAGAATTACAGAGAATTCTAGTGGTGTAGCCTACTCTGCTGTTTGTGGGTTAGCCAATTGAATGGGTTCAGACACAGCCAATATAGAAGTTGTACTCTCAGTAATGTGTTGGTGAGAGGGGCTGCTTTGTGTCTGAATTTCAATGGCCTTAAACAGAGGTATAATGGTAGGTGGAATTTGAGATGAGGGTAGTGGTGTTGAAAGAGAATTTGCCCAGGGAGAAGGGCTGTTAAGCATACTCTCAAATGATTGTAATGCTTCATATTGTGGTGTCCCTGTACTTACAACATGGTCCTTTTGTGAGGAATCATGAGGAGTTGAAGTTTTGGGTGGAGATCTTTCCATCTCTTGTGAGGAAGTAGCAACAGTGGTTTCTAGGGATATTGGTGTTGTCACAGGGTTAACCTCTGGGATCTCATCTTCTAAAGGACCCTTATTTATTGGTGTGGTGGGCTTGGTGGTTTTCTTTTTGGTCTTTTTGGGTTTTGTTGGTGGGGGTTTCACAGCAGTGGTTGTGATGCTGTGATCACCATGAGCAGTGGGCTCAGCAACAGAGGTTTGAGGAGCAGATGTGGACTCGTCTAAAATTTGTTCAGACCTCTTTGCTTGTGTTTTAGAAACTTTTGACTCTTTTTCCATAAGGCGAGTAAATGTTTCAGAAGTTAGACAGTTTATTTTGAAGGAAGTTCCTTGTTCAAAAGCCTGTTGTGGGATTTTCTTTTGTAAATAAAAGCTTAGGAACCTTGGAAACAAAAGAAAAGCTGTGGTTTTCTTTTCTTTAACATTCTTCACATTATTGACCAAATCAGTAAATAATGCTTGGGTGTAATTGAAATATGTTTTTGACATAATAGCATACCCCAAATATTGAATTTTTAAAGGAATTTCATTGAAATCAGTTATTTTGTTTAAAACACAAGTGAGCAGGGTATGGAACAAAAATTTCATTGGTGGTGGAAAATTACCTTTTTGCATTGTTACTTTTGATAACTGTCCATCATACCCTCTTTCGATCAAATCGAGTTGATACTCACTTTTAGGAAAGGAAGTTTTACCTGCTAAATCATTCATCTGAAAAACCTCTGAAATGGTTTCTGTGGTTATTGGGACCAAAACACCTCCTACTTTTGATGTGATTCCCCATGCCTTTTTGTCTTGTTCCTGAATTTCAGCATTAGCCCAGAAATCACGTAGGGTGTCTTTATAGATAGGTGCATCACAGGTAAGCAAAGTTTTGTACTTTGAGGCGGACAGGGTATCGATGATGGAGTGAAATTCTGTATTTTTATCGGTCTTGTCAAATGTACAGAGGTAATTATGGGGGTGTTTGATGATAAGAGCCATGATCGAAAAAGAAATCGCGAATGGTTGTGACAGAAATGAAGAAGAAGATGGTAACCTCTTTGGAGAATTTTTGAATTTGATACGGCAGTAAAAGCTCTGTTTGGGGTTTTTATCAGGGTGTTGTAAAGGGGAAAAAGTGAATGCTGATGTGGCAGCGATTTCAAAGATCTGACGGTTAACATCTGCCCACGTGGCAAGCTCTGATGGGTAAAATGGATGACAGTTGTTTGGAAATCACTGATGGGCAACAACAATGGTTGGGAACAGTACATAAAATATCAGTGGTTGAGGCACTGATGTTTAGTCAACAGTGGTCAACAAGGAAATGAAGAAACAGAGGTTGTCTTTCAGTAGTGGGTGAATTTTCAACGATTAGAGATTTGAAACAAACAGAGGATATGGACATACTTTTAAGGATTTATGAAAAATTTTCATTTCAACTATTTTTAAGGATGGATTTTTGATTTTCTGAAAACATTTTAATGCTTTTTATTTATGGAAAACCAAGTTTAGCACGTTAATCCATGTTATGCATTCAAATTCTAGAGATCAAGCTTTCAAAGGTGGATGTGTCTAATGCTTTTGTTAGCACATCTTCCAGCTGATCTTTAGTTGGAACATGATGCAGAGAAATCAAACCTTTTTCATACCAATCCCTCACAAAGTGATGTCTGATGTCAATGTGTTTGGTGGTTGAGTGGGAAACTGGATTTTTGATGACATTTTCAGTTGCTTGACTATTCAACATGAGAGGAGTCTTTAGAGCAGTTATATCAAAATCCAGTAACTGATTTTGAAGCCACAACAGTTGGGCTATACAGCTTGCAGCAACAATAATTCTGTTTCAGCAGTGTATGTGGAAACAGCTGCTTGCTTTTTGCTTTGCCAAGACACTAAGAAATTGCATAGGAATTGACTCCCTCCTAATGTAGACTTCCTGGTGGTGTTGCATCCAGCAAAATCACTATCTAAAAAACCTGAAAGCTTAACATTTCCATTAGCAGGGTACCAGATACCAAGTGTGGGAGCACCTTTTATGTATCTGAATATCCTTTTTACAGTAATGAGGTTAGACTTCCTAGGTGATGACTGGGATCTGGCACAAACACATGTTGCAAACATGATGTCTGGCCTAGATGCAGTTAGGTACAATAAAGACCCAATCATGCTTCTATATAAGGTCTGATAAACAAGGTCATCTTTCTCATCAGACATGACAAGCTTTGTGGTTACCATGGGTGTACTACATGGTTTACAGTCATTCATCTTAAATTTATTTAAAAGATCTTTTACATATTTGCTTTGATGAATGAAAGTTCCATTTTGCAATTGCTTAACTTGGAGACCAAGAAAGCATTGTAGTTCACCCATTGCATGTGCTTCCAAAAATGATGTCATCCACATAAATTTGGACAATCATCAAATCTTTTTCTCTCCATTTTAAAATCAGTGTTTTATCAATCTTGCCTCTTGTAAATCCAATAGAGATGAGAAAAGTGGAAAGAGTTTCATACTAGGCTCTTGGTGCTTATTTCAAGCCATACAAAGCTTTGTTTAGCTTGTAGACATGATCTGGATAAAAAGGATCTTCAAAACCAGGAGGTTGGCAAACATATACCTCTTCCTGAATTTTGCCATAAAGGAATGCACATTTGATATCCATTTGAAACACATTGATGTTGTGGTTGACATCAAAGGCTAAGAACAATCTGATAGCTTCAAGTCTTGCTACAGGAGCAAATGTCTCATCATAATCAATGCCTTCTTCTTGTCTATAACCTTGAACCACAAGCCTAGCTTTGTTCTTGACAACAATGCCCCTTTAATCTGTTTTGTTCTTGAAGACCCACTTTGTGCCAATTAGACTAACTTCCTCTGGCAGTGGTACAAGTTCCCATACTTGTTGTCTCTTGAACTGTTGGAGCCCTTCTTGCATAGCTTCTACCTAACTATTGTCTTTCAGTGCCTCTTGGTACTTGACTGGTTGATGGAGTGATAGAAAGCCAGCAAAAAGACAAATGTTTTGGGATTGACTTCTTGTGAGAACCCCTTCATTGATGTTGCCAATCACTTGATCAGGTGGATGAGATTTAAGGAAGATTAGATCCCCCTTGTATGGAACAATGGTATTGAGAGGTGAAGGCTGCAGATGTGAATCATTTGAGCTAACATCTGTTGGAGACTTTGATGAACCAACAGCTGTTCGAAATGGAGGTGGAGGAATGGGAGGAATGGGTGTGGCACAATGTTGATTTTTATCCACTGTTGATGGATTTTTATCAACAGTGGTTAGAGATGATGTGGTGGTAGAGGTTAGAGGGCTACTTTGGTCAACAACTGTTGATGCAGCAGTGGTTGAGCTTTGACAGCTGTTTTGAACATCTGCTGCTCTGGTGGTGGATGTGATTTTGTATTGTATTGTATTGTATTGTATTGTATTGTATTGTATTGTATTGTATTGTATTGTATTGTATTGTATTGTATTGTATTGTATTGTATTGTATTGTATTGTATTGTATTGTATTGTATTGTATTGTATTGTATTGTATTGTATTGTATTGTATTGTATTGTATTGTATTGTATTGTATTGTATTGTATTGTATTGTGGGATCACAACATCATATCCATAGTCTTGTGATGGAGATTGTGAAGTACCTGCAGGGTTAGTCTTGATAGACACATCTTCAAATGTAAATTTATCAAGGTCAAACAGTTCAGCAGGGTTTGCTGGGATTTTCAGTGAAGAAAGTTCATTGAACTTTACATTCAAAGTCTCTTCCCCACACCTAGTCCTTGTGTTAAACACTTTGTAGGCCTTGGCAGTGGTTGAGTATCCTAGGTGGTAACCACAACCTACTTTAGCTGCAAATTTTGAAGTTGAACCTTTTAAGTTTAGAATAAAACATGGGCAACCAAAGATTTTAAAGTATGAGATCAGTGGTTTGATCTTGAACAGAGTTTCATAGGCAGTCTTTTGATGCCTGGGGTTGATCAAAACTCTGTTCTGCACATAACAAGCAGTGTTTACAGCCTCTGACCAAAAAGTGAAGGGTAAACCTGAGTCTGCAAGCATTGTTTTGGCAACTTCAATTAAAGTTTTGTTTTTCCTTTCAACCACTCCTTTTGTTGTGGTGTTCTTGGGATGCTGTACTGCCTTACAATCCCTTTTGATACACAGAAATCATCCAACTCCTTGTTTCTAAACTCTGTTCCATTGTCACTTCTAAAGATTTTTACTGGCAAGTCAAATTGCTTTTCAACCTATTTGACAAAGTCTTGCAAGATACCTACAGTCTCATCTTTAGAATGTAAAAAGTAAGTCCATGTAAACCTAGAAAAATCATCTACAATGACCAAACAGTATCTTTTCTTTTTCAAACTCATGATTTTTACTGGGCCAAACAAAGCCGTGTGGAGCATTTGCAAACACTTGGTTGTTTTGAACTCTTCAATGGACTTGTATGAGCTTTTATGTTGTTTACCTTTTAGACAGGAAACACAATGCTCAGGACAAGTAAAAAGTTTTTGTGGGAGACCTCTTACAAGGCCTTGTTTTGAGAGTGTAGTGATAGTATTGAGATTTGTGTGCCCAAGTCTTCTGTGCCATAATTCTGTCTCTTTGTAAGAGGCAGCTGAGAACAGACAAGCATCAGTCATTGGGTTATCTTTTGACATATCAACTACATACACATTGCCACTTCTTTGAGCAACAAGCTGTGTTTTACCCCCGGATATGTCATCTTCAATCTTTTTCACCATTTCTGGCCCAACAATCTTGCAGTTATCCTTAGTGAAGAATGACCCATAGCCTTTGTCACTCATTTGTGAGACACTAAGGAGGTTAAACTTCAGATTATCGATAAGATTGACATTCTCAAACTTGAGATTCCCATTCTGAACTGTCCATGACCCCAACACCTTTCCTTTAGAATTGTTACCAAAGGATATATCACCCCCTCCATGTTTTTTGAAATTTTTAGTAGGGCTCTACATCTAGTCATGTGCCTAGAGCCTCTACTATCTATATAACATAAACTATCTAAGCATGCAGAAGCTCCTTGCACATCAAGTAAACAATTAGTTCAGGAGGGTCTCCAAAGTAAACAAGGCTTTGGATGGGGTCACAGATAGATCAGCCTCAAGTCCAGGAACATGGACAGTGGTTAGGTCAGGGTTTTGAACAGGTTTTTGAACATTTTTCTCTAACCACTGTTGTGGACCATTTCCTGTCAGATGTTGAAAACCAAAAGGATGCCTATTCACTTTGGGTTTAGAAGGCTTTTTGTAAGCTTCATAAATATATGGGACCCTTTTGTATGGTGGTTGACATTTTCCTCTTGGGAATTGGTTTGATGGTGGTGCAGCTGTCACTTGTACCTCTCTGGGAGCAGAGGTTTTGTTCAACTATTTTGTAACAACTGTTTCAACAGGCACAAAAGGTTGTTTATTCTTGATGGATGATTTTTGAGGACTCTCCAGTGTTTTTGAAGTGTACTCTTTTCTTTTAACCTCAGAAGTTTTGAGGTACACACACTGTTGAGTGAGATGATTGTTTTTTCCACAGATGGTGCACTTAGGTGCAGGCTCAATAACACTTGTTTTGTTTATATCAAAAGCTTTCAGATGAAAACAGTCTTTTGTAGAATGGTTTCTCTTTTCACAAAAGTCACAAAACAAATTTTTAACTTTTTCTCTTCTCTTCCTCTTTTCAACTTCCTTTTCAACGGAGTTTTTAACCTCTATTGGGATGTCTTTAAGAGAAATGACCTTAGCCTTAGGTGCTTTGACACCCTCAACTGTGGAAAAATCCATTGGCTTGAAATTTTCAAGGATGTCACATTCATCTGACCAGGTGGGTTTGAATTGATATTTTTCTATCTCTTCAAAGGTTAATGAACCCTCTGGTTTTTTCCAAAATAATTTTGTTTCCATTTTTATCTGTGACTTTAATCTCTTGACCAGCCAGATTTGTTGGTATTACTTCAATTAAGCCAGAATCAATTTCAGCAGTGTTTTCAGTTTGGTCATTTTTCCTAAAGCCTATGCCAAACTTTACATTGCTCTTGATATGCTTTTCTAACATCAGCTCATAACCTTTACAAGACTCCACCCATTTCTCACAAGTGATTTGGGTGGATTCAAGCTCCTTTTTACAAGCTTGGTATTTTTCTACCATAGCTTGGAGTTGGTCTTTGGTTATGTTGTGTTCATGTTTCAGACTGCAGATTTCATTTTTCTTTTCATACAACTTGTTTTTCAACTCTTTGAGAGTTTTTTCAAATTGTAATTCATCTTTTAAAATTTTATCCCTAAGGCTTTCATTCACCTCTTTTATATTTGCAAATGCAATAATGCATTTATCTGAGCACAAATTTTTCAAGACCTGAGGTGATACCTTAGATGCAGCCATCATGGCACAGTCACATTCATCCTCACACACTCTACCATCCCATGGGTCAGTAAGATGTTCCAACAGTGGTTTATATTCTTTCTTCTCTAACAACTGTTAACCAATAACAGCAGTAACCACTGCTTCAGCAACTTCATCCACTGTTTTAGCACTGGGTTCCACTTTATCAGATTCCTGCCCTTCTGGTATTGACTCTAATGCCATAAAACAAAATTCATCACTAGAAAAATCAGAATTGGCAAATAGAGCAAAATTATCATCATTCAAATCTTCAGGTATACTACTCCAATCAACAAAGCCCTGAGTAAAGAAACTCTGTTGATTGGCCTCTGCTGGAGCAGATGTTTATGCAGTATGTTGTGGTACAGGTTGTTGCACTTGGACCTGAGAGACATGGGCTTGGACATACTGAATTTGTGGAACAGAGGTTTGAACATATTGCACTGGAACAGTGTTTACAGGATGTGCAAAATGGGCAATGTTTTGCATATGAGGAGCAGGGGTATATTGGGAATAGTGCACAGTGTTTTGAGTGTTTTGAGGTCTTGGGATAGGATGAGTTATGATTGGACCACTATTTTGACTCCTACATTCCCTAGCAAAGTGACCAAGCCTGTTACACTTATAGCACTTAATTTTGGACTTATCCAACCCCATTTTTAAATTCCCATGTAGTCCTGGAAACTTTCTACATGTTCTCTTATAAAACTTGCTAGTTCTTACACTTAGCAAGGCCAATTGGTGCAAAATGTCCATCTCTTCTAGGTCAATGGGATCAAAATGTTGGAGGTCATTGAGTTTAAAGGATAAGTTTTCAGAGTTTTGGTTTTCCCCATTTGCTGTGAAAGCATAATTAGGTGAGTAAGGCTCAGAGCTGCTGAAGGCTCCACCTGCACTTATGTCAATGTAATGATCATAACTCTGGTCCTTACTACCACTAGAAGACTCTTCTTGATCCAAAAGTGTTGTGATACCAAAGGTGCAATCATCAACAACTTTTCCAAATTCCTGCAACTTCTTTTTCTGGTTTAGCTCTCTCTCATAGGTGAGAAGCCTACCATGAAGTTGGGTCAGACTTAATGTCACACCCCAACCGATGACGAAAACATCAGGGCGCGGCACTGAGCGAAACAGATTGTCAAGAGAAATTCCATAACAACTAAATTACCGGATAGTTAATATTATGTCCCATACCATAACCCATCAAGTAACCAATTATTATAGACATATATATCTTAAAACAAACATGTTCCGACAACTCAGATTTAAATAAATAAATTGTCTTTGTTTGTTTCTAAACTCTCATTCATACTAGATTCCATAAAGCAGGTAAAGCACAACATCCTAAGCAATCAAACACCTGTCACATACGTTAAAATAGAGGTGAATACACATAGTGTAAAGGTGAGCATACAAGTTTAATAATAATAGTAGAGTTCGAAAGCGTTTATGCATAACCAGCATGTAACGTATATAATGTGAAGCTAGTATGTTATCGACAATGAAATATGAACAGACTAGACTGCGAGTTGTAGAATACGCAACACATATCACCACTGTGACACGTGAAGAGGTAACCTTAACAACCCCTGTCCATGACAGGTGCTGAGTCCGATCGGATGGCTATTCGGTCGGGTTGACATTCGTTTGGTAAGGATGTGTTTGTGTATGATGGCTTTGAAGTTTTTGTTGAAGCATTTTGAAAACAGAGAAGTGTCTCTACCCTTTAGGTCGATCGATCGAACTGTCGCTCGATCGGATGGTGATCCGATTGGCGAGGGTTCTCAGTTTAGAACAAGTTCACAGCAGGACGGTCACTCGATCGGATGGCAATCCATTAGAACTGATGTTCTTTGGAAATTATGAAAATGATTAAGTATTGGGGCTCAAGTGCAATCCGATCGGATTGCAGTTAGATCGGATGGCAATCCGTCCCAACGAACCTGATCGTCTTGAACTTGATTATTTGCTAAGTTTAAAAAGTTTTGCAGTTTTCTCGAGACGGTATGACAACGTGTCAAACAACGGAAACTCCATCAGACCCAGACTATCCGATCGAACGGGAATCACCCCAATCCGATCGGTTAACTGTTCGTGACGGGTGGTTTCATGTTCAACCAGAAATCAGATGTCTCGTTGATAGGATTCGGATCTCAAACCGGCACATCATTAGAGAAGAGTACAAGGAATGAATGAGCTCTGATTCTATCGATTTTGAGTGCATTGAGTGTAAAAGAGTTGAAAGAAAATTAGAAACCATCTTTCAATCCTTTTAACTTTGAAAATGTTTAGATCTATGTGAAATCGTTGTGAAATCATGTGGAAATACTCCAGATCTGAGTTATTCTTGGTGGAATGAAGCCAAATCTTGAAGTTCATAAGAACTCCATGATGACGTCATCCTAAAACAACTCAAATCCGTTGATTTCACGGTTAAAAGTTAAGATTCAAGGGTGAAAATGATGAAGGAGTGCGTGTAGATTATAGAAGTACAAGATTTGAGTTGAAAACTTACGAGAATCGCGAGAAATCGAGAGAAAGAGGGCCTTGAACAAGCTGGTCAAGTGAGAGAGGTGTCACATCACTTGTGATGTGACAGGAGGGGTATTTATAGGTTGCCAAAAATAGAAAGGAGGAGTAAGGGTCGGATGGTGCACCGATCGGACGGCAATCCGATCGGACGGCCATTCGATCGATTGGCCATTCGATCCAAGTGTCCGACGAGTTAAGTTTTGGCGTTTCATTTTGCGTGTTGAGCGTTGCGTTGCGATGCGATTCGAGTGAGCGATGCGATAGTATTAACCATTAGTTACACAAATAACCTAACTACTATATCTAACATACAATCACTATAAGTAACTTGCGTTTATCGTTTGCGATTAGATTACGATTTCGATAGAATTGCGATTGCGATTAAACACCTCAACATAAATATAACATGCAAAAATAACACATAATAGCACACACACGTAAAACAATATCCAGAACACATAATTCGAGTTGCGAATGTGACAGCGTTGCGATTAGCGATAAGTCGATTAACGATTAACATCGATTAAACCTCGATTATTACTAGATACTCCACATAATACACCTAAAGCAATTAGATAATAGAATTCGATTACAAGTCGAGAAGCATAATCTACTAGTCAAGCAAGGAGTGACAGATCGCAATTAGCAATCTTTTCTTCCTTTGACTTTGACTTTGACTTGTACTTTGACTTTCCAAAAAAAGCGGGTTGTTACAGCCTCCCCTCCTTTAGGAAATTTCGTCCCGAAATTTAAGAAGTAGGCGTAACAAACAGTTGCGGGTACTTCGCCTTCATGTCACTTTCGAGTTCCCAGGTGAACTCCGCACCTCGTTTGCCTTCCCAGCGAATCTTCACAATGGGAATGCATGAGCGTCTGAGCACCTTGGTTTCTCGTCCCATGATCTCGAAAGGTTTTTCCACGAAGTGTAATGTTTCGTCCACTTGTAACTCTTCGAGGGACATGTAATTCCTGGTCGGATAAGCACTTTCTGAGGTTTGAAACGTGGAAAGTCAGGTGGACATTACTAAGTTCCTCCTGTAGTTCGAGTCTGTAGGCCACTTTTCCAATCCTTTCCAGAATTCTAAAGGGTCCAACATATCAAGGCTCGAGCTTTCCTTTCTTGCCGAATCTGATCACCCCCTTCCAAGGTGCAACCTTTAGGAGTACGTGATCGCCAACGTCAGCTTTCCTTTCTTGCCGAATCTGATCACCCCCTTCCAAGGTGCAACCTTTAGGAGTACGTGATCGCCAACGTCAAATTCAAGGGGCTTGCGGCGTCTATCGGCGTAACTTTTCTGACGGCTCCGAGCTATCAATAGATTGCCTCGAATTTGAAGGATTTTGTCAGTCGTTTCTTGCAATAGCTCAGGACCGGTAATTTGCGAGTCTCCGATCTCGTGCCATAGAATGGGCGATCGACATTTTCTTCCGTATAATGCATCAAATGGTGCCATTTGGATGCTAGAATGATAACTGTTATTGTACGAGAATTCGACTAAAGGTAGGTGCGCGTCCCAATTACCACCGAAATCTATGACACACGAGCAAAGCATGTCTTCAAGGGTGCGAATCGTTCTTTTAGTTTGACCGTCGGTTTGGGGATGGAAAGCGGTACTTAGATTAAGAGTAGTACTGAGAGCAGATTGAAACGTTTCCCAAAGATGCGAGGTAAACCGACTATCGCGGTCAGAGATGATGTCACGAGGCGTCCCGTGTCGACAAATGATCTCATCGGTGTAGATTCGGGCTAATTTTTCTACCTTAAAGTCTTCTCGTATCGGCATGAAATGAGCTGATTTAGTCAAACGGTCAACGACAACCAAGATGCTGTCGTGACCTGACGTCGTGCGTGGGAGTTTCGTTATAAAGTCCATAGCTATACTCTCCCATTTCCACATCGGGATCTCTGGTTGTACGAGTAAGCCAGAGGGGCGTTGATGCTTAGCCTTGACTTTGGAACAAGTCAGGCATTTTGAAACATAGAGAGCGATATCCTTTTTCATGCCTGGCCACCAGTACTAGTAGCGCATGTCCGGGTACATTTTGTCGGCACCGGGATGAATAGAATACCGAGATTTGTGGGCTTCGTCCATCAGTAGTTGTCGTAATTTGGTACGCTTGGGAATCCAAATTCGATCTAAGTAGTGAAAGATACCATTTAATTTATTCTTGAGTTGGGCGCCATCGTTTAGAATCCTTTCTTTCTTCAAAGTATGTTAGGTAAAACAAGCAAGCTGAGCGTCGCGGATGAGAGCTTCGAGATTAAACTGGGCATGAGAATTACGAACGCTATGCAAATAGCTTCGTCGACTGAGAGCATCGGCAACGATGTTTTCTTTGCCTGGATGGTAGCGAAACTCACAGTCGTAATCGTTGAGGAGTTCTACCCACCGGCGTTGGCGCATGTTTAGTTCTTTCTGGTCAAAGATGTGTTGTAGGCTCTTATGATCGGTGAAGATCGTACACTTGGTACCATAAAGGTAGTGTCGCCAAATCTTTAACGCAAAAACAACTGCGCCAAGCTCGAAGTCATGTGTGGTATAGTTCTTCTCGTGGATCTTGAGATGTCGAGAATCGTACGCGATAATCTTGTCCCGTTGCATGAGAACGCAACCAAGACCGAGGTTAGAGGCATCGCAATAGACTACAAAATCGTCGTTTCCGTCGGGCAGTGAGAGCATGGGAGCATTGCAAAGCATAGCCTTGAGAGTTTGAAAGGCCTCCACTTGTCTAGTTCCCCAAACAAAAGGTTTGTCCTTATGCGTAAGAGAGGTAAGCGGTACAGCGATTTTAGAGAAACCTTTGATAAATCGGCGATAATAGCCCGCTAGTCCGAGAAAAGAACGGATATCAGATGGGTTCTTGGGTGTAACCAAACTCTTAACAGCTTCGATCTTCGCGGGGTCGACCTGAATACCTTGGCTATTGACAATGTGACCCAGGAATTGGACCTCCTCCAGCCAAAATTCACACTTGGAGAACTTGGCATAGAGACGGTTTCCCTGGAGTAGTTCAATAACCAAACAAAGGTGCTGCGAGTGTTCGGCTTTTGACTTGGAATAGATCAGGATATCATCAATGAACACGATGACGAAGCAGTCAAGAAAGGGTTTGCACACTCGATTCATTAGGTCCATGAAAACTGCGGGAGCGTTAGTCAAACCAAAAGGCATGCAATAAACTCATAATGACCATAGCTGGGTTCGAAAAGCGGTTTTAGGTATATCCTCATCTTGGATGCGTAATTGGTGATAGCCTGAGCGTAGATCGATCTTCGACAAACACGTAGAACCTTGTAACTGATCAAACAAATCATCGATTCGAGGCAAGGGATTGCGATTCTTGATTGTCAGCTTATTCAACTCCCTATAGTCGATGCACATCCTGAACAATCCATCCTTCTTTTTGACGAAAAGGACAGGCGCGCCCCATGGAGAGGTGCTAGGGCGAATGAAGCCTTTATCAAGTAGTTCCTGGAGCTGACTCGAGAGTTCGCGCATTTCAGAAAGAGCGAGACGATAAGGCTCTTTAGCAACAGGATTTGCTCCAGGAATGAGGTCG
This sequence comes from Helianthus tuberosus, assembly GCA_030545235.1. Lineage (NCBI taxonomy): Eukaryota > Viridiplantae > Streptophyta > Magnoliopsida > Asterales > Asteraceae > Helianthus > Helianthus tuberosus. The sequence continues at coordinate 60,246,140 of CM060450.1, read as the reverse complement.
ATTCGGAAATCGATATCACGAGTGGGAGGTAAACCAGGTAAATCATCAGGAAATACGTTAGGGAATTCACAAACAATGGGAACATCTTTCACTCCTTTGTTTCCTTTCTTTTCCTTCTCCGCTACTACAATGTTAGCCAAGAAAGCTCTGTATTCCTTGCGGAGATACTTACTTGCTTGGATACATGACATGAGCTTGAGACCTTTCGAAGGAGTTTCACCATACACACAAAGTTGATCACCATTAGCGAGCGAGAAACGAATCATCTTTTCGAAGCAAACAACTTCAGCACGATTTTCGCGAATATAATCCATGCCTACTATGATGTCAAAACTACCGAGCTGCACCAGAATAAGGTCGATAGGGAAGACGTGGTTGTTGAGTTCAAGCATACAATCACGTAAAACAGAATTTACAGCGATGGTTCTTCCGGTGGTAACTTCAACATCAAACGGTAAGGGGAGATGGGTGCGCTTACGATTAAGGAGCTTTTCAAATTCAAACGATACAAAATAGTTATCGGCTCCAGTATCAAACAAAAACGAAGCATATATACCATTCACAAGGAACGTACCATTAACCACATTGTTGTCTGCTTGAGCCTGGTGGGCGTTGATGTTGAAAGCACATCCGCGGGCTGCTGGCTGTTGCTGCTGCTGAGGCTGCTGCTGTTGTGGCTCTTGCTTCACCACTCGATTAGGGCACATGTTTGCAAAGTGGTTGGGATCACCACACGCAAAGCAAGCTCTAGCATGGATCGCGGGCGCAGGAGCCGCTTGTTGGCCTTGAGGAGCAGGAAGTAGAGCTTGTTGAGCAGGAGCTTAACCTTGAGTTGGAGCTGGAGCTTGACGTGGACCTGTACGACAATTTGCGGTAAAGTGGTCGTACATATTGCAATGAACGCAGAACCAGAATGCGATACCCACCGGGTGATGATAAGTACAAGTAGGGCAAAGTGGGTGTGGCCCAGTGTATGCAAGCTTGGCGGGCGGTGCATTGACCACAGGTGCCGCTACTTGGCGGTGTTGAGATTGCAGTTGGGCAGGTACTGTTTGAAGCGGGGCAGCAGTAATTGCACAGTTCTTGTTGCTGGAACTGCTGTTGTTCTTCCTCTTGCGACGTGAGAGCTTTGAAGATTGTGGTGCGGCGGTGGTTTCAGCGGTTGAAGCAGCGGTAACTTGGTGTAGGTTCTTGGAGGCCTTATCGAAATAACCAGCCCAGACTTGCTTATCATTGATCTCAGTGGCGAGCAGGTAGGTTTCCTCGATCGTTTTCGTCTTTGCAGCCTGAACAAAGTCTGCAACGCAATCCGGAAGAGCACGGATATAATTCATGATTGTAATCTCAGGGGTAGTGACTTAACCAGGGCAGATAATACTTAACTGCTTGAAGCGAGCAGTTAAACCAGCGTTATCTCCGCCATCCTGCTTAATGTGCCAGAATTCATCCTCTAGATTTTGGAGTTCATGGGGAGGGCAGAACTCTTGCATCATCATGTTCTTCAACTCGTCCCACGACAATCTGAAAGCTGCATCGTTTCCCCTTTTGTTCCTCTCGGCCGTCCACCAATCAAGAGCGCGGGATTGGAAGAAGCCGGTAGCATTGACAGTGCGTAGGTTTTCTGGACAGCCACTCTGGCACAGGATGACTTCGATAGAATCAAACCATTGAAACATGGCCATGGGACCATCCTCATCGGTAAATTCCTTTGGTCCGCAGGCTTTGAACTGCTTGAAGCTAAAAGTTGTTATCGGAGCATCGGTCCTGGACTCCTCTGAAGATTTGCTAGCATTCTCATTCAGTTCACTGACGATTTGTGGGATGACTTTCGCCATTTGCTTAGAGACGAGAGCGGCGATTCGTTTGTCATCATGGTTTCGGCGAGCCACACGTGAGTGGAATGATCCAAACGACGACATTGTCTGCAACAGACATCGCCATAGGACTCAAACACAATTTCGATTAATCCTAGTATAGACTAGCGATTCACCATAAAGCTCAGGAACACATCAATTCTCAAAATCACTTAGGCACACAGACACAGAATCACATAAGTACATAAACACATAAGCACATAAGCTAACCTAAACACATATTTTGCACGTATTCACCTATCCTTCACAGCAACGTATAGCGATTGCGAATAGCGAGTACACAACGAGTAGCATAGCGAGTAGTATAGCATGCGGTTTGCTAACATTTTGAGATAGATGAGCAGTGCGAGTCGTGTGTGTTGATCAAAGCGAAAAAAGCGAGTAATTCACCAAAAATCAAAACACATAAAACACATAAAATCACATAAAATTCACATAAAATTGTTAAGTCACAGAGTTAACGGCGGAAAATCCAGAATCAAACACATAAAATCAAAGAGAGATTGTCTTGGGTGTGTGTAGACATCGACTACCCAAAGTGATTCGACTATTCACAAGGACCTTAAGTGCACGCCTTGGCCTTCGGGACTGTGCTCTCGCTTCAATTTGAGCGATCGGCACGCATCCTTCCAGTTACAGTGTGACTTCAAGTCGTTGGAGTCCGTCGAGACTTTGGTGAGAGTTTTGTAAAACCAAAAGTATAAAGCGGAACGAGTCATCAAGGTTCGGGTTTCACTCCTGACTTAACGACTACATCCCTGTTTGTATGATAAAATCATGAGATAGATAAGGAGATTTGTGTCAAAGTATGGATTTCACTCCTAATTCAACACAAATTTTCTTGTTTATAGTAAAAATAGTGAGTCGAACGAGTGATCTGGTCGAGAGTTTGCGATTCTCACACCTAATCTTAACTAGATCATCAGTTTGTGTGTGTATCCAGCCTTAGGAAAGACTGATCTTGCGCGGAACTATAGTATGAGATGTTCACGCAAGAGTGTAGTGTACAGCGAGTTCGAGCGAGAAACAGCGGTAAGCTCGTGCAAAACCCACACTGGTTATGCACAAGTCGGTCTGTTGGTACTTAGACTATAGACTAGGTCATTTCTAAGACATCGACCCGGACTAGGTCGAGTCTTGCCTAATTCCCTATAGTTATGGATCTGATACCAATTTGTCACACCCCAACCGATGATGAAAACATCGGGGCGCGACACTAAGCGAAACAGATTGTCAAGAGAAATTCCATAACAACTAAATTACCGGATAGTTAATATTATGTCCCATACCATAACCCATCAAGTAACCAATTATTACAGACATAGTTATCTCAAAACAAACATGTTCCGACAACTCAGATTTAAATAAATAAATTGTCTTTGTTTGTTTCTAGACTCTCATTCCTACTAGATTCCATAAAGTAGGTAAAGCACAACATCCTAAGCAATCAAACACCTGTCACATACGTTAAAATAGAGGTGAATACACATAGTGTAAAGGTGAGCATACAAGTTTAATAATAATAGTAGAGTTCGAAAGCGTTTACGCATAACCAGCTTGTAACATATATAATCTAAAGCTAGTAGGTTATCGACAATGAAATATGCACAGACTAGACTGCGAGTTGTAGAATGCGCAACACATATCACCACTGTGACACGTGAAGAGGTAACCTTAACAACCCCTGTCCATGACAGGTGCTGAGTCCAAACAAATAGTACTATCGTTGCTAAGGCGTCAGGCAACAATCACTGTGTTAACATAACATACAAGTATTCATCGAGTAACAAGTAACATGCAATAACGGTCAGCGTATAAATAGTGATTGCGTTGTGTGTCGATGTGATTTAGAATAAGTAACGTATATAACACCCAAAGTGCGTAAAGCAAAAAGGGATCGAGTATACTCACAACGATGGAAATGGATTGAAGGGAGTGCTAGGGTGATTAGCTTGAACAGTTAACGATAGCATAAGCATAGAGCGGTGCGTAAATCGGTGAAAAGTGAGCCAAGTGTTGAACGGTAATCCGATCGGATGGCAATCTGATCGGATGGTCATTCGATCGGATGTCAATCTGTTCGGATGGTCATCCGATCGGATGGCCATTCGGTCGGATTGACATTCGTTTGGTAAGGATTTGTTTGTGTATGATGGCTTTGAAGTTTTCGTTGAAGCATTTTGAAAACAGAGAAGTGTCTCTACCCTTCAGGTTCATCGATCGAACTGTCGCTCGATCGGATGGTGATCCGATTGGAGATGCTTCTCAGTTGAGAACAAGTTCACAGCAGGACGGTCACTCGATCGGATAGTGATCCGATCGGATGGCAATCCGTTAGAACTGATGTTCTTTGGAAATTATGAAAATGATTAAGTATTGGGGCTCAAGTGCAATCCGATCAGATTGTAGTTAGATCGGATGGCAATCCGACCCAACGAACCTGATCGTCTTGAACTTGATTATTTGCTAAGTTTGAAAAGTTTTGCGGTTTGCTCGAGACGGTATGACAACGTGTCAAACAACGGAAACTCCATCAGACCCAGACTATCCGATCGAACGGGAATCACCCCAATCCGATCGGTTAACGGTTCATGACAGGTGGTTTCATGTTCAACCAGAAATCAGATGTCTCGTTGATAGGATTCGGATCTCAAACCGGCACATCACTAGAGAAGAGTAGAAGGCATGAATGAGCTCCGATTCTATCGGTTTTGAGTGCATTGAGTGTAAAAGAGTTGAAAGAAAGTTAGAAACCATCTTTTAATCCTTTTAACTTTGAAAATGTTTAGATCTATGCGAAATCGTTGTGAAATCATGTGGAAATCCTTTTGATCTGAGTTGTTCTTGTGGAATGAAGTCGAATCTTGAAGTTCATAAAAATTCCATGATGACGTCATCCTAAACCACCTCAAATCAAATATTTCACGGTTAAAAGTTAAGATTCAAGGGTGAAAATGATGAAGGAGTGCGTGTAAATCAAAGAAGTACAAGATTTGAGTTGAAAACTTACAAGAATCGTGAAAAATCGATAGAAAGAGGGCCTTGAACGAGCTGGTCGAGTGAGAGAGCTGTCACATCACTTGTGTGATGTGACAGGAGGGGTATTTATAGGTTGCCAAAAATAGAAAAGAGGAGTAAGGGTCGGATGGTGCACCGATCGGATGGCAATCCGATCGGATGGCCATTCGATCGATTGGCCATTCGATCCAAGTGTCCAACGAGTTGAGTTTTGGCGTTTCGTTTTGCATGTTGAGCGTTGGGATGCGATTTGAGTGAGCGATGCGACAGTATTAACCATTAGTTACACAAATAACCTAACTACTATATCTAACATACAATCACCACAAGTAACTTGTGTTTAGCGTTTGCGATTAGATTGCGATTGCGATTAAACACCTCAACATAAACACAACATGCACAAGTAACACATAATAGCACACACACGTAAAACAATATCCAGGACACATAATTCGAGTTGTGAATGCGATAGCGATGCGATTAGCGATAAGTCGATTAACGATAAACATCGATTAAACCTCGATTATTACTAGATACTCCACATAATACAACTAAAGCAATTAAATAATAGAATTTGATTACAAGTCGAGAAGCACAATCTACTAGTCAATCAAGGAGTGACAGATCGCAATTAGCAATCTTTTCTTCCTTTGACTTTGACTTTGACTTGTACTTTGACTTTCCAAAAAAAGCGGGTTGTTACACTTAACTCTTTGAATCCCACAGAATTTCTGGTCACAAAAGCTATAGTGTCCCACTTATATGGTAATGATCTAAGAAACCTACTATTTAAAGTTGACTTTGCAAATTCAACATTAACCAGTTTAAGTTCACTAATGAGACAGCTAAATCTTTCAAATTGTTGAGTTAGTGACTCTCCTTTAACATGACAGAACGTTTCGTATTGTTGGTTTAAAACCTCCCTATTGTTTTCTATAACCTCTTCTGTTCCACCAAATTGCTCTTTCAGTGCATCCCAAAGCTCTTTGGCACTATTATAATGTAATAGTCCAACATATATGTCATTTGGAAGAGCTGAAGCCATAATACTAAAAGCCATTGCATCTAATTCAATTTTTTAAAAATCCTGATCTGAGTAATTTTCTAGGCTTTTAGGCACTTGGGCCTTGGGATCTTCTGTGCTTGGCACCATTGGAACATGAGGTCCAAAGATGACAGACTTCCAGCAGCCGGTGTTTTGCTGAGCTAACACATGGCCCATCCTACGTTGCCAGATATTGTATTCAGATCTGACAAGCATAGGTGGCTTGAATAGTGTTCCGGTGTTGTGAGGTCCCTATGAGTGTGAAGTCATCTTGGTTGTTTTACAGAAGTTTTCGAATAATCAACTTTAGACATGATTACACTTGTACTCTGTTTTTCAACTGATACGAACAACTTTAGTATCAATGAATTTGAGCTGAACTGTTATGTCAAATTGATTGTTAGATCGAATTTGACTGTCCTAAGCTCTGATACCAATTGTTAGGATCTGAGTTTGACTTGATTGTATTGTTTTAATTAAGTTGATAAATGGAAGAAGATATATCAGAGAACAATTGCAGCTGGAAATGAAAGTAAAACTTTATAACACAATCAAGGAAAAATAGTTTTCATCATACATGCTTTCATTAGTCGAAAGATTGAACAAATTACAAAAGATTCAACTTATGCATGCATGAACACTAAAATCCCCCTCAGCCTGAGCTCACTAGTTGTTCGTACAAGATGAGTGTGTGCAAGAGCTGAATAGAACAGTACATGCACTGTCTATTTATAGTACAAATCCTAACCACTGAGCATCTAGGCTGACATCACCTAGACAGTGACATCTAACTATCATAAAAAACTCTAAACACTGATGTAATACAAACACTGTTACATTGAAATACTGATAAGCTAAACACTGGTGCTTCTATCTGTTGTTGATGCTTAAGCACTGATGATGTTGAGTACTTTCCTCTAAGGTTGATCAGGCCTTTGATTCAGCGGTCCTTTGACAAACAGCAATACTTTGATATCAGCAATTGATAGGTCTTCATCAGTCTTTTCATCATCAGGGCTTTGGTATAACAGTTTTTGTTCATAACAATCTTTAGAATCATCAGATGTTAGAAGACACTGCCATTGGAGGGAATCAAGTTCAGACACTTCTTATTGTGGATCAACTGTTGAGAACCAGTTTTGGCTTTCTGTATCATCTGTTCTTCAAGGAATGATTACATGGGCCAACAGTGTTTAACTCTTTTAAAAACTTAGCATGTGAAGAAACCAAACAATGATTTTCAAAAGAAGGTTGTAAAACGTGAATTTCTGAAAAAGTTTGTTCTAGTTTAGGATCGTTCATTTTAGACTTACCTTCTTCTTGGTTTGGTTCATGCGTGAGTTTTTCATTTTGTTCTTCTATTTTTACTTCTTCGATTATTACCTCTTCGATGATTACCTCTTTACTACAAATAGTCTCTTCTTTTTCACGAGATCTCTTAATTAAGAGTTCTAGATTTTTGAGACTTTGTATGACTCTTTCGGCTTTGGGAGTGATTGTTGGTGGTGTGTCGTAGGTTTCAAACGGATTGGTATCCCAACTAAAGTTTGAATTTGGGAGCTCAAACCTTGGTTCTTCATAAGTGGTATATGAAGAACTTGGTGTGGTGTATGAGGTTGGTGGTTTGAAAAGGTAACAATGTTGTACCGAATGAGATTCTCTGCAAATGGTACAATAAGGTTCCTCATAATCATCCTCAATATAGTAGGTGCAGTCTTCTGAGTAATAATCCATTGTATTGGAAGATACCTAGAAGAATAACGAGCCTCGGGATTAGAAAACAGAAGTTAAAAATTTAACAGAATGTTAACCACGGCCCCGTGCTGAACTGGCACGGCCCCGTGGGCAGTTCTGTATCTGGGCGTTTAAAAAGTTTTTAAGAAAATTTTGCAGCACGGGGGCGTGTCCCAGTAACACGGCCCCGTGTTAAACCTACGGTAAACAGAAAAATTTAAAAAACGAGCGCGTGGTTTTGAAAAAAAAATGTTAGAATTTGATTAGGCCGCTAATTTTAAGCTTTTTTAAAATCCTTGTGTCCCCGAAAACGGCGCCAAAAACTTGACGTGTGCGGGTGTGTATATATTTTTAGTATATTTTTAGCTCTTTTTACTCGCCAATTCAAGTTTTAAATTTATAAAACAAGATATTCTACTATCACTCGACACACACGTTAGGGCAAGTGCACCCATCGCAGATGTAGTAGAGTGATTGCAAGATACCGAGGTCGTCCAAGGACACAAGAGCTTTTAATACCAGCTTATTGTCAACGTCTAATCGAACCAAACTTTGAAGAAAAGATTTTTAAACTATAAAAAAGATAAAAATAGAAAATAAAATAAAGGAAAAACAGATAGACAAAAGAAGGAATCACTTGGTTCCGACTCCTCTTTCATGTATCCTTTGATGATTTCTGCACTTTGGGCATTTTAAGAGATTATCTTAGTTATAATAGTAGGCCTCTCTTGTGAAGGCGACGTTACCCTCAACCTAGTGGTCTGAGTCAGCAAGGATACAGTCCCACTAGATCCGATTATTGAAAGATAATTAAGTAAGTTATTAATGAGAAAAATGGTGGGCCCCCTTCCAGGCAGCGATCACCCTCAACCCTTTGGTCTGAGTCAGCAGGGATACAGTCCTCGCAGGGTTGGTTTAAAGTTTTAATAGTTGATTATAGATAAGGGATTCAAGCATTTGGCACTTCTCCCGTATGGGGGTGGAGCCCGCCCTACTCATGAAGTGTTACTAAGCTTGAACCAGATTCTCGCAGGATCTATACACTGATCGAGACATAAAATTTACCCAACCACCCTTCTAACTCCCTTCCAGGAAATTAACGTGCTTTATATAGATCGTAAAGACACAAATATTTGAATCAACAACATATGAAGAATGATTAGATAAATTTGCCTTCAATATAAAAAGCTAGTTATTAAAGTTATTAATACATACCCAATTAAAAAGTTGCCAAAGATTGGAAATCATAAAAGAAATACATAAAAGATTTGTCTTCACCAAGTGATGTAAGAGTTTAGCCAAGCATGGCATTTGTTTGACAAAGACTCTTACTATCGATCTTGGATACCGAGACTACTACAAACACTCTAAATGATGGAAGATGGATGATGGTGTTGTAGTGGTGGTGGAGTGGTGGCAAGTGAGAGAGAAGTGGTTTGCCAAGGGATGAGTTGAAATGAAACCAAGCACCCCTATTTATAGCTGAAAACAGACTGTCAACACGGCCCTGTGCCAACCTGACACGGCCCCGTGTTGGTCATTCTCTCTCTTCTTCATTAACTTTAGTGTCAGGTCTTATACTAACATGACCATGTGTGTCAACGGCACGGCCATGTGCCCATTGTACTTGCTGTACTATCCAAGATTCTACAAATCTAGGAGTTAACCACAACCCCATGTTGAGTTGATATGGCCCCGTGTTAGGTTGTCTATTTTTGTTGTCTTTTTCTGCAGGTAATCTGGAGTTGGGCACAGCCCCGTGCTGAACTGGCACGATCCCGTGTTGAGCTGGCACATCCCCATGTCAGCCTTCTGACTTGTTGTTTTTGGTCTTGGGGCAAAGCTCGGAGGGTCGGTATGAAGTTTCAAATTCTCTTCTTTTGTATTTATGTTGGTTTTTGCCGTTATTTTTCTTCTTTTGTGCATTTAATCTCTTTTGACCCTGTAAATTAAAAAGAAACGAAGAAACATGTTTTTACCAACATTAGTATCGAAAAAGAGTTGATTTTACATCGTATTTGATATAATTTATATGTTGCATTTTACGCATATCAGTGAGGTAGTTCTAAATTCAGATTTACTGTTGAAATCGAAGTCTCGAGGGTGTATTGATAGGCCATTTGCATTTGTTGGTTAGGTTGTCTATGAAGTAATTAGGTTTTACCAACTAAGCGAGGTTAATGAAGCAACATCTATAAGGTTTTATACGTATGTGAGAGAAATTTTTGTTAGGTTCCCTATTGGGAACAAAATGTCTTTAGTATAACGTGAGTGTGTTTTAGTGATTAGGTCGAGTAGGAAGTTCGTGGGCAAGAGATTCATTAGACCGGTTAGGTTGATAGGTAGCATTTCATAAAATTTTGAAAATCGGGTAATAAAGCGTTTAAGGTGTGATTTTGAATTTCATGCATGTGATTTACTTAAAATAGGTTGTAGGGTAAGAAATACGTTTGATAAAATAATGAGATTTGAGATTTTCGCATAAGTAGAAATTTTGACAAAATGGTAAAAGATTTAAGTATAAGACTTGATCGTGTGGTTGGCATGACAATGTTTCTTTGAAAAAAAGGAGAGTTGGTAACGATCACTAAGGTAAGGAAATCACCCGTAGCCCGTTGGTTAGGTCGTTTTAAGAAGGGAAATAACTAATCGTCAAGGTAAGGGAATCACTCCTATCTTGATGATATGCCTCCATTTTGGGATTACGAGTAGTGTAAATCTTGTTGGTGACGATTTGAAATCATGCATATAAATAATGTATATGTATGTAAAAAGGATTAGTATGATGTGTGTGTAACCATTGCGAAAATAAATTGAATTTTGAAAGGAAAAGTTTGAATCGTGTTAAACATAAAATTGATACTAGTAAAATGGAGGTTTGGTTAAAACTTGGATTGTTCCGAAACGGAACTTTAACTAAACCAAAGTGGTCGAAAGTTCTTTTGAGTTTGGGAAGCATGCTTTGGCCTAATATGTAGGATAATCTCGCCGAAATTTCGGTTAACGGTATTCACCCTTCCTGTTACTACATGTCCCAAATCAATCGAAAATTAAAGACTTGGTGGGATTTTGAAAATCGAGGAGTGGGACTAGTTGACAAGATGCGGGTTTCACTCCTAACTTGACAACATCGTACCCTAAGTGTGGTTAGTACTCGTTGGGTCAAGAAAGTCAATTCCGACACATTGATGAGTGTCCAGTAGATTTGAAATGGAAATTCTCAATCAAGGTGAGGATTTCACTCCTAACTTGATGGCGAATTTCACGCAAAACGAATAAGCGGATTGAGAGTCGTTCACCAAATTGTGTGTTTCACGCCTTTTTTGGTGAAGTCTTCTCGTTTGTATAATACGAATGTTTTCATTTTTAACATAATCGTGTAAAGTTTCCTTAAGAAAGGCATATGTTTTGAAATAGGAAAACAAATACGAAAACGTAAAAGACATTTCAAGAATTAGCAAATAAACCAAGTATGGTGCTTAGCTATAGACTAGGTCAAAAGAATGACAATTTTTCCTAATTCCCTATAGTTATGGCTCTGATACCAATTTGTCACACCCCAACCGATGGCGGAAACATTGGAGTGAGGGGAGTGAGATTGCTCGAGACTTCATAACACTAATTGTGACAAGTATTTAATAAATAATTTCATTTCATTGCTCATATCAAGTATATTGTTTGAAAATAGAAGTACAACAAGTTTGAAACGAACAAATTACAACAGTTATTAAATGACTAAACTAGTAAACTTGAATTAAAGTTTGGTGTGTTTCTAGGTATCCTACTAGATTTTGTGCATCATCATCATCATCATCATCATCAAAAATCCTGCAATACGTTTTAAAGTATAGTTCAATACAAAATTATTGGCAAGTATACAAGTTTTGAGTACTAGCATGTATGTATAATAATTTGAACAATCCACATGACAAAAATAGTTAACGAGATTAATGTAAACATGGAATGCAATTTAACAACTCAACTCTCTGATTACCGCAAGTTTAAAAGACTTAAAATGACCTTAATAATACGGGCGATGCGTTACTCCTATAGCGCTATTCATGTTAAGGGGAGGCTCGTACGAAGTTAATGACAAGTAAATCGCACAAAAGAATCATCCAAGTATACAAAGCAAGTATCACGTATTTAAGCATGTAGGATTGGATTCCCGATGAAATTCCGAATCCCGTAAGAGTTCCTGAAGAGGTTCGTATGGCGCCTCGAAAATGGCTCCAACCTCTCCCTGATCAAACTCAAAAGAAGTGGTATATGAATACCAAAGGGGAGTACTCGGGTCAGATCAGGAGTTGGGATTTTGATGAGAAACATAGCTTGGTTATGATCAAACACATGAACGGTGTACAATACTTCAGGCCAAGGGTTAAGTACCTGCAGACCTTACCTGCTCGCGATCTTCATCATCTAGCACAGTTGGATCTGAACAACCATACCAACGTAGGTAGCATCAGAGGTCTAATCCCTCATCTAGAAGCTAAAAACCGCAACAGTAAATGGAAAAAAAATTCAAACCTACAGTTGGACGAGCTGTCAAGTCTAAAGATAAGTTTACTGGAAAACAAGTTTTGAAGATGGTTTACAAGCAAGCTAGATGCCTGTGTAAGATTCCCATGCGTAAGTTTGATCTTGATAAGATTCAGGGGATTGGTTATTGGTATGTGGATGGGAAGACAGGTGAAACGGTCATCACGCGAAAGAAAGAAAGTGACTGGCGAGATTATTCGGATTGTGGATCCGGTCTGGCTCGTTAATCTCAAGATGGAAGATCTGAAGAAGCTAAGACGTCTTCCTTTGCATTACCTTGAAGAAGATCGACCGTTAGCTGATCAATACATCAAGGTTGTGCAGTTCTATGTGAAAAACCAAGTTTGTGTAGGCAACGAGTACTCGAAGCTTAAATGAAGAGAAGATTACAAGTTCAACATTGAAGATCCCTCACTGATCAAGCGGGAGTCTGTAAATGCACTTGTGTGATAAGTGCTGGATTTCCATTTATTTGGGTTTTAGAGTGTAACTTGTAATAAACTTAAAGTCTAGTCCGAATTTATATGATTGTCCGAGTTTATGACAAGTTTGGAACAAGGGGTATGTAGTTCCCCTTGTGTCCGACTTTATGTTACTTATGTCCGAGATTATTGTTTCTTGTATGTGTCCGGACATAGGGTATGCCCTAAGTCTAAGTTTATGTTAAGGTGTTAGTAGTTCGGATTTGAGACTCTTGTGTCTCAGTCCGAGTTTGTTTTGTATTTGGGCTTTGGGCCTATTTTGTATCTGGACATGTGTGTCCAGATGTGTCTTGTATATAACCCTTAAGTGGATAATAACAAGATAGTGAATTCTTTTGTGGAAAGTTTGTCTGCTAAGAAACCCTAATCATTTGTTTGTGTTTGTTGGTGGCGACTGTGTGTCACGTCATTCATCATCATCTCAGAATACTTTGTGTATTCTTAGATCATTCTTATTCTTCTCGTTCTTGATCAAATCTATACAATGGTGATCACCTGGTGGATTCCGCACACCTTGTAATTGTGTTTTTCGAGTGAGATCGTAATCTAGATAGGTCTAGGTGACCTTACATTGTTTATTCGATAATTTTTATAATTTGGAAGTTAATCACCTAGGTAAATAACAGATAACCGGAATCCCCAGTATAAACTTGGAATAACACAAACTAAGTTATATAAAGATGATAAAACCAAGATGGCCTTAAAACAGTTTTGTTGTGGGACATCGGTTACTAGTGGAGAGAGTAGGGATGGTCGAATAAAAAACCTATAAAGCTGGGAACTTCAAACCAGGCTATCAATATGTTGTGACAAAATTGACGGAAAGATTGTAACTTTAACAGGTGCATCTTCCAGTTTTAATAAAAAATAACTAAGAAGATTTAAGTATCTTCCATACGAATAAAATTAATTAAATTAAATAAGAAGACTTCTCCAAAAGTTCGTCTATGAATCATTAAATTAAAGGTTGAAATATCCTAACGGATATTCTTCAAATATTGGGGGTGCAAACATTGAAGATTATAGCTTACAGTGTTAGTCGTTACCTTATTATGCCTTTTAAGTCTTTACAAAAAAAAAAAAAAAAAAAAAAAAAAAAACCCTCCATTATACACCATATAATGATTTGAAACATTGTTGGGTTGTCAAGACGAAGCAGGAGTAAACCAATGATGGTAACTTAGAAGAATTATATTTCTTTCAAATAATTGAAATGGTATTTATGAAACAACAAATGTTTAAAACAGGATTGGTATTTATGCGCTATTATGGGTTGCGACATAATCTTGTATAGAACTTAGGATTGGCTGACATTGTAAACGAAATTGTATTTATGAAACAACAAATGTTTAAAACAGGTAATGAACTGTTTGGTATCTTTGTGCTGCCAATTTTTTTAATAACAAGCTAATTCTCTTGTCTTTTGTTAAACTATAGAATTGACTAATTACGTCACAAGATATAAGCTAAATCTAACCCAACACAAATTCACCAATAGACATATTACTGTAGTTTTTGTAATTTCCTATTTATATAATTAAAATTTATTTTTAATTATTATTGTAGTTTTGTAACTTGTTACTTACATCATTTATAATTTAATTTTAATTATCGTAGTTTTATAATTTGTTTTCAAAAATATTTAGTATTATTTTTCGAAAGGACAATATTGATGGATTAACAAGGAAATGACTACCGTTAAATTTTCAGTGAAACTGTCGACAATTCATCCGTAAAAATTATGTCAGTAGTTAGCTGGAAAAAAAACTTCTAAGTGCAACACTAGAAGTGTCATCGCTATCATATCGGTTGCTCACTAATATCCGTTGGAAATCACACTATCCACGCCCTGATTTCCTACGAAGTATCACAACTAGATTACCGTCGTTACCACCTTTATTGACGGATTTTCTATGAATATCCGTTAATAAAAGTCATTCGTTGTTTATTAATATGTATATACGCGTAGAGATGTATACATGTCGAATAAAATAAATTAGGCCAACCTATAAACGAAAATTAATTTGAGTACCCAATAATCTATTATATATAATAAACATGATAAATAAGGGCTGATGTGTCATGATATGGGGGCTTGCAAAATGATGTGGCATCACCTTAGGCAATCTAGAAATTGGTTTTGACTCCAAAAATTCGGGTATTTTTTTTCATTACATGGGTAGACACGGGATCCATATTATGACCCGCTATTTAAATGTTCTAAAAACCTAATTCTCTATCTTTTTCACCTCTCCGCTTCTTTGTGACCTAAATCCTTCGGTCGCTTCCATTCTTCTGATCGATCTCTGTGATCTCTGCAGATGGTCCATGATCCTACTGATCTTGATCCTCGGTGCCAATTTCAGGTATATTATTGTTTTAGTTGATATAGTTAGGGTTTCATCAACTGCTTCTTTTTGATCGGATCTGCTCTTCATGATTCAAAAACCCTAAGTTTTAAATCGAATCAGTTTATGTATTTTTTTTGGACAAATTTTGATATGGGTTTTTGGTCTTTGTTCATCTCCATCATCTAAACAAGGTTGATCTGGTGATTCACGAACACAATTATGAACCATCAATTTTAGATTCAGGATTTTGATTTTATGGTTGTTTGGATTTGTTTACTCGATGTAATATGTACGATTAAATTTGTTCGTTGTAATTTATATCTGTTAGTTGATATATGTAATACGTGCTATTAAATTTGTTCGTTGTAATTGATATGTGTTAGTTGATATATGTCTAAAAATTCATTCAAATCTTGTACCTCCAGATTATTGTTCACAGTTGTTTGGTTTTCTTATTTTCTGGCAGAACCATCACCTCACACTTGTGAACTCTGATCTACAACATGGCTCCAGATGCTTCCGATGCTCTTGCAAGTTCCATCACTAACCACTCAAACTATACATATTAATCACATCTTCTCTATTCACCAAACCGATCTTCCAATTTTTGATTTCAGTGAGAGAAAAACTTCCAACAGTTGTTGAACGCTGCAGTTACCGGAGACCTCGATTTCTTAAAGAGTAAGTTTCTTTTTCACAATCAATTGTTGTATGAAATTGAAATAATAATTCTCATTATATGTTATATGTATGGTTATGGTGAACAGAGAAAGAGAGAGATGGCGGAAGAGGAGGTGGCGTTGAAGGAGATGTATAGCGAGGAAGAAGTGAGGAAGATGTATGGGTTTAAGATTAGCAGCGATGGGTATGCGGAGGTCACATGTGGATGCCCTAGCTACTGCTATGATGATGTCGTTGGTGCGCTTAGAGTAACCATCGATCAACTATCTATTTCTTTACTTTTAATTATTGATTTTTGTTTGATTATATCTAAAGTTCAGACAAAAAGAATTCACGATTAAGTGTGATTTGAGTTTATTTGGTATGACAAATCTGTCCTCTATGTTTTATATACAAAAAATTTATTAATCTACTACATGTTTTGAATATGAGGGGGGTTATAATTAGGGTTCTCGAACCCAAATTAGGGATTTTGATTTAATCAACTAAAAGTAATTTAATTGCAAAGAAAGATTTATTGACATCGTAAAAGTCCTTTGAATGAGAAAATCATCATTTTTAAGGATCATTTTTAAGGAATGTATCAGGTGCAGGTTGACAAAATTTTTACTATTTTGATGTTTTAATATCATTACATAACACTTGAGGTGAATTGTGTTTTTTAGGCGATTGGAGCTGAATATGGAGAAGGGTTTGAGACTTTTAGGCCAGATGGGCCCTTAAAAGTTGATGTTGAAAGTATTGTACTTTGTATTACTGTCTCTTGGTGGATATATTCAGAGGGTGTGTGAGTTAGGCGTTCCTTGGTTTTTAAAATGCGCGTGTCAGGAGTGCATAATAAGCGCAACAAATGATGTCTTGATGAGACGCATCGCTGTAGTTGATGGGCATGCCACATGATGTGTAGCATACGTGATTCTCACGCTTCACATCAAAGCGCATCGGAGCGCCACAAGCTTTTTAAACCAATGTGGTTGCTACACTTTTAAGTTTTCATTCAAACCTGTTTCTTGTGAGTTGAAAATTTGATCCTTAAGCATATCATTTGGTGATTTAATTTAAATATTTCGATTTCTATCTATTTGTTTCGGAAAAACATGATTAAATTATGACATTTTCTTTGTAATTCTGTGTTACTTTTATTCATAGAAGCTAAATATGTAAGATTGGGGTTGGTTTTCTTGCGGGATCTTTTAAATGATAGATTACAAGAGGGTTTTCTAAAAAGAATTTGATACGCGATGAAACCTGATGAAGCTTTGTGGTTGGTTTTCTTGCGGGATTTTTTAAATGATAGATTACAAGAGGGTTTTCTAAAAAGAATTCGATACGCGATGAAACCTGATGAAGCTTATGGACTTATTTTTTCATGGGACAATGTGATGGTAAGTTCTTGAACATTTGTAGGTCATAATGCAAGCCAATTAAATGGTTTACTTATCGATAAGCTAAACGTACTATTCTATTATATTCATGAGTTAACTGGTCAAAAATGTTATTTTGTTCTTGTTTCTCAGCTTTCAAAACCCTTGGAAGGCCTGAAAGAATGGTTGGATGCAGTATCGACCGCCCAAATTCCTTGTGGTGTTTCAAGTCTCGATAGGAGAGTTATGGTTGAAATATTGGAACAAATGGGACTCATGAAGTATTTCCAGGTATAAATAATGGTTTACTTGCTAATTCACACTTTTTGGGTGCGTTTGGACTTTGGTTATGCGTAGTCAAACTATTCATCTTATTTTTGAGACTTCAAGGTTCACTAATATTTGCATGAAGTGATTATGATTGTAATTATCTGATTATTTAGGGTTAAATAATCAGCTTTATATCAGCTGCAGTGAAACTCATGATTTAAGATAACCCAAATTTTGTCCTCTACATGACAAAACTGCCCTCATGTCCTCTACTCAATGTTGTCATGTAATGATTTGGCGAACCGTTGTCAAATCTCAATGACCAAAACGCACATGTTCATTCACTTGTAGGCAATAGTAACAGAGGAAGATGGAATGGATTCTATGGCTCATAGACTACTTTCTGCAGCAATCAAGGTAAGTTCTCTTGATCACATCCATCTATAACGATATTTAAACGCGAATAATCATCATGTTTTCATGTAATTTGTAACCTTTTCATATTAATTAAAAAATCTAACCAAAATTGACATTTATTATAGTAAAAAGGATTTAAACACCCTAAAAGTATCTTGGGTTGTTAACAAATATTGTAATTTCTTTTACAGTTGGATAGAAAACCTTCCAAATGTGTGGTTTTTTAAGAGGACCCTCGAGGTATAACCGCCGCTCATAACTGCACAATGATGGCGGTGGCGCTTATCGATGCACATCCAGCGTGGCACAATATTAGAGCTTCTCAATATGAGTTTTGGCTCCAAAAATTCGGGTCCGCTTTTTGTTTAGTGAAGCCCCGTTTTTTACCCGAATATAAATACCTTCTAACGGTATACCAGTTTAACAATTGTCATTGCAGGTTTATGAATTGTATCTGTATATGCAAGAGAAAAAAAGGCCTTAAACATGACCGTTGACGTCTTTTGTAGATCTGTAAAGCAACATTCTAATCTAGCACAATTGATGACCATGTATGATGGCAACATTCTAATGCAGCACAACTGATTACAGATCTGCATCTTTTGTAGATCTGTAAAGCAACATTTTAGTATTTGCTGACCTTCATAAGTGTTGTTTTAAGCAGGTTAGTAGAGACACACATATTTTCTTTTGTCGTGGGTAGAGCATTTGTTACAGATATTGAGAAGTTAGGATTGAGAAGCAAAGCAAGATCGTTGGAGATCAAAAGTTTGATAGGCTATTTTTCAGAGGTCACAGAGGTTTGCCTTCAAATTTCTTTCTTTATTGGATTAGTTATGAAATTTATTCAATCTGTAGTAATATTTGTGCGAACGTTTATGTAGGATGGAATTCAGCCTGGTTCAAATCTTTTGCAGGCAGTGGAATACCTTGTATTCAGGGTCAATTCTGTTATCTGTTTTGACACTATAAGTTTTATACTGTAAAAAATCATAAGACTCTTATTAAAGCGATATCGAATAAGGGACTTATACATGTTGTTGGCAGCCTATAGATAAACAATCTCCCCTTGATTCTGGGATCTTATGTTGTCTCATTCATATTCTCAATGCCCTTTTGGGTCCCGATAGACAAAATACAAGGCATGAGGTTATTTCGATTGATGACGAGGCAGAAGTCATGGATAACACAGGTCTAGACAGACGGCTTGAGGTATACTACGTTGCAACACATATATATTTGCCTATATCGATATGACACTATAAGTTATCACATGGTTTCGTTCTTGAAGGTAAAAGGTAGTGCTGTGCATATTATGAAGGCTTTGGCAAGTCATCATGCAGCTGCTCAAAGTTTAATTGAAGACAAATCACTACAATTACTTTTTGAGATGGTTGCTAATGGATCTTTGATATCAAGTTCAAGATATAAAGAAGGTCGTGTACCCTCGCACAACATTCAGCTCCACCGGCATGCAATGCCGGTTTCCTTTGAACTTAATGAATTAATGCATCGACATCGAACCGGTTCCGTACCAGACCGGTACCAAAAAAACTAAATGTCGGTACCTAATTGTTACTGAAAATCAAGTCGGTTCAGGAAATATTTGGTATCGGTACCGGTTCTGAACTTTTGAAAGATATTTAGTATTTTCTTTACATAGATTCTTTATACTGTTTGTTGTTTTCATTTAATCTAATACCAGTGATGAAATAAGTTTTCGTGTGTGCTTATTTACCCTTCTTCATTCTTTGCGGCGATGGTTAACAAGGGTAAATATGTCTTTTAGTCCTTTAATCGAAAACCAAATTCACAATTTGGTTTGGTTCATTTTTTTATACCCCTACTTTGTAATCATTCAGACATTTGTTTGATTGAGCATGTTGTTTGATAAAAAAAAACATGTAATCATTAAATCTCCATTTGTCACAGTTCGTATTATTACTGGCTTCAATGGTGATTTTGTCTTATTTGGTCATTATGAGGCACCAATTAACATCAGACATACTTAAATCCTTTGTGTTTCTTTCTTATTTATGTAGGTAATTTTATTTTATTTTTCTATGTTTTTGTTCATGATTTTTTTTTTTTTTTTTGCGGTTTTCTTATTGCAGTGTGGACTTTCGCCTGGCAGGTTCTATATTTATGACCATATTGTGAGTTCTTTATTAATAAATCACATTGGTTCATATTATTTTTCATAAGAAACGATGTAAATTATACACAATTGATGTTATGATGTGATATACAAGCGAAAGGAGACCACATACGTTTAGAGGTGTACAAAAAACGGGTTTTAGAACCGTAACCGAAAAAAAAATCAAAACCGGTTTTTTTTAACTGTTTTTTTTTTTAAACCGGTTTTAGAACCGAACCGAACCGGCGGTTGGTGACCGGTTACTATTCTTGATCTGAAAAACCGGTTAATAACCGAAACTGGTTTTAAAAAACCGGTTAAAAACCGTGTTTTTTTGACAAAAACCGGTTAAAAACCGATCCCAACCGGTTACTGTTTTTGACTTAAAAAACCGGTTAGTAACCGAAACCGGTTATTAAAAAAAACGGTTTTTGTTTTGGATGAAAAAAACCGGTTCGGTTATAAACCGGACCGATTTTTCAAAGAAAAAACCGATTTGTACACCTCTACATAAGTTGAGGACTTATTTATCGCTCATATTGCTGGAATACACAGTCTTCGTAATGCTATCAGTTGTTTGACAATGGCCTTTTTACTCAAGTTCTGCCAATGTGCCTAATATGAGAAGTTACCAATGGGTTTCACCCCTAAGTTTAACATGTAGATTAATCAACTGATTATTAAATATTTTTTTTGCAGTGAAACCGACGCAGTGGTAATTGTTCCCCCAAAGCAAAATGCGTCAAAATCGGAGGTGGATGATGGCTATATTGCGGTTGGTAATGATCCGCATGGTCGGCGCCGCGACTTCCGTTGTTGAGGACTTCCTAGGGGCGTGTACATGTACTTTCATCTTGGTTTAATGATTCGGTTGGGGCCAGATGTAACCGGTTTAGTTTCTCCAAGTATGTAAAATTTGAAATGTTGATGATACATGCAGATGTGAGTGGTAACCGGTAACTCTTGAACCTTATGAAATATTGTATCAGAGATGAACAAGATAGATGTTCTGTTAGAATTGTTGTAATGCAAATATTTGATGACATGCCTTATTAGTTATTGATGTTAAGATTTATTGAATGTTGATGTTGTCCATCGGTGGTTGTGTTATGTGTGAATCATATGTTGAAGGTTATTGCTTGGATGGTAACAAGCGTTACAATCACTACTACAAAAACAGGCATCATCTACGGAGTTTTGCTACGGAAAAAAGTGGTGGCAGATTTTGCTACGACTTAGCTACGGATTAGCTACGAATACATTTTGCTACGAATTAGCTACCGGTTAGCTACGAACTTCCGTCGCAAATGAATTTCGTAGCAAAACTCGTAGCAAATCCGTAGCAAAAGTGACAAAATTAATATAAATCAAATAACGTAGCAAAACCGGTAGCAAAATCCGTAGCAAATCCGTGGGCAATTTTGCTACGGAAAAATGGTGGCAAATTTTGCTACGAGTTTGCTACGGATTAGCTACGAGCATATTTTGCTACGAATTAGCTACGAATTAGCTACGAAATTCCGTCGCAAATGCATTTCGTAGCAAAACTCATAGCAAATCCGTAGCAAAATTGATGAAATTAATATAAATCAAATAACGTAGCAAAACCGGTAGCAAAATCCGTAGCAAAATCATGAAAATTTTGCTTCGGAAAAAAATGGTGGCAAATTTTGCTACGAGTTTGCTACGGATTAGGTACGAGCATATTTTGCTACGACGAATTAGCTACGAAATTCCGTCGCAAATGAATTTCGTAGCAAAACTCATAGCAAATCCGTAGCAAAATTGATGAAATTAATATAAATCATGTAACGTAGCAAAACCGGTAGCAAAATCCGTAGCAAAACCATGAAAATTTTGCTACGGAAAAAATGGTGGCAAATTTTGCTACGGAAAAAAATGGTGGCAAATTTTTTTAGGGTCCTTTCTGTCATTTTTAAAACTTATTTTATATAAGAAATAAATATATAAATTTGATTTTAAAAGTCCAGGGTCCTTTTGGTCATTCTCTGAAACTAATACTTTAGGGACTAAAACTGAGTTTCTTAAACTTATATTAACTATAATTTCTAACCGGGTTAACCTATGTACAAGAAATTCTTCTTTAAAAACTTAACTCAGTTAAGGCATTTAACTGACTATTACAGGGACTACTTAAGTACATATAGAACCACAGGGGCCAAAGGTTGTAAGCAAGAGTATTAATTGGACTTGTGCGTTCTTGGTTCACTTGTGTAAACGACCTCAAGTTTAACAATTATTTCCCCAGGTTTAACTTATTATGGTGTAGTCATCGAAAAACCGACTTGGGTCGGAACCTACCTTCTTCCGCCGCAAGTAGTTCCATTATGACCCAGTGGCGAATTCAGGAGTTTTCGCTACGGGGGGCAAAAAGTGGGTTGGTCAAAATGGGTCGGGTCAAACTATAGTGTTAGGGGTTGGTTGTTTAGCTCCATTAATGATTCAGCCCCCTTACTGGTTTAGCACTTAGCCATTCAGATGTTGCCAAACAACCCCTTAGCGGGAGTTTGGTTCGCAAGAATTCAATGGAATTTAAACGAATTGGAATATGAATTCCATGTCTTAAGATGTTTGGTTCACAGAATTTGATGGAATTGGAATCTAAATTCCAACTTCATGTGTTTGGTTGACAATGGAATTGGAATTGGAATTGAGCATGAAATCTAGGGCTGTAATAAACGGGTTCTTAAAAATAATTTTTTTATTATTTAATATATAATAATACATTTATTCAACCCATGTAATAAACGAGATTTTTAAAGATATGTTGTTTTGTTATTTGGCATATGAAATTATATTTATTTAATCCGTGTAATAAACAAGGTTTATAAAGATATATTGATTTATTATTTCGTATAAAAATTACATTTATTTAACACGTGTAACACACCATGTTCTAATGTAGTATTATTTATAAAAACGTAATTTTATATAAAAATAAATGAAGAGCATCTTGTCATTACATATTTCTAGTAAGCATTTCTCACGTGGACATCACCATTTTTTTTTTTTGACTGGCTAAATCTTTCACAATCCTTGTTAGTGGGAGTCGAACCCCTGACCTTAAGTTAGAAACCTTGTTAATACTGTTAGCACCATATTTCTAATTAGCCAATGAGAAGGTTCTATTTTCACCACACAGATTATCATCCTATGGTTCTCCATAGTCCAATCCAACGGCTTAAACTCACTCACCAAAAGCACAATCCTATGGTTTACATCACCCCCAATCCTTCATCTTCATGATACCCTCACTCACAGCTGACGCCTGCAACCCCTGCAACATCACCCCCAATCCTTCATCTTCATGATACCCTCACACCTCAGAGAAATTGGGGAAGTGGAGAGCCGCCGCATACGGTGGCGTGGCGACGGATGAAGAAAGAGAGAGAGAACGAGAACAGAGAGAGAAAGAGACCGGTGACGGGAGTTCGGTGGTGGTTCCGGCTAGCGACTGAGGTGGTGGCCGGTTGGATTCGGCTCTCGGTGCGAGGAGAACATTGACAGCAGTCGAAGCAGGAGGTGGTGGCGGTCGTCCTGAGCGGCTCCGGCGAGGTGACGACAGAAGGGTTCGGAATGAAAAGAGGTAAGTTGTTTATTTTGTGTATTGTACGGTTTATTTTGTTTATTTTGTTCTTGATGAAGATAAAGCATAGGTGTTCCTCTAGATTCTGATGAAGATAAAGCACAGGTGTTCCTCTATTCAGATTGTGTCTGTGTCTGGTGTACTGTGGCGACAGTTGTGGTTGCGTTTGAGTTTTTGACAGCACCTTACTGCTAGACCCCCTTCCCCTTTTCTGGTAATTAATGAATGTATTTGTTTTGTTCGCTGGTAAAAAAAATGTTAAATGAAAAAAATTTGTAAAATGAAGGTTCATAACACAGAACAAAAGCAATTAAAAATTGATGTTAAAAAACAACTTTATTCGTTATTTATTAGAAATGATATCTGCACCCTAGGTAAAGTACTTCTTTTGTGGTTAAGGCGAGGTCACCTTGGTTGTTTTACATTTCCAAATGGACTATTCATATCCATAAAATTCAAATTAGGAAAACAAAAGGTACTAGGATAACAGTTTTATTTAATTTGTGTTAAAAAAAAATATTTTGTTTTACATGTGTAGTAACATAAGGAACTAGAATATGTGATAAAAGAATTATTAATCTAGAAACGATGATGAATAATAAACTTTGTTGATTGGTTGGGTGTGTGTCAAGTCACAATTTGACCACAAGTATATTTTTTTCTAGCTTTTAGTGTGTAGGCTTTCTTTTTATTATGAGTGGTGGTTCTCTTTTTACCGATTTTAACTTTTTTTTTTTCCATTTTCTTTTTTCCTTTGTGTTTGCTAACTAGTTTGATATTAGTTTTCGTTGATGATATTTGTAACGACTTCTACTATTTACATATTTTTAGATGTGGAACAACATGAGAAAGGCTACGGACAATGCTATACATATGTTGCTGAAGGAGTTGATGCTGATTCTTTTAAAGAGTTAGGTATTCCAGTTGTTTAGCTTTATATATAGATTTTGGAATTGTATATAGTTTGTAATTTAATGTAGCTTGTTATACATTTAGCAAATAATTGTAATTTGCCGGTTTATTTCTGAATTTAATGTGATTGGGTTGATTTGAAAAGGTTCGAATTGGTGTAAATATACTTGCTTGATTTGTTCGGGTTTGGAATGGGCTTGATTTGTCATTCTTACAGCATTGGTCATAAGTCGCGGTTCATCCAACACCGACTAAAGCCTTTCCTAAAATTGTAAAATGACTTTAAGTCGCGGTTCATCCAACACTGACTAAAAACTATTTTAACCGCGTCTAATGCTCACTTCTGTACTAGCGTCTAATTGGTAGCAATAGCTGCGACAGCAATTCCGGTTGTAAATAGCGGTCGCAAATTTGCACCGGTCGCAAATTCCGTCGCAAATTCAGTTAGCGACTAGGTCAATTTCGATCGCATTTCCGGTCGTAAACCGGTCGCAAAACGCGTTTTGCGACGGATTTGCGACCGAAAACGCAGTCGCAATTGGTCAGTTTTCTAGTAGTGAATTGCAACAAATCCGTGGCAAAAATAGTAGCAAAGTCGTAGCAAATTGTCATCGACAAAGCGTAGCTAGCATCCATAGCGAAAAAATCTCCGTAGCTAATAATCCATAGCAAAAAAATGGCAGCAAAGTTCCGTAACTAAAAAACCGTAGCTAAAATCCATAGCAAAAAGACTCCGTAGCTAATAATCTGTAGCAAAAAAATGGTAGCAAAGTTTCGTAGCAAAAAAACCATAGCAAAAAACCATAGCAAACTTTTTCGTAGCTAATCTGTAGCTAAAATAGCGACGTCACTTTTTGTAGCTAAACCCGTCGCAAATATAATTTTCCGTAGCAAAGTTCGTAGCAAATAAATTCGCGACGAGACTTGTAGCTACGGACCAAATCCGTGGCAAATCCGTAGCAAAATGGGTGTTAGCTACGGATTTGCTACGGATTTGACCGTAGCAAATACCAGTTTTTGTAGTAGTGAATTAGGCGACCTGGACATTCCAGCATCAGTGAATGTCCTCACAAATTTTAAAAAAATAACCCGTTATACTTAAAAAAAATATACATGATTAATAACTAATAAAATAAAACAACCCGTGGGTACCACGGGAGATAACCTAGTGGTAATATATTCTTGGAGATTTAACTATTGGAATATCGTGATTTTTTTTTTAAAGAAAATTCTTAGTATTTGGTTCTACATTTGGGACGATGGAGATGAGTTTTGAAATTTTGGAGATTCTGAGCTTGCGATTTCTTGGTGTAGAAATGACTAGGTTATGTTAGGTGATACTTCTCATACATCTTATTGATTTATTTCCTATGTTTGATAATTATTCGGCTTTTACATTTCTCTTTGAAGGGTTTTTTATATTAAAATTTTAATGTTTTGTTTATATATTGACTAGGTTATTACCCGGGATAGGGAAACTTTATTAATTATTATTTGTTATTAATACGACCTCATTACATCAACCATCTCATTGGATTCAACAACAATGTCTTCACATCACCGGATTAGATCATGAACCCATATTAGAGGTCAAACAAAAGCGCAACAGGACCACATGAATAACATCATTTCCACTTTTACTTCAATGCAGTTACGTGATCGGGTGATTTGGGATTTTGTAAAAATGTTTGTTCTTGTAATTCTTAACAAAATTACGTAGAATTCAAGAAAACAAAACAATGACTTAAAGAACTATAATTTAACACCCAATCTGATCGGGCAAACAGATGTTGACCAAAAGTCAAACAGTTGTTGACCAAAAGTGAAACAGATGTTTAACCAGATCCACTGTCTTCTTATATTTTAGCATTGTTTTCCTCTTCAAAACACTATTCAACCTAACATAGGTTTCCATCAACTATTGACCAAAAGTCATACAGATGTTAAAACCACTGTTTGAGTTATTCAAACGTCTGTTGAATACTAAATGAGATGTTGACCAAAAGTCAAACGAAGTGACCCATACATGATTTCTAATACATATTTAACATATCTCTTTTGATCAATTTTAGTTTTAGTTTGAAAATTATGGACACCAGTCCCAGCAAATGCCGATACGTTTCTTAATATAATCGAAACTGTATGTGTTTCTATTTGCTTGAAATGATTATCAGAGAATAGAACTCGATGTTTTTATTCCTTTAATGGCATAATTAACCAGCTTATCATTGTCAAAAAATAGGGCTTATAACTTTGAACATGATTTTGCTATTAGTTTGTACTATATTTTTCATCAAGTAACTGAATATACTGCCTTTAGCTTACATCGCCACATTGTTTCCGTTAGACATGGACCCAATAATTTACATCTACATATATAGCTTTACAACCACAACTTCAAAACTAAACAAACAAGTCTGCCATCAGTTTCTAAAAGCAAAGAACTACAACCCAAAAACTTGGTTCCAAGTATCCTTCTGCATTTACCTTCTTCAATCACATGAACATTCATCCGAACGTAAAAATCTTTTTACCTTTCATAAAGTTAAGTGTAAATGCTTGACCTGGAGCCATGCCTTAATCCTTCACAAACTTTCTCATTCCTTGCAGATAATATCTTGGTTGACCTCGAGATGAACCTATAGCAGCTTGAACATTCCAAACATCACCTGCCATGTCCACAATCTTCAAACCCATCTTACGATTCAGTCCAAGATCTTCAGCCTTTCTTTTAAAAAGTCGCTGTAACAAACAACGAACAATTCAATAAATAAAGAATTAACACATCTTTAAAATATGACTGAAGTATTATATATTAGTAAACTCATCATGACAAACTTACAAAATGACCGTCCACACGGAAAGAAATAGGTACGATCAGATTATCTTCATTCATAATAGCCATACCACCTTCATTGACATTAACGATGTCCTGTACAGCTTCACTATCTGAACTCAAGATAATCTCTTCTACCACCTTTTCTTTAACACCAGCACAGACCTCCGGTGGAAGCACTAAATCGCAGGTCGCACAATTGAAAACCGTGATTTGAAAAGTCTGAAGATCTATCATCTCAAAGACAATCAGATGATCAGCAGTTATTGACAAGTCATTCATTATCTGCTTGCATCCGGTAGTTATGTAAAGTTCATTGTTGAAATCTTCCATCCGTACAGACAAGCTCTTCTTTCCAGATCCTTTAATAACAACCGGATATGAAGGAATAGTGTTTAACATCTTGTGATGAACAAAAGAACGATTAACACTCTACAATCCGAAAAAACACATTATATAGTACGTTAGTAAAAATATATTAGAAAATTAAGTAAATAAATAAAAAAAACAATTAAACAACTGTATCTCCAAAAAAATTACATGGTGAATATTGTTT